>SJYX01009235.1:3964-39949 GCA_006410675.1 Oreotragus oreotragus | reverse complement strand
GATGCCATGATCTTAGTTTTCTGAATGTTGAGTTTTAAGCCAACTTTTTCACTCTCCTCTTTCACTTTCATCAAGAGGCTCTTTCGTTCTTTGCTTTCTGCCCTAAGGGTGGTATCATCTGCGTATCTGAGGTTACGGATATTTCTCCCAGCAATCTTGATTCCAGCTTGAGCTTCATCCAGCCTGAAATTTGTACTCCATGATGTACTCTGCATATAAATTAAATAACCAGGTGACAATATACAGCATTGACTTCTTTCCCCATTTAGAACCAGTCTGTTGTTCCATGTCCAGTTTGAACTGTTGCTTCTTGACCTGCATACAGATTTCTCAGGAGGCAGGTTAGGTGGTCTGGTATTTCCATCTCTTGAAGAATTTTCCACAGTTTGTTGTGATCCAGACAGTCAAAGGCTTTGGCATAGTCAATAAAGCAGAAGTAGATGCTTTTTTTGGCACTCTCTTGCTTTTTCCATGAGCCAGCGGATGTTGGCAATTAGATCTCTGGTTCCTCTGCCTTTTCTAAATCCACCTTGAACATCTGGAAGTTCATGGTTCACATACTGTTGAAGTCTGGCTTGGAGGATTTTGACCATTACTTTGCTAGCATGTGAGATGACTGCAATTGTGCAGTAGTTTGAACCTTCTTTGGCATTGTCTTTCCTTGGGATTGGAATGAAAACTGACCATTTCGAGTCCTGGGGCCACTGCTGAGTTTTTCAACTGGCAGAGTTTTGCTGGCAGATTGAGTGCAACACTTTCACAGCATCATCTTTTAGGATTTGAAATAGCTCAACTGGAGTTCCATCACCTCCACTAGTTTTATTCATAGTGATGCTTCCTGAAGCCCACTTGACTTCAGATTCCAGGATGTCTGGCTCTAGGTGAGTAATCACACACCATCATTGTTATCTATGTCATGAAGATCTTTTTTGTATAGTTTTTCTGTGTATTCTTGCCACCTCTTCTTAATATCTTTTGCTTCTGTTAAGTCCACACCATTCCTGTCCTTTATTGTGCCCATCTTTGCATGAAATGTTCCCTTGGTGTCTCTAATTTTCCTGAAGAGATCTCTAGTCTTTCCCATTCTATTGTTTTCCTCTATTTCTTAGCACTGATCACTGAGGACAGATTTTTTATCTCTTCTTGCTATTCTTTGGACTTCTGCATTCAAACTGGTATATCTTTCCCTATCTCCTTTGCCTTTTGTTTCTCTTCTTTTCTCAGCTATTTGTAAGGCCTCCTCAGACAGCCATTTTGGTTTTTTGCATTTCTTTTTCTTGGGGATGGTCTTGATCTCTGCCTCCTGTACCATGTCATGAACCTCTGTCCATAGTTCTTCAGGCACTCTGTCTATCAGATCTAAACCTTTGAATTTATTTGTCACTTCCACTGTATGACTGTATGGAATTTGATTTAGGTCATACCTGAATGGTCTAGTGGTTTTCCCTACTTTCTTCAATTTCAGTCTGAATTTGGCAATAAGGAGTTCATGATCTGAGCCACAGTCAGCTCCTGGTTTTGTTTTTGCTGACTGTATGGAGCTTTTCCATCTTTGGCTGCAAAGAATATAATCAATCTGATTTCAGTGTTGACCATCTGGTGATGTCCATGTGTAGAGTCTTCTCTTGTGTTGTTGGAAGAGGATGTTTGCTATGACCAGTGCATTCTCTTGGCAAAACTCTATTAGCTTTTGCCCTGCTTCATTCTGTACTCCAAGGCCAAATTTGCCTGTTACTCCAGGTGTTTCTTGCCTGCCTACTTTTGCATCCCAATTCCCTATAATGAAAAGGACATCTTTTTTGAGTGTTAGTTCTAGAAGATCTTGTAGGTCTTCATAGAACCGCTCAACTTCAGCTTCTTCAGCATTACTGGTTGGGCATAGACTTGGATTACTGTGATACTGAATGGCTTGCCTCCAGTGATCATTCCATCATTTTTGAGATTGCAGCCAGGTACTGCACTTCGGACTCTTGTTGACTGTGATGGCTGCTCCATTCCTTCTAAGGGATTCGTGCCCACAGTAGCAGATATAATGGTCATCTGAGTTAAATTGATCCCTGTACCACTGTCCATCCATTTTCATGCTATGTGCACCTCCAGATTCCCACTCCACCCTGCTCGTTGCCTCTGAACACTGACCTACATGAAATGACTGTATCAAAGGGATCCATGTCCTCTAGCTTCCTGTTGAGTCTGGTCAAAGGCCAGGAGACTTGTGAATTGATCAAGGAATTTGTGGAGAAGGCAATGGCACCCCACTCCAGTGTTCTTGCCTGGAGAATCCCAGGGATGGCGGAGCCTGGTGGGCTGCTGTCTATGGGGTTGCACAGAGCTGGACACAACTGAAGCCACTTAGCAGCAGCAGCAAGGAATTTGTTCCTCTAGCTCCCTTTCCTGTAAGGGTGCTCCTTCAATGGTTCCTCTCCNTGGCACCCCACTCCAGTGTTCTTGCCTGGAGAATCCCAGGGATGGCGGAGCCTGGTGGGCTGCTGTCTATGGGGTTGCACAGAGCTGGACACAACTGAAGCCACTTAGCAGCAGCAGCAAGGAATTTGTTCCTCTAGCTCCCTTTCCTGTAAGGGTGCTCCTTCAATGGTTCCTCTCCGGAACTCCTGTACTGCCTCATGTTGATTTCCCTAAATTGTCCCCACACCTTTGTAAGGAGTCCTTTTACGCAACTCTAATTACCCAGTTTGAGTGGTGCCATCTGTTTCTTGCAGGGACTCTGATTGATACAATTTCCAATCAAGAAAATAACGAGACTGTTAGTCTAAGGAGCACATCTTGTCTCAATTCCTTCAGTTACTTTGAAGTCCTAGAAGTGAAAGTGTTAGTCGCTGAGTTGTATCTGACTCTTTGTAACCCCATGGGCTGCAGTCCACTAGGCTCGTCTGTCCATGGAATTCTCCAGGCAAGAATACTGCAGTGGGTTGCCATTCCCTTCTCCCATACCAGGGATCAGACCCAGGTCTCCTGAATTGCAGGCAGACCCTTTATAGTCTGAGCCACTAGGAAAGGCCTTCTGAAGTCCTAAACTCACATAAATTTGGAGTTATTGAAAAGCAGAATACCTAGACTTCAATAAATTATCCCAAACAGCAAGTCACTCAACAGTTGTGCTTGAACCTCTCTGTCCTCAGTTGTTAACCTAGAGTCAGTACAGGATATGGTCACATGCTATGTCCATTCCTGCATATTTAATAAATGTCCTGTTGAACATAGCATCCATTATTGTCATCAGTGTCTGTGATATGGTAACGTGAAAAGAGATACACACTGGAAATACTGCTCTGTAATTTACTGGTTACCAAACCGTATTTCTCTGAGCTTCAATCTATTCTTCTGTAAAATGAGACACAAATACTTATAAGAGAAGACTCTACACATGGACATCACCAGATGGTCAACACCGAAATCAGACTGATTATATTCTATGCAGCCAAAGATGGAGAAGCTCTATACAGTCAACAAAAACAAGACCAGGAGCTGACTGTGGCTCAGATCATGAACTCCTTATTACCAAATTCAGACTTAAATTGAAGAAAGTAGGGAAAACCGCTAGACCATTCAGGTATGACCTAAATCAAATCCCTTATGATTATACAGAGGAAGTGAGAAATAGATTTAAGGGCCTAGATCTGATAGACAGAGTTCCTGATGAACTATGGAATGAGGTTCGTGACACTGTACAGAAGACAGGGGTCAAGACCATCCCCATGGAAAAGAAATGCAAAAAAGCAAAATGGCTGTCTGGGGAGGCCTTACAAATAGCTGTGAAAAGAAGAGAGGTGAAAAGCAAAGGAGAAAAGGAAAGATATAAGCATCTGAATGCAGAGTTCCAAAGAATAGCAAGAAGAGATAAGAAAGCCTTCTTCAGCAATCAATGCAAAGAGATAGAGGAAAACAACAGAATGGGAAAGACTAGAGATCTCTTCAAGAGAATTGGAGATACCAAGGGAACATTTCATGCAAAGATGGGCTCGATAAAGGATAGAAATGGTATGGACCTAACAGAAGCAGAAGATATTAAGAAGAGGTGGCAAGAATACACAGAAGAACTGTACAGAAAAGATCTTCACGACCCAGATAATCATGAGGATGTGATCACTAATCTAGAGCCAGACATCTTGGAATGTGAAGTCAAGTGGGCCTTAGAAAGCATCACTAAGAACAAAGCTAGTGGAGGTGATGGAATTCCAGTTGAGCTGTTTCAAATCCTGGAAGATGATGCTGTGAAAGTGCTGCACTCAATATGCCAGCAAATTTGGAAAACTCAGCAGTGGCCACAGGACTGGAAAAGGTCAGTTTTCATTCCAATTCCAAAGAAAGGCAATGCCAAAGAATGCTCAAACTACCGCACAATTGCACTCATCTCACACGCTAGTAAAGTAATGCTCAAAATTCTCCAAGCCAGGCTTCAGCAATATGTGAACCGTGAACTCCCTGATGTTCAAGCTGGTTTTAGAACAGGCAGAGGAACCAGAGATCAAATTGCCAACATCCGCTGGATCATGGAAAAAGCAAGAGAGTTCCAGAAAAACATCTATTTCTGCTTTATTGACTATGCCAAAGCCTTTGACTGTGTGGATCACAATAAACTGTGGAAAATTCTGAAAGAGATGGGAATACCAGACCACCTAACCTGCCTCTTGAGAAATCTGTATGCAGGTCAGGAAGCAACAGTTAGAACTGGACATGGAACAACAGACTGGTTCCAAATAGGAAAAGGAGTACGTCAAGGCTGTATATTGTCACCCTGCTTATTTAACTTATATGCAGAGTACATCATGAGAAACGCTGGACTGGAAGAAACACAAGCTGGAATCAAGATTGCCGGGAGAAATATCAATAACCTCAGATATGCTGATGACACCACCCTTATGGCAGAAAGTGAGGAGGAGCTAAAAAGCCTCTTGATGAAAGTGAAGGAGGAGAGTGAAAAAGTTGGCTTAAAGCTCAACATTCAGAAAACGAAGATCATGGCATCCGGTCCCATCACTTCATGGGAAATAGATGGGGAAACAGTGGAAACAGTGTCAGACTTTATTTTTTGGGGCTCCAAAATCACTGCAGATGGTGACTGCAGCCATGAAATTAAAAGACGCTTACTCCTTGGAAGAAAAGTTATGACCAACCTAGATAGCATATTCAAAAGCAGAGACATTACTTTGCCGACTAAGGTCCACGTAGTCAAGGCTATGGTTTTTCCTGTGGTCATGTATGGATGTGAGAGTTGGACTGTGAAGAAGGCTGAGCGCCGAAGAATTGATGCTTTTGAACTGTGGTGTTGGAGAAGACTCCTGAGAGTCCCTTGGACTGCAAGGAGATCCAAGCAGTCCATTCTGAAGGAGATCAGCCCTGGGATTTCTTTGGAAGGAATGATACTAAAGCTGAAACTCCAGTACTTTGGCCACCTCATGCGAAGAGTTGACTCATTGGAAAAGACTCTGATGCTGGGAGGGATTGGGGGCAGGAGGAGAAGGGGGACGACCGAGGATGAGATGGCTGGATGGCATCATGGACTCGATGGACGTGAGTCTGAGTGAAGTCCGGGGGATGGTGATGAACAGGGAGGCGTGGTGTGCTGCAATTCATGGGGTCGCAAAGAGTTGGACACGACTGAGCGACTGAACTGAACTGAACTGTATCAGTGAGGGGGAAAAAAAAGCTTTCTAAAGAGCTCCATAAATATTCATGCATAGTATGAATATATTAAACTTCTTTAAAATTTTAGCACTTAAAGTTTTCTTTCTTTAGTAGCTTACTATAATGTAAGCTTTGCTTACTCTGTCCTGTTGAAAACAAGTATATGACTCATTAGCTTTTAAGAAATGCACAATTAACTAATATTTCATTATATTTTGCTAGTATTTTTATACCTATATTTACTTCTTTCTACATGATTTTCATTCCTATTTTGACAAGGAATGTTATATGCACGTATATGTAGATGCATGTTATATTTTAATGTATATCAAATTATTTGGGTGAAGAAGGATTGGGTCTAAACAAGCCAATACATTTTTAAAAAAGAATTTATCCATAACTGTACAGATTCTGGGGTGAATATTCTTATATCTTTCAGCAACATTCCTCTTAATTCTGCACCCAAGCAGTGTTCATAGTAATGGTCCTGGCCTTCTGTGTTTATGATTCATTATTTGAAGATCAGCAAGATTGACATCTGTCTATCCATAATAACATGTTGTATAAGTATTATTATAATACATATTTTACAATCCCTGTCCTACAGTTTATTGGTACAAGAAGAATAGGAGAAAGGGAAGGAAGAAAAGAAGGAAGAAGTGAGGTAAAAAGGAAAGGAGAAGGTTGTAATATCCATTTCAAGCTTTTTTCAATTTTCATTCCCAAGTAAGGGTCTAGAATTATTACCATCAGTACAGCATATTCACCTTTGCCCATCAATGTTCTTCTATTGGTTCCTGTTCACCATATGACTCTGTTCATAAATATTCTGTTCTTATTCCACAGAGAGAGGGGCTCAGTTCAGCTCCCTCCCAGCCAAACACTACTGCTTCCAGGAGACCACATTCTTTCTCCAAGTCCAATCAAATCCAGGACTTGTGAGACACCAATGCCTAATTTTCAAATCAACAGAACAGAAGCTAGAACATAAGCTTTATCTGTTAGAATAAAGTGACATGCTTGAACTATAAGATCTGCTACTTTATTTCAGGCAAAAGAAAAATTTTGAGTGAAGAACATAAATGTGTCTATCATCAAAAGAAAGATAGAACTGTCTCAGACAGTTGTAAGTCCAAGTGGAGATGGTAGATTTTTAAATACACTCCTCAGGCCAAACAAAGAACTTATTTGTGTATGGTGAGGTATGATTTACCAAGGAAGGGTGCTCACTGTCCTACCTGAGACATCATCTTGAAAGACACCTGCATCACTATTTTGCAATGTAAAGCACCAGGTCATTAAGGGCTCCGTCAATCAAGTGACTGATCCCTCCAGATACGGCTGGTGAATAAAGAAGGCACTTCTCAATTTCAGACTGAAAGTCACACTCCACCTGCTCTGAACCCTTGGGTTTTTGAGAAAACAGAAGTTAACCTCATCTACTTCCATGCCAAAAGGATTTGAGACTTTAGGAATTCTTTCACCCAAGCAGAAGCTGATTCTTCAGGTATGTGTCAAAACACTTCTGGATTCCTTTCTCTCTTCATCACTGGATAATTACTGGTAGAAAAATATGGTATCCATTGCCATATTTAATTTTTTGATAATTTAGTTTTTATTTTATTTGGGGGTATAGTTGATTTCCAATGTTGTATTAGTTTCAGGTGTACAGCTAAGTGATTCAGTTATATAAATACATATATCAATTCTTTTTCAGATTCTTTTCCCATATAGATGATTACAGAATATTAAGTAGAGTTTCCTCTGCTATGCAGTAGGTCCTTATTGATGATCTGTTTTTTATAAAGTAGCATACATGTATCAGTTCCAAACTCCTAATTTATCCCTCCCCAGCGCATTTCTCCTTTGGTAACCATACAGTTTTCCAAGTCTGTGAGTCTGTTTTGTAAATAAGTTCATTTGTATATTTTTTTAGTGATATCATACATTGTTTTTCTCTGATTTACTTCACTCAGTATGACAATCTCTAGGTCCATCCATGTTGCTGCAAAATGCATTACTTCATTCTTTTTATGGATGAGTAGTATTCCATTCTAAGTATATGGTGCACCTTCTTTATGCATTCATTTGTTGATGGACATTTAGGTTGCTTCCATGTCTTGGCTATTGTAAACAGTGCTGTAATAAACACTGATGCTGTATGCATCTTTTAGAATTGTAGTTTTCTCTGGATATATGCCCAGGAGTGGGACTGCTGGATCATATGGGAGGTTCCATTTAGCATTTTAAGGAACTGTTCTCTATAGTGGTTGTATCAGTTTGCCTTTCCACCAACAGTGTAGCAGGGTTCCCTTTTCTCCACACCATCTCCAGCATTTACAGTTTGTAGACTTTTTGATGATAGCCATTCTGATTGGTGTGAGCTGATACTTTATTGTAGTTTTGATTTGCATTTCTCTAATAATTAGTGATATTGAACATCTTTTCATGTGCTGTTTGGCCATCTGTGTGTATTCTTTAGAGAAACGAATATCTAGATATTCTGCCCATTTTTTTGATTGGTTTGTTTTTATGATATTGAGTTGCATGATCTATTTGTATATTTTGGAGATTAATCCCATATTGGTCACTTCTTTTGCAAATATTTTCTCCCATTCTGTGGGCGCTGTTTTCATTTTGTTTAGTTTCCTTTGCTGCGCAGAAGCTTTTAATTAGTTCCTATTTGTTTGTGTTTTTATTTTCATTATTTTAGGATGTGAATCCGAAAGATCTTGCTGTGACTTATTTCAGAGCATGTTCTGCCTCTGTTTTCCTCTAAGAGTTCTATAGTATCTGGCCTTACATTTAAGTCTTTAACACCGTTTGAGCTTATTTTTGTGCATGGTGTTAGAGAATGTTCAAATTTCATTCTTTTACATAAAGCTATGCAGTTTTCCCAGCACTACTTATTGAAGACACTGTCTTCCAGTTATTTGCTTGCTCTGCTTCTATCCTGTTCCATTGATCTATACTTGTTTTTATGCCAGTACCATACTGTTATGATGACTGTTGCTTCAGACTGTGTAGTCTGAAGTCAGGGACTCCGATTCCTCCCGCTCCATTTTTCTTTCTCGGGATTGCTGTGGCCCAGTACCATATAATAATAAAACACTTATGTTTTTGAAGATATAGCTAAAGAAAGTGAAAAAAAAATATTAGCCACTCAGTTGTGTCTAACTCTTTGCCACCCCATGGACTGTAGCCTGCCAGGCTCCTCTGTTCATGGAATTCTCCCAGCAAGAATACTAGAGTGGGTAGCCATTCCCTTCTCCAGGGGATCTTTTCAACCCATGGATCAAACCTAGGTTCCTGCATTATAGGCAGATTCTTTACTGTCTGAGCCACCAGGGAAGCCTAGCTAAATAATCAAACCCTAAAATTTTTCAATCAGAGAGCAAATTGAAAAAAATCATGCAATCAACGCCTGTATACAAATCATCTAGATTGTATCATTAACCTTTATTAGACTTGCATTCATTACATACCTATCTATTCATCCCTCTCTATTACACATATCATTCTATCTATTTCTGAGGTATTTTAAAGCAAATTGCAGATACCCAACTCTCTCTAAATACTTCACCATGTGCATCATTAATAGAGCTCAATAACTGCTCAACAGTTGTTTTCTTTGGATATAAAATTTCCATACAGTGAAATACACAAATCTTTACTTTCGTTGCATTTTGATAATACATAACATCTGTTGTAACCCAAGCCCCCTATTAAGATAGGGATATTACCATAACCCCAGACAGTTTCTTTTTCCCCTTTCCAGTCAATCACTATCCCTACTACTCTGGAGATAAACTTAGTTCTGATATTTTTTCCTGAAAAAAAAAGAAATTGTATTTGCTTGTTCTAGAATGTCATATAAATAAAACTGTGCAGTATGCATCCTTTGTATGAGACTTTTTCACTGAGCTGAGTGTTCAGCAGATTTATCCATGTCAATGCATGCACAAACAGTAAGTCTTTCCACTTTATTGTTGAGTAGTATGCTACTATATGAATATCAATGTGCTTATCTATTGTCCTGTGGATTGACACCTGGGATCTCCAGATTGTGCTGTTATCTTCTAATTTATTTTGGGTAAATAACTAGGGTTGGGATTGCTGGGTTTTAGCTACAAGTCACTTTTTGGTGATTGCTTTATGGATGACAATATTCACTCTTAATTTTTCAAAGTCTACTTTAGATAATTTGCAACCATAAAAGTCCTTTTAATCCATAAGCCTATAGGTCTCAAAAACATTACAAGTTTTGCTTTAAATATTTATACATATTTTAAAGAAATTAAGAGAAAAAAAAGAACTTTTATATGTACCCCCATAGTTATCATTATCAGTTATTTCAACTTCTTTTTGAGGAGCCAAGTATCATTTTGTCTCATTTTTTATCAGCCTAAAGAACTTCCTTTTGTACTCCTTGTAGTGAAAATCTGAAGTCAATGAATTCAATTTTGCTTTCTCTAAAAATTTATTTACCTTTTGAAGATTATTTTTTATGGATACAGAGTTCTATTTCTTCCAGATTTATTGAAGCATGATTGACATATATATTTAGAGTATATGTTTGATATTCATATAGTGAAGTTATTACCACAATCAAGTAATTAACATATCCATCATCTCACATAGTTACCATGCTTGTGTATCTCTATGTGGTAAGGATACTTGAAATCTACCTCTTTATAAATTTCAGGTTTATAACATATTATTATTTACATTAGTCATCATGTGCATTAGCTCTCTAGAGTTTATCCACCTAATAATTGGAAATTTGTGCCCTTGCTAATTATCACTTCTTGTTCCCCACCCTTAAACCTTTGGTAATCATCATTTTTCTGTTTCTTTGAGGTCAGTTTAATTTTTCCCCTTAGATTTCATATACAAGTGAGATAGTGCAATACATATCTTACTCAGCATAATATCCTCCAGTATTACAGAGAATATTTTCACTACCCTAAAAATCATCTGTGCTCTGTTTACCCAAACCCTGCAACCACTGATCCTTTTATTCTCATATTTTTAAGTCTTCCAAAATATCTTAGAGTTGCAATCATACAGTGTGCAGCCTTTTCAGATTGGCCTCTTTTGCTTCATAATATGCATTTAGGTTCCTCCATGTCTTTTCATGGCTTGATAGTTCATTTATTTTTTACCAGTGAATAATATGTCATTTCCTGGACAGTTTACTTATCCATTCACCCCACTGAAGGACAGTTCAGTTGCTTTTGAGTTTTGTCAATTTAAATAAAGCTCCTATAAAATCCATGTTGATGTATTTTGTGGACCTAAGTTTTCAGTTCACCTGGGTTAATATTAAGGAACATGACTGTTGGATTATAAGGTTAAGTATGTTCAGTTTTTTAAGAAATGGTCAAACTTTCTCCTATTTTTCCATATTATCTTCCATTTCCACCAACGAGTGATAGTTCTTGTTCTCCACATCCTTGCCAGCATCTGGTGTTGTCAGTGTTCCAGATTTGGGCTGTTTTAATGGATGTGTTATTATGTTACCATTGTTTTACTTTGCATTTCCCTGAGGTGATATTTCATTGCATTTCCCTGATAACATAAAGTACCTTTTCCTATGTTTATTTGCTATCCACGTATCTTCTTTCATGAGTAAATATATATTATTTTTATGTCTAGAATCACATTAGAGTTTCCTTTGGGTTCTTCCTAATACTATCTCTTTTTCTGAGAGAAAAGATCTCTGACATTTCCAATCTTTTTCTTTGTTTCAAGCATACTTTTCTTACCTCATTTCTTTTAGTCAATAAAATCCTGCTTTAAAGTCTTTAAATAATACAGTTGTTTCCGCTCACTCTCCAACAAAATAGCAATTTCATCTATTTAGTTTTCAATGCATGCGTGCTCAGTTGCATCCGATTCTTTGTGACCCTATAGGCTCCTCTATCTGTGGGATTCTCCAGGCAGAATACTGGAGTGGGTTCCATGCCCTCCTCCATGGGAGGGTCTCCTGCACTGCAGGCAGATTCTTTACCACTGAGCCACCAGAGAAGCCCCTCAGTCTTGAATACAAATGCCTAAAGTTATACAAAAAAGCAATGAATATATCCCTAAAATTATTCTGATATTTATAACAATAGCTATTATATGTGACCAAAAAAAAAAAAAATTAATGGCTGACTCCATATCCCACAGTAAGATTCTTCTGCTACAGCTACTTCCAGATATCTGAGAAGACTGGCCAAGACGGTGGAGTAGAAAGATGCTGAGTTCATCTCTCGCGAGTACGGCAAAATCACAACTATCTGCAGAACAACCATCAATGAAAACAAACAGGACCTACCAGAAAAGATCTTCTACAACTAAAGACATAAAGAAGAAACTTTATGAAATGGGTAGGAGGGGCAGACTTGCACTATAATTAAATCCTATACTACTGGGTGGGCAACTCACAAGCTAAGAGAATAATTATATTGCAGACTTTCTCCCCTAAAAGCAAGAGTACTGAGCCCTAAATTGAGCTTCTCAGCCCAGGAATCCTGTACCAGAAAGATGAGCCCCCAGAGCACATGGCTTTGAAGACAAGTGGGGCTTCCTCTTGAAAGTCTCGTAGGACTGAAAGAAATAGAGACTTCACTCTTAAAGGGTGCACATACAATCTCACATGCACTGGAACCCAGAGCAAGAGCAGGAGTTTGATAGAAACCTCGGCCAGACCTACCTGCTGATCTGTGGGAGAGGTGGGGTGGAGGGGCAGCTGTGGCTCACCCAGGGGACTTCTTAGACTATGGTGGCAGTCACACTGGGAATGTTCTACTCTGTGGACACTGCTACTGGCATTGTGGGATCCTCCGTCTAGCTCATCAGTGCTAAGACTTGTTCCCGAAAGTCTGTAGGCACTAGTGGTGAGGACGCCTCAGGCCAAACAAGTATCTGGGTAGGGACACAGCCCCACACAGTAGCAGTCAGGCTGCCAGAAGACTTTTTTGAGCCCACAGCTGCCTCTAGACTAGACTCACTCACAGGGGGAAGACACTAGACACAAGAAATCCACAATCCCAGATTATAGACCCAGGCCACGCACAGTAGGCCAAACTCTATCCCAGGACCAAAAGCGCCTTGTCCACTAGGAGGCCGGCACCAGCTTTGGGACACCCCAGACTCCATACCCAACTGTGTCAGGAGCCAGCCCCCCTCACCAGCTCTCTAGGATCCCTGGGCCCTGCAGCCAGACTCTAGGACCCAGCTCTGCCTGTCAGTAGTGCAGCATTAACCACAGGACCTGGCTTCACCCACCAGTGGGTGGGCAACAGCCCTGGAGGCTTCTGGTTGCTGAGTCTGCCCACCAGTGAGGGCCCTAGGGTCCCCTAGTGTTCTTTGGCCAGCCACCTCATGACCAGATCCCATCTGGCCGGGCCTTGCAACCAACCAGGCCAGGGGCCAACCATGCCTACCAGACTCCTCACATAGTCAGCCCACCATAAAGGAAGGGCCCACGCTGCCCTCTTAAGGGCAGCCCTAGAACACAGAGCTTGGGTGGCAAGAGGGGCATGCCCTGCTGGGATGCACTGGCTGCCTCCTACAGAAGGCTGCTTCTCCAAGGTCAAGAAACATAACTAATGCATCACATATATAAAGATTTACAAATAGCAACTTAGATGAAATGAGGTGGCAGAAGAACAGGTTCCAGACAAAGGAAGAAGACAAAACCCACAAAGAACTAAGTAAAGTGGAGATAGGCAATCTACCCAAGCAAGAGTTCAGAGCAGTGACCATAAGGACCACAGAACTCAGGAGGAGAGCAGACAGATGCACAGAAGGTCGTAATGAGTTAGAAAACAGAACACCCGAGATGAAGAATACAACTGCAATAAAAAACTAGAAGGAATCAACAGTGGACAGTGATACAGAGGTATGGGCCAGGCAGGTGGGTGATGGAGCACCAGAAATCACTGCCGCTTAACAGAAAAAAAGAATGAGGCGAAATAAACAGTTTAACACACATCTGGCACAACATCAAGGACACTCATATTTGCATTACAGGGGGTCCCAGAGGGTTGACAGAGAAAGGCCCAAAGATCACCTAGCTGAGGTTGGAACACAAGGATGGATACATATTTTTCAAAGGAAATTATAGATCACGTATCCTATAATGTTTAACTTATTAAGAGTTTTATCACTCTTGCAGAAATGTTGGTAATAGGGCTTGCATACATAGAAAATTAAGTGTAAACTCCCAAACAAGGTAATTATTAACTCCAGGCAAAACAAAAACCTGAACCAGAAGAAAAGCCTAAACTATGTAGTATACTTACTGGGCTGTGAATAATAACGTAATACTGATGTAAATAGTGAATATAAATTTAGTCCCAGATTATGATATAGCTGCATTGAAGGGATGGTCAGAGAGAACCAGGATATACCTGTACAGACAAGGGAGTGGGGAAATGAAGGGAACGTGGGAGGAAAACTAAATCTCTCTCTTACCTAGTAGGAAACTGAGAATATATGAAATTTAAAAATCAAAGAAGGAACACAGAAGCATATAGTCTAGAAACATGAAATTAAATATTAGACTACACCATTACAAAAGTTGAGCCTGGTTATCTTTACGTAGCAGGACCGGGAAGGTAAGAAAGATGAGACAGACCAATGCTATTCTTTGCTAGCAGTCCTTCTTTCCTAGTGGAATTTTACACTATGCATATGTATTATTTTGCTTAAAAGTAAAATAAAGAGACAAAAGATATGAAGAAGAAATATAGATGGCCAACAGAAACATGAAAACATGCTCACCATCACTAATCATCAGAGAAATGCAAATCAAAACTACAATGATGTACGACCATACACTGATAAGAATGGCCATCATTAAAAAGTCTACAGATAACAAATGCTGGAGAGGGTGTGAAGAAAAGGGAACCCTTATATAACACTGTTGGACGCCCCAGGTGGAGCCTAGTGGTAAAGAATCAGCCTGCCAACGCAGGAGACAAAAGAGATGTGGATTCAATCCCTGAAGATCCTTGAGGGCATGACAACCCACTCCAGTATTCTTGCCTAGAATCCTCTTGCCTAGAGGAGCCTGGCAGGTCCATAGGGCTACAAAGAGTTGAATACAACTGAAACGACTCAGCATACATTGTTGGAGGAAATGTAAATTGGTGTAGTCACTCTGGAAAACAAGTTTTTAGTTTCTCAGAAAACTAAAAATAGAAATAACATATGACCCAGCAATTCTACTTTTGGGTATATATCAAAAAAAGCAAAAACACTAATTAGAAAAGATCCATGCACCCAATGATCATTTACAGTTGCCGAGGTATGGAAGCGACCTCAGTGCTCATCAACAAATGAATGCATAAAGAAGATTTAGAAACACATGCACAATGAGATACTACTCAGCCATAAATATAACAAAAATTTTGCCATTTGCAGCAACATGGATGGACTTGAAGGGCATTATGCTAAGCGCACGAAGTCAGAGAAAGATTGTATGATATCACACTTTGTGGAATCTAAAAAAAATATAACTAGTGAATATAACAAAGAAGAAACAGACTCATGGGTATAAAGAACAAACTAGTGGTTCCCAATGAGGAGAGGGAAGGGAGGAGGGGCCATATAAGGGTAGAGGAATAAGAGGCACAAACAATTGGGTATAAAAGAATCTACAAGGATATAATATACAACATGGGTGATATATAGCCAATATTTTCTAATAACTATAATTGGAATATAATCTTTAAAAATTCTGAATCACTATATTATATACCTAAAACATAATATTGTACAGCAACTACACTTCAGTAGAAAATCTGTAAACAAAAAAGCCAAATATATGAAAACTTACTTCCAATGGCATGTCAATACATATATTTTTCTAATAATTAGTTTTATGTGTCAACTTGGCTAGGCTGTAATACTCTGTTATTCAGTTAAACACTAATCTAGATGTTGTTGTAAAGATGTTTTTTAGAAATGATTAAGCTCTACAATTAGTAGACTTTAAGTTATCTTTAATAACCTTGGTGGGACTCATTAACTAGCTGAAAGCATTAACAGTAAAACCAAAGTTTCACTAAAGGAAAAGAAAGCCCACTTATAAAATGCAGATTCATCCCCTGCCCAAGATTTTCTAGCCTGCCAGCCTATCCTAGAAATATATTAACTTTAAATAGACATATGTATAAAGAACATATGGAAGATAGCCCTTATCTTTGGTGGTAGGTGTTGAAGAAAGTGTCCAGTAAAGGTTACACTGAGATTTAAAGGGATGTGAAGGTTATAGAGATGCTCTTCAGGTAAAAGATGGAAGAAGGGTAATTTGCAACTAGGTACTTACATATGCAAGACAAGAGTGTGCGAAATCTCTGTATTGAGGGGAAAGTCAGTACACCGTGGCGGAAACACAAGAGCAAGATGACAGTGGCAAGAAATGTGACTGGAATGGCAGCTTAAAGCCTAGTAATAAACTACCTTGAAGGTCTTGCTAAGGGTTTTGAATTCTGTTCCCTCCCATGGTTGTTAGGAAATCCTAGAGGACTTTGGAATAGGGTGATGATGTAACCAGATATATGTAAATTGGTAATGGTTTGGAAGGCGAAGAACAAAAGATAGGGATATCAGTCATGCTGTTTTTATTTTCACTTTCCCTCTAGATTCAGTTTCAATCCCTTTTGACTAGTTTGATCTCCCAACAAAGCCCAACTTCTCCATCTTTTAGAAATGTGGGGCAATAGGTTGAGCCTGGAGAAGGCAATGGCACCCCACTCCAGTACTCTTGGCTGGAAAATCCCATGGACGGAGGAGGCTGATAGGCTGCAGTCCATGGGATCGCGAAGAGTCAGACACAACTGAGCGACTTCACTTTCACTTTTCACTTTCATGCATTGGAGAAGGAAATGGCAACCCACTCCAGTGTTCTTGCCTGGAGAATCCCAGGGACGGGGGGAGCCTGGTGGGCTGCCGTCTCTGGGGTCGCACAGAGTCGGACATGACTGAAGCAACTTCGCAGCAGCAGCAGACTTAAAAAAAAAACTAGTGGTCTCCTTAAACGGTACAGCTCCTGGATTTCTATCTACTATAAGACAACTCCTTCCCCCTACTCCCCCCACTCACCCAACCCCGTTCTTCCACCTGACATCAGAAGATATAATTCCACATCCCCCCTACCTTTCCATAATCACCAACACATCCCATCTTTCATGACATGTATTAAACTTGGTACAGTCAAAGATAAACAGCTTGGAGAAAGTGATCTTTTAACTTTCTGCCTCCTTGAGACAGAAACAGAATCTAAATTCATTTTTGTCCTAAAATGCAAGATTATAGCTCCTTGTCACTCCAGTACTCTTGCCAGGAAAATCCATGGACAAAGGAGTCTGGTAGGCTGCAGTCCATGGGGTCACTAAGAGTCGGACACGACTGAGCGACTTTACTTTCACTTTTTACTGTCATGCATTGGAGAAGGAAATGGCAACCCACTCCAGTGTTCTTGCCTGGAGAATCCCAGGGATGGGGGGAATCTGGTGGGCTGCCGTCTCTGGGGTCGCACAGAGTCGGACATGACTGAAGCAACTTCGCAGCAGCAGCAGCAGCAGCAGGTTTAGCCCAGAGCAACCAACAAGATTGGATAAATTCTGTTCAGGTGAATTTTAAATAGTAAGCAGAGGTGGTATGAGCTAGGAAGGTCCCAGCAGTAGGTCTGGGCATGGAAATGCCAGCATTTGGACAGGTCAGGGCAACAGAGGTGATGTTTGAGAGCAAGTCATACAAAAGTAACCTCTGATCCTAAAGCAAAGACTGTTCACTCTCTGCCCTCGGCAATGCTCCCAGAACCACATGGTGAGACACATTTGGGGAATGTGTCTATATTCAGAATTTCTCAATTGCACTATGCCTTTTATTAAGAAAGGTGTAGAGTTACCAGGCCTTCTGGGTGGTTCTTACATTATTCATGCTTATACAGAGTAACCCAGATGACTCCGAGGCTATGGAAATTATACCAGAGAAGAAAGATACAGAGAAGAGCACATACCCTTTTGTGTGTTACCAACAATTATTGCATAGCCCAAATGAGTGTGTGAAGTGGTTTTAAAAAAAAAAAAAAAAAGAACACGGTAAGTGGGACAGCATGGGAAGAAATTAAACGGAATTAGACAGGAAGTATCCAAGTTTCAATTACTGCCAATGAGCAGGATGAAAAAAGTGTCCATCTTCATTCTGAGTTCCAATGAAGAATTAGTCTACTTACTGAAAAGCATCAAAACCCATCAAAGAGAGACACAAGGTAAACCTGCTAAAGAGTGAAGAGTAGATATCTGAATACATACATTGTAGGTAACATGCATACAGGGAAATCAGTAGATAAAGTCTATACCCCAAGTGAGTGTTGAACAAGGGCTTAAGCAATGATTCATAGATTGATCTTGCATGGTTGAATGGCAAGGGAGAAGAACAGGAAGGGGCAGATGGAAGAAAAAGAGAGGAAAGTTGACCATGCCGGGGAAGAAAATGCAGTGCCCACAGATAAAGCCTCTGTCTCAGTGCCAAAGGGAGGCTTCCCCATAGCCCAGTCTCTGACCTTGAAGGGTTGTTCCTACATCAGTCATTACAGCAGACTGCCAAAAGGAGAGCATTTCCAGCTCTCAAAGACTGCTACTTTACACCAGCCAGTGTTTTCTGTAAATCTTTGAAGCCAGCATCTTCTATCAGCTTCCCTTCATTGGTTGCTGTGCAAAATATAAAGTCCCACAGTCCTATCTCTGCTTACTCATGTTTGCGTCCCCTTACTCCTCTGATTTTCTCAGTCCTGGTTCCAATCTTTCTGCTCCTCTATCTTTCAAATGTTCCCAATAAGACCTCTGGAACCGTCCATTATAAATAAATTCTCCCCTATTAAGCTTATTATTTCTGATTCCTTCCACCATCCCCTGTGAAAATAGTTTTCCTGTTAGCCTTCTGAAATAAGAACTGCTCAAATTCCATCTTTCATCTCATTTGGTGTCAGGAGGTAGGTTTGATTTCTTTGCTTCTCAATGCTACTTCCAGATTTTGTTCATTTACCTCTTGCTACAACCTCAGCCATCACTGTCTTCTTTTGACTTCGTGAGCCCTTCCCTTAATTTTTGTTGATTCTGGCCCCACATCAACTTGTGTCATGAACGTGGCTTTCATTTCCATGTTGATGAACCATCCAGCATCTAACACCACTAGCCTTTGTGGCCTTCAACTCTACTCCATCTCACTTCAACCTGGTATTCATTTCTGTGGCCATTCTCAGACCTTGCCATCATCACACGGAATGCTCCTCCTCTGAAATGTTAAGTTTCACTTTCTCACATAAATCACCTTCCAGGTCCCTCACCATCTTACTCTTATCTCAAATGACCTTCAACCTATTTGGTACCTTAAATCATTCATACAGTCCCATTCTATCAATTGTGCTCTAACCTCTTTATCTTTTTCTATGCAACTCAGATCGCATACTGGACTATCCACTACTTTCTCAGTTCCTTTCTTTCATTTTTAACTTTATCTGCCTGATACAAACCTACATTTGCGTTAGTGTTTTTTTTTTTTCATGTTCTCCCTCTACTTCTACATTTTAATTATTCAGTGCTTCTAGAAACAAACAAACAAAAGACAGCAACATTGCACACTGATAACTCTACACGTTCATGCTCTCCAAATGGAAGCAAGAGTGGTTCACTGGTCTCCTTGTCAGCTCTTGGTTATCTCTGCTTGCTGTTTCTCGCTGATGCTCTTTCAAACCTCCACTGATCTCAGTTCAGTTCAGTCTCTCAGTCATGTCCGACTCTTTGCGACCCCATGAATCACAGCACACTAGGTCTCCCTGTCCATCACCATCTCCCGGAGTTCACTCAGACTCACGTCCATCGAGTCAGTGATGCCATCCAGCCATCTCATCCTCTGTCGTCCCCTTCTCCTCCTGCCCCCAATCCCTCCCAGCATCCGAGTCTTTTCCAATGAGTCAACTCTTCGCATAAGGTGGCTAAGGTACTGGCGTTTCAGCTTTAGCATCACTCCATTGATCTCAAGACCCTGTCAAATACCCAACCTGTTCATTCTCAGCAATGATCGTGTGCCATTCTGGAGTTCTAGAAAACAGCCTTCTCAGTCTCTCTACCTACTTTACCTACCTTCACAGGAACTGCTCTCCTGCCGTGTGAGAGACTGAGTTGCCCCTCCTCTTGCTTGCAGCCAACCACTCATCTGAGTCCCGAGTTTATCCTCCTCTAGCTCCATGCACACTAGGCTTTTCAATCATCCCACTTCTGTCCTGAGTTACTTTCTCATTCCTTCTCCTAAGCCAATAAATATTTTCAAGTTATTCCCATCCTTTATAAAGTGAGATTATCTCTTGAATCTTACAGACCCTTTGAATGACTGTCCAATCTGGATCCCCCTCATCTAAATCCAAACCTCTGAAACTCAAAACAAAAAAATCTAAACTAACTTCTACTTTCTCATTTTCCACTCATTCCTCAAAAACCTGCCACAGTGCCATTAAAACTAGCAAGAGCTATTTATCTGTATCTTTGAATTGTCAAATACCTTGTATATTTCTCAATAATTCCAGAATATGTGCATGTGTTTATCCACACCTCTTCACAACACTTCAAATTAATATCTGGTACTTGAAAAGTCCTTCAACATGTCCCACAAGCGCCTCACTGTCAACAGGTGCAAAAATGAACGTTCTAACCCTCTGCTTAAGCCAGGTCTTCCTTCAGCTTTGCCCATCATAGATGCCGGCACTATCATGCACACAGTCACTGAAGACTTAAACCTAGGAGGCATTTTGACTAACGCACAATCAAGACTTGCCAGTTTTATGATAAGCTCTCTTTTTCTACCTCGAATAGATATTCATTATCTTTCACCTACACACTTCAACAACCCATCTATGGTTGCCTTGTCTGCAGTCTTGCCTGCTATAGTCCATCCTGTAGAGTGACCTTGCTGAAAATGCAGCTGCGATAATGCTATTAATGTTTCCAGGATTAAACTCTTCAGTAATTCCTCATTTTCTATACATTTCCTTCAGGATCTAGCCCTTGAACAGAATTTCCCCCCATTTCCAGCTTGGTACTTTATCATTCAAAAATATCAAATTGCTTATAGCCTCCCTCCCTTGCTGTTTAGTTGCTAAGTCATGTCCAAATTTTTGTGACTCCACGGACTGTAGCCCACTAGGCTCCCCTGTCCACGGGATTTCCCAGGCAAGAATACTGGAGTGGGTTGCCATTTCCTTCTTGGGATCTTCCTGACCCAGGGATCGAACCTGCGTCTCCTGCATTAGCAAGTGGATTCTTTACCACTGAGCCGCCAGGGAAGCCCATAGCTCTTCTTAGTTTAGTCAGCTGTGTCCGACTCTCTGCAACCCCATGGATGCAGTACGCCAGGTCTCCCTGTCCATCACCAACTCCCGGAGTTTCCCAAACTCATGTCCGTTGAGTCAGTGGTGCCATCCAACCATCTCATCCTCTGTTGTCCCTTTCTCCTCCTGTTTTTAATCTTTCCTAGCATCAGGGTCTTTTCCAATCAGTCAGATTCTTCACATCAAGTGGCCAAAGTAGTAGGAGTTTCTGCTTCAGCATCAGTCCTTCTAATGAATATTCAGGACTGATTTCCTTTAGGATGGACTGGTTGGATCTCCTTGCAGTCCAAGGGACTCTCAAGAGTCTTCTCCAACACCGCAGTTTAAAAGTGTCAATTCTTCAGCGCTCAGCTTTCTTTATAGTCCAATTCTCACATCCATACATGACTACTGGAAAAACCATAGCACTGACTGGATGAACCTTTGTGGGCAAAGTAATGTCTCTGCTTTTGAATATGCTGTCTAGGTTGGTCATAAGTTTTCTTCCAAGGAGCAAGCGTCTTTTAATTTCATGGCTGTAGTCACCATCAGCAGTGAGTTTGGAGGCCCCCAAAATAAAGTCTGTCACCGTTTGCAATGTTTCCCCATCTATTTGCCATGAACTGATGAGACCAGATGCCAGGTTCTTAGTTTTCTGAATGTTGACTTTTAAGCCAACTTTTTCACTCTCCTCTTTCACAAGTCGGACAGGACTGAGTGTCTGAACTGAACTGAACTGAATATGTATATCATAATGACTTGACATATGACATATGTCATAAAATGATTATCATAAATGTCATAAAAAGATTATCACAATAAATTTAGTGGATGTTCATCATCTCATACCTTTACAAAATTAAGGAAATAGAAATAAAAAGATTCTCATGATGAAAAGTCTTACATGACTTATTGTCTTAACAGCTTCCAAATATAATACCAGTGTTAATTATATTTATCATATTTACATTCATTCCTAGTATTTATCTTATAATTGGAAGTTTGTGCCTCTTGACTGCCTTCATCCAATTCCCTTCTTTCTAGCCTCCCTATCCTGCGTCTGCTGACCATATATGCTGAAACTAAAAATCTTACTTGAGCCAAAAATGCTACTGAATTTTCCGCAAAGCATTAACCCTTACAGGTAGTATAGCAGGCTCACAGGAATTTTGATATTTCTCATATTTATGGATCTAAGTTAAATTATCTTCTCCCCAAACCTAGTTAACCTAAAAGAATGACATGACCAACTAGTTGTATAAGCCAGAAACTTAGGAATCATCTTTGTCTCCCCCTTTCACTGGATGCTGCTCCTGCTGCTGCTGTTATGTCAGTCATGTCCGACTCTGTGTGACCCCATAGACGGCAGCCCGCCAGGCTCCACCGTCCCTGGGATTCTCCAGACAAGAACACTGGAGTGGGTTGCCATTTCCTTCC
This sequence comes from Oreotragus oreotragus, assembly GCA_006410675.1. Classification (NCBI taxonomy): domain Eukaryota; kingdom Metazoa; phylum Chordata; class Mammalia; order Artiodactyla; family Bovidae; genus Oreotragus; species Oreotragus oreotragus. The sequence goes on along the minus strand of SJYX01009235.1, from coordinate 17,502 downwards.
CCAATGCATGAAAGTGAAAAGTGAAAGTGAAGTCACTCAGCCGTGTCCGACTCTTTGCGACCCCATGGACTGCAGCCTACCAGGCTCCTCTGTCCATGGGATTTTCCAGGCAAGAGTACTGGAGTGGGGTGCCATTGCCTTCTCCATCACTGGATACTACCGATGTCCAATTTCTTTTCATGTCCTGTTTATTTCATCTGTGTAATTTATCTCTACTCTGTTTCTCTATCTGCTGCTGTAATTAGATTCAGGGACCATCATTACTTTTAATTAGAAATCTTACACTGTCACACCCCTACTTAGAGGACTTCCATTGTTTCCCATTGCTATTAAAGAAAAAAAGCCAACATTTCTTCTCTTACGGCAGGTGCCACATGATCAGGCTTATGTCTCTTTTGCTAGTCATTGTATCCTCAACATTTAACAAAGCAGGATCAGCTCTGTCAATTCTTGAGTTGAGAGTTGTGAACCCAGACCAGTTTTTATATTCACATGTGGTAACCTTCAATGTTGATTTCAAAAATAATATACTATGATCTTTGTTCTTGACCAGCTTATAGCAGAAGAGAGAGATAATAGATACAGCGTATATGCAGATACTTTTATACTTTGACTGGAATAAAAGATAGAGATGATAAAGAATAGAAAATACTCTGATATCTTTGGAAATAAACTTTTTACAACGTGGTATAATTTGGATACAAATGGAGATGAAGAGAGTAAAATATGAAAGATAACTTCAGTATCTAGGTAACAATTAGGTATATGGTGATATTATTAACAAGTCAATGATGATGATGATGATACCAAATATGTATCACCTGCTTTCAATGTCTCAGACATTATATTCAGTTTTACATGCACTATCTCAATAAATCTTTAGAACCTCTGAGATAGATCCACACTAGTATTATTAAAGTTGACTTAACTTGCCCTGGGATTTAGATCTTAGAATTCTGGACTCATAATCCAAGGTTTTAATCACCTTTATAAGGAAGATCAGATTTCATTATGAATAAAAATCCTTTCTATTCTAAACTTTGAGGTATTTCAGAAGCATTCAAATGAGGCTGACAGCAAGCATTGAAAACACGGCCCTGAAATTTGGATAGTCGGCAGATGCCCAGTAAGGAAGATTTGTATCTCATTGATTTGAAAAATGGGAGATTAAGCCATGATTCTTGAAGAAGATATAGAAAACATAAAGGTATTGGCACTAAAAATGTTTTTCTACCGAGAACCACAGAGTAAGCCCCAAACAAGCCAAACTGTATGAATTAGAAAATAAAGTCTAGAAATCTCAGCCATAAGAAGCATAATTTGGTATATGATGCATACAGTAGATTCCTAACACAAAAAGGCATCAATACATATTTATAATTTCAACTTTTCCCACTTGCTTGTAACCTATACTATTCTTTTTAATAAAACAGTCACATTAATGCCTGACAGATGTTGAGTCCTCAGTTAGTATGGGGTGAGTAAACATAGAATATTATGATTGGATATAAAGATTTAACAACCCTAACTACGATTTAAGTAGATAGCATGAACAGAAACAATACACAAAATAGACCCCACTAAGCATAGTTTGAAAAGATGGCATTTGTCCAACTTATTGTGTAACAGATAATTGTAATGTTCAGTATTTACAAGCTTCCCCTTAAGAACATTATGGAGAAAAGCAACTTTAAATCAAGGGACTACGTATCACAAAAGACTGAGCACATTTGAAGGACCATTGAAATGATATATCATAGTGGTAGATTACATGCCAATGGCAGGTGTGTTGAAAGCTAATATTTATACAAAATCAAATCATTCTTTCCATAGCTTCTATTATATGTAGTGAAGACATACTGCTCAAAGAACTTTTCATCAGTTTTTCATGGGCAGATATGGTAGGACATTTTCAAGGTCAAAATGACCACTATGATTTCAGCTGCTGGCAATGAAAAAAAAAAAAACTTAGAAAGATGAGTAGTAATATGGACAATTTTATTTTTAATTTTAATTCAATTTCAGGAAATAAATATAAGCACTAATCTTTATCCAAGAATAAATGCATACTATTATTTTTGATTAGTGAATTAGAAGAAGAAAAATAAAAACTGTGTTTTGAAATGAGGACTGACTTTCTGACAATATCAACAGTCCTAGTTTAATATAAAGTAAAATTTAAACATCCTTATTCATTCTTTATTTCAAAAATTATTCAGTGTAATTATTACAATCATAAAGTGACCAATGAAAAATATGAAAGAATACAATCAGCTTAATGATTTAATGAACCTAATGAACCAGCTCAAAAATCTCCAAGCCAGGCTTCAGCAATACGTGAACCATGAACTTTCTGATGTTCAAGCTGGTTTTAGAAAAGGCAGAAGAACCAGAGATCAAATTCCCAACATCCGCTGGATCATCGAAACAGCAAGAGAGTTCCAGAAAAACATCTATTTCTGCTTTATTGACTATGCCAAAGCCTTTGACTGTGTGGATCACAATAAACTGTGGAAAATAGGCTGCATTCTATGGGGTCGCAAAGAGTTGGACACAACTGAGGCAACTTAGCAACAGCAGCAGCAGCAGAGAACAATTTACATATTAAAAATGTTTTGTGAAGATTTTCACATAGTTTCTGGGCCAAACATGGCTTTAGGAAGCAGGTTCCACACTTGAAAAATAACAGCATACTATTAGGATATCACTGAAGATATCTATGGCATGTCTAGTATAGGAGTCCCAAAGTAAAGTGCTTATTGAGGTCAGTCTAGGGTGGGATGGAGATTATCTAGCCGGAGAACCTCTGTCTGTTTATGGGAGGTACTGCTCTTTAATATCAATAACCTCAGATATGCAGATGCCACCACCCTTACGGCAGAAAGCAAAGAGGAACTAAAGAGCCTCTTGACAAAGGTGAAAGAGGAGAGTGAAAAAGCTGGCCTAACATTCAAATAAGGAATATCATAGCATCCAGTCCCATCACCTCATGGCAAAAGATGGGGAAACAGTGGAAACAGTGACAGACTTTATTTTCTTGGGCTCCAAAATCACTGAGGACAGTGACTGCACCCACGAAATTAAAAGACGCTTGCTCCTTGGAAGAAAAGCTATGATAAACCTAGGCAGCATATTAAAAAGCAGAGACATTACTTTACCAACAAAGGTCCAACTAGTCAAAGCTGTGTTTTTTCCAGTAGTCATGTATGAATGTGAGAGCTGGACCATAAAGAAGGCTGAGTGCCGAAGAACTGATGCTTTCAAACTGTGGTGCTGGAGAAAACTCTTTCTCCAAAGAGTCCCTTTGACTGCAAGGAGATCCAACCAGTCAATCCTAAAGGAAATCACCTCTGAACATTCACTGGAAGGACTGATGCTGAACTGAAGCTCCAATGTTTTAAAGGCTGAGTGCCGAAGAACTGATGCTTTCAAACTGTGGTGCTGGAGAAAACTCTTTCTCCAAAGAGTCCCTTTGACTGCAAGGAGATCCAACCAGTCAATCCTAAAGGAAATCACCTCTGAACATTCACTGGAAGGACTGATGCTGAACTGAAGCTCCAATGTTTTGGTCACTTGATGCAAAAAACTGACTCATTGGGAAAGACCCTGATGCTGTGAAAGATTGAAGACAGGAGATGAAAGGGACGACAGAGGACAAAATGGTTGGATGGCATCACTGAATCGATGGACATGAGCTGAGGAAGCTCCAGGAGATGCTGAAGGACAGGGAAGCATGGTGACCTGCAGTCCAATGGAATCACAAAGAGCTGGACATGACTGAGCAACTGAACAACAACTGCTCTTGAACTATAGCTGATGGTTCTGTCAAGTCAGCTTATTTCTCTTTCTCTGTTCTTTTCTTGTCACAGCAAATATTAGGAGAGACAGACCAAAGAGTGTGAGATGACAGACGAGTTATAGCTCAGTTAGGCTCAAGCAGACAGATATTTTATTAGACAGGTGCTCCAAAAACACAGGAGCAAGCTGATCCAAAAGGAAGTCCTTCTCATTTTTTCCTATTGAGCCTGTTTGGCTTCTTGCTTTTATAGTCCCAGTCTCCTTTTGGTTATGGTGTGTGCAAAGTAGAGCTTGTACACATCACCAGTCAATGAAAGGGAATGCAGTGGGGATACCCTCAAGGCCAACTGACAATTGTAAGTTATACAACAGCAGACTGTGTTATTTATGTATTCCCATAATTCAGTTCAGTTCAGTTCAATCATTCAGTCGTGTCTGACTCTTTGCAGTCCCATGAACCGCAGCACGCCAGGCCTCCCTGTCCATCACCAACTCCTGAAGTTCACTCAAACTCATGTCCATAGAGTCAGTGATGCCATCCAACCATCTCATCCTCTGTCTCCCCCTTCTCCTCCTGCCTTCAATCTTTCCCAGCATCAGGGTCTTTTTAAATGAGTCAGCTCTTCACATCAGGTGGCCAAAGTATTGGAGTTTCAACTTCACCATCAGTCCTTCCAATGAATATTAAGGACTGATCTCTTTTAGGATGGACTGGTTGGATCTCCATGCAGTCCAAGGGACTCTCAAGAGTCTTCTCCAACACCACAGTTCAAAAGCATCAGTTCTTCATCACTCAGATTTTTTTTATAGTCCAATTCCCATAATTCAGTCTGTTAAAATTAGACATAGAATATTTATGAGCCCTTCAGTTCAGTTCAGTTCAGTTCAGTCGCTCAGTCGTGTCCGACTCTTTGTGACCCCATGAATGGCAGCACGCCAGGCCTCCTTGTCCATCACCAACTCCCGGAGTTCACTCAGACTCATGTCCATCGAGTTGCTGATGCCATCCAGCCATCTCATCCTTGGTCGTCCCCTTCTCCTCCTGCCCCCAATCCCTCCTAGCATCAAAGTCTATTCCAATGAGCCAACTCTTCGCATGAGGTGGCCAAAGTACTGGAGTTTCAGCTTTAGCATCATTCCTTCCAAAGAAATCCAGGGTTGATCTCCTTCAGAATGGACTGGTTGGATCTCCTTGCAGTCCAAAGGACTCTCAAGAGTCTTCTCCAACACCACAGTTCAAAAGCATCAGTTCTTCAGTGCTCAGCCTTCTTCACAGTCCAACTCTCACATCCATACATGACCACAGGAAAAACCATAGCCTTGACTAAACGGACAAAGTAATGTCTCTGCTTTTGAATATGCTATCTAGGTTGGTCATAACTTTCCTTCCAAGGAGAAAGAGTCTTTTAATTTCATGGCTGCAGCCACCATCTGCAGTGATTTTGGAGCCCCAAAAAATAAAGTCTGACACTGTTTCCACTGCTTTCCCATCTATTTCCCATGACGTGATGGGACCGGATGCCATGATCTTTGTTTTCTGAATGTTGAGCTTTAAGCCAGCTTTTTCACTCTCCTCTTTGACTTTCATCAAGAGGTTTTTTAGTTCCTCTTCACTTTTTGCCATAAGGGTGGTGTCAAATGCATATCGGAGGTTATTGTTATTTCTCCCAGCAATCTCGATTCCAGCTTGTGTTTCTTCCAGTCCAGCGTTTCTCATGATGTACTCTGCATAGAAGTTAAATAAGCAGGGTGACAATATACAGCCTTGATGTACTCCTTTTCTTATTGGAACCAGTCTGTTGTTCCATGTCCAGTTTTAACTGTTGCTTCCTGACCTGCATACAGATTTCTCAAGAGGCAGGTCAGGTGGTCTGGTATTCCCATCTCTCTCAGAATTTTCCAGTTTATTGTGACACACAGAGTCAAAGGCTTTGGCATAGTCTGCTTATAACCGTTAACTTAGAGAACCCCCTGTGTTTATTTTGTATCCACTTTGCATCTAGGGCAGGAGTTACAACTTCTCTTTGGCTACTTTGTATCATATCTGTGAGCTCTCCTGGGTGTGTCTGGGATGCATCTTAGAGATCAGCTTGCATCCCTTTCAGCCAGGCCTCCTCTTGTCGCTCATGTTTAACTTCCCACATAACAGTTCCCAGGCAGAAATGCTGGCCTAGGATGCCCGTGTTTTCCATTTTATAAAGGAGAAGAGGGATACAGAGAATATTCTGTGAAATCCTCTGATTTCTAAATGTTTTCAATTCATTTTTTTTTTTCTCTCCAGCAGTCTTCAAGCTAAACAAAACAAGTCTGTTAGCCATATGCAACCTTCAGGGTGCTGGCTTATTCTTTCCAGCCCATTGTTTTGCTGGACCCTCAAGAGATACAGAAAAATAGGACCTGATTTTGAGGCAGGAGGTAGATAGGTCCACCAAGGTAAAGTGATGGGAGATTCATTCCCTGTGGACTGAAACTCCAAAATATTAATAGCGGGACAAGTGAGAGAGGAGGCTGGGCTCTGGCCAGATAGAAGATAAGAGACCCCATATTTCTCATTCTTGAAGTCAGAAGACCTCCCCGACTACACAACGTAGAAAGGCTCCTTGGAGGTCAAAAGGGGAGTGACGCTAACTATCCATAGGCCTCTTAAGTAGAATCCATCTTGGCTAAGAGATGAGTGCACACACATGGGAGGATCCTGAGATATACCAGATACGGACTTTGAACCAGGCAAATAAAAATAATTGGCCAAAGGAAACCCAGAGGAAAAATCCCATAAAAGTAATTCAAACTGCCATGAGAGCGGGACTCTCTCAGAATCCGCCCATGTGTCTCTCTGCATGTAGTATCCTCCTTTTCCTCCTAGTAAATATTTATTATTACCTTCCTTCTTTATGAGAATTCTATTTTTTGCAAAGCTTAAGGGCTAGGGCCAGTCACTGACCATTGATTGTTCTAGTGGTTAGGATCTGATGCTCTCACCACTGTGACCCAGCCTCAAACTCTGGGCTAACTGAAACCTGCTTCAAGGTGCTGTAGGTCGAGGCCACTAGCAATCAGTTTTAGCTCTTAAGGTAAAGGTAACCTTGCTGGGAACTAAGATATATACACATGAGGCCAGGGAGCAGCACAAAGACAGGCATCTGCAAGTGTGAAAAATGAGATCCAAACCATTTAAGGAAGCTGTGATCAAGCCCCAAAGAGACTGCAGATGATGATCTGTCCCTTGCTGTCCTAATTTTCTTTTTTACAGTTAAAATGATTTCTCCTGATGCACTCTCTCTTTTGGCTTACATGCAACACGGGAGTGACATTTTTAAAAACTACACTTACATGTGATGAGATTATGCCAGAAGAACTAATCAAATGAGACAATAAATGTAATGTGCTTAGCAAAATGTGTGACATTATAGATGTTTATTAAATGTTAGTTTCTCCCATTTCCCTTAGATCTTGAGGAATAAAAATATAGTGCATATATGTATGTGTATATATATATGTGTGTACACACATATATATGTCATATTGGTGTCACTTTTGGGATTTCTTCCTTTATCAAGCTGCAGGTTTTTTTCTAGCTTTATTGAGTTATAATTGACATATAACATTGTATGAGTTAAAGTGTACAATATGGTTTGATACACATATATATTGTGAAATGATTATCACAAATAGGTTAGTTAACAGCTCCAGTTCAGCTCAGTTCAGTTGCTCAGTCATGTCTGACTCTTTGTGACCCTATGGACTGCAGCACACCAGGCTTCCCTGTCTATCACCAGCTCCTGGAGTTTGCTCAAACTCATGTCCATTGAGTCAGTGATGCCATCCAACCATCTCATCCTCTGTCATCCCCTTCTTCTGCCTTCAATCTTTCCCAGCATCAGGGTCTTTCCCAATGAATCAGTTCTTCACATCAGGCAGCCAAAGTATTGGAGTTTCAGCTTCAGCATCCATCCTTCCAATGAAGTTAACAGCTCCTTCACCTCACATACTACCATTTTTAGAAAATGAGAACTAAGAGATTTACTCTTAGTTTACTCAAAGATTTACTTGTTATGACTCAAAGGTCGCAAAGAGTCAGATACGACTGAACAAATAACACACACACACTTTTACGTCTCTCCATTTAGCCTACTCAGCAGCAGTTGTTTTATTGTATGATCTGACTGTACTGAAACCTTAATGTAGCACATGAATAAATGCAGTTAACTAGTCTTACTGGAAAATGCTAGGCAATTAAAGGGTCAATCTGAAACAGACACAAGATTGGGAAAACAATTATTTTTGACTTAATAGTTGCCAGAATTAATCAAATCCTAAATGTGCATAATTTGCTATTTTTAAAGTGCTTATTCTTAGGAGTTCTTTACTATTAATTTCATTCTAAGTGAATCATTATGAAATACTTATGAGGAAAATTATTTTTTAAGCCATGTGTTTATTTTAAAATATAATTTATTACTTTTGCGAGTAATAAAAATGTGCTATGTTGGTTACAACATACCATGATTGGTGGGAATGCATGCTCTAAATAGGAATGCATTTTTTACTGAACTAAAAAAAAAAACAAAACAGACTAAAACTGTCTTTAGATACATACATATATATTCATATGTATTGACAATAGGTATGTGTTAGTCACTCAGTCATGTCCAGCCCTTTGTGACTCCATGGACTGTAGCCCACCAGGATCCTCTGTTCATAGAATTTTCCTGGGAAGAATGCTGGAGTGGGTTGCCTTTCCCTTCTCCAGAGGATCTTCCTGACCCAGAGATTGAACCTAGGTCTCCTGAAAAGCAGGCAATTCTTTACCATTTGAGCCACAAGGAAAAGCATATATATATGTAAAGTTTATATATATATATAAGGTTTATATATTTATATAAAGTTTATATATATATATGAAGTTTATATATATAAAGTTTATATATATACGTAAAGTTTATATATATATATATATGTATATATATATAAAGTTTTTGTTGTTGTTTTCTTGAAATGCTATGTCAGAGATTGCAAAATGATAGTTATTTCTCCATTCTACATTTATAGGCTTTTATTAAGAGTCTCCTTCCTTCCTGTTTCTTGAGGTGGTTTAGGACTTCTTCCCCTGGCTTTTTTGAATGAAACATAATAGTATTTTGAGTTTATCTTGTTTTGACATTTATGAGACTAAAAGAGAAGATGTTGATTAATTAAAAAAAGATCCCCTTCACCAGGCTAAGCTTCACAAGGGCAGAGATATAAAAAGTTTTTGTTGTTGTTTCTTGAAATGCTATGTCAGAGATTGCAAAATGATAGTTATTTCTCCATTCTACATTTATAGGCTTTTATTAAGAGTCTCCTTCCTTCCTGTTTCTTGAGGTGGTTTAGGACTTCTTCCCCTGGCTTTTTTGAATGAAACATAATAGTATTTTGAGTTTATCTTGTTTTGACATTTATGAGACTAAAAGAGAAGATGTTGATTAATTAAAAAAAGATCCCCTTCACCAGGCTAAGCTTCACAAGGGCAGAGATATAAAAAGTTTTTGTTGTTGTTTCTTGAAATGCTATGTCAGAGATTGCAAAATGATAGTTATTTCTCCATTCTACATTTATAGGCTTTTATTAAGAGTCTCCTCCCTTCCTGTTTCTTGAGGTGGTTTAGGACTTCTTCCCCTGGCTTTTTTGAATGAAACATAATAGTATTTTGAGTTTATCTTGTTTTGACATTTATGAGACTAGAAGAGAAGATGTTGATTAATTAAAAGAAGATCTCCTTCACCAGGCTAAGCTTCACAAGGGCAGAGAATATGCATTTTTTCTCTTTCTTTTGGGCTTCCCAGGTGGCTCAGAGGTTAAAGCATCTGCCCTCAATGCGGGAGACCTGGGTTCTATCCCTGCGTCAGGAAGATCCCCTGGAGAAGGAAATGGCAACCCACTCCAGTATTCTTGCCTGGAGAATCCCATGGACCGAGGAGCCTGGTAGGCCACAGTCCATGGGGTCACAAAGAGTCGGACACGACTGAGCGACTTCACCTTCACCTTCTCTTTCTTTTATTTTTTTCATCACAGTAACCTCAGATCCTATGTATAGTCTAACCTCAGCTGAGTTCAGCTGCTAGGAAGAGAGATAAAGAATAACCGTAACTGAAACAAAACAGATTTGTTTTTCTTTTTTCTAAAAGAAGTTCAGAGCTAGGCAAATCAGATGACTCTCAGGATTATTGGGGACCCAGTGTCCTGAATAGTCATTGGAAGGACTGATGCTGAAGCTGAAGCTCCAATACTTTGGTCACCTGATGTGAAGAACTGACTCATTTGAAAAGACTCTGATGCTGGGAAAGACTGAAGGAGGCAGGAGAAAGGGACAACAGAGGATGAGATGGTTGGATGGCATCACTGACTCAATGCATATGAACTTGAGTAAACTCCAGGAGTTGGTGATGGACAGGGAGGCCTGGTGTGCTGCAGTCCTTGGGGTTGTGAAGAGGTGGACATGACTGAGCGACTGAACTGAACTGAACTGCGAGTCCTTTTATTTCCTTTGTTCTGCCATCCTATTCCAAGACCACTGTCCTTGAGGTACTTTATGATCTAAGATGACTGAACCTCCAGTAGAGGGCAAGAGATAGGAGAAAAGGGCTAAAGCGCCTTAGCTACCGTCTATCTTTTGAGAAGCCTTTCTGAAAGTCCCATGCAACAGCTTCCACTTTTCTCTCACTGGCTACAGCTTTGTAACATGGCCACTCCTTAATAGCAAGGGAGTCTGGAAAATGTGATCATTTTTATTGGGCACGTTACCATGCTGAAAGTGAAAGTGAAAGTCACTCAGTCATATCAGACTGTTTGTAGCCTGCCAGGTTCCTCTGTTCATGGAACTGTCCAGGAAAGAATACTGAAGTGGTTGCCATATAAGTATTAATAAAAGCGGTGTTCTCATACTAATAAGGAAAGAGGAAGTGATAAAATGAGATTAATAAGGACAATCTAATCAGTTTTTCATTAAGTGACATTTCTCTTGCCTGGAAAATACCATGGACGGAGGAGCCTTTTAGGACACGACTGAGCGACTTCACTTTGACTTTTCACTTTCATGCATTGGAGAAGTAAATGGCAACCCACTCCAGTGTTCTTGCCTGGAGAATCCCAGGGACGGGGAAGCCTGGTGGGCTGCTGTCTATGGGGTCGCACAGAGTCGGACACAACTGAAGCGACTTAACAGTAGCAGCAGCAGCATTCAATTTATAAGATTGTTCTTCGAGACTCCTTCCCATCCTTTTTTTTTAAGTCAAAAATGTTTCTAAAAAAATTGAAATAATGGTAGATTCTCCCTTACTCCCCAATGTTTTTATTTGACCTAATAAAAATTTAACTCTTTTAGTCTTCTAATATTATTGACATTTTACTGGCCCACATCTAGGGAGCTCCTGGACTATAGAGGTGAGCTGTGAGATTTCTCCCAATTCTAGGATAATCCGATGGTTCTGTGTCTTCAGAGCACCCTATATGCTTCATGGCTTCTGCTTGGGAGGTGTTCATGAGGTATCCACTGATTTATCAAGTAGTTTTATCCGAAGTGCTAATGCCCAGTGACACAAAGAAGAGCTGCGACCTCCAGGTCCTTGATCAGGGCTTGCTGAGAAATTCATGGAAGTCAGAATAAGTGAAGGAGTGATTGTTGCAAGGATACAGGGGAATCTCATGGACAACTAAAACAGAAAAATAAGCATGCTCAGTTTGCAACTGGGCTTAAACATGGAAAGTTGGAAATGGAAACTACTGTCTATCTCTCATGGAATAACATGATCTTTCAAACTTCTGTTTTTTTTTTCTGCCAACCAACTTTGTTTGCTACTTAAATTTTTTCTTCTCTCAGTAACTATGGTTGGCATGAGGTTTGGCTTCTGTGATGCAGGGGTGGTACAATCAATCTCAGTGCTGCAATTGCAAATTCCCCAACAAAGGTTTAATTGGTTCAGCAAATATCGGGTTACTATTTCTGGTTCAAGTAGTTGTGGCAAGGAGTTGGGCAATTAGTACAAATGTGTCTTTCTAAGGTTCATTCTTTTCAACAGGACCCATGGTATGAGCATGCTGAGGGAAGTGGCAGTACCAGGCAACAGTTACAATACATTTCCCTCTTCCTGATAATTTCCACCTCCGGCAGCCCTCTGTTTCCTGACCTCAGATCCTTTTCCTCCTATCAGGGTGGCAGATCGAAGACCTTCACTATTACTTGGACCACTTCATTAAAAAAAAAATTATTTATCTGGCTGTGTCAGGTCTTTGTTGCCACACACAGAATCTTCATTGCATCACGCAGTATCTTTTATTTTAACACACCGACTCTCTCTAGTTGTGGCCTGTGGGCTCAGAAGTTGTGTCTCACGAACTTCAGAGCGCTGTGGTGCAGCTTCACAGTGCCGTGGCACATGGCTTAGTTGCTCCACGGGGTGTGGGATCTTAGTTACCTGATCAGGGATGGGAACCATGTTCCGTGCATTGCAAGGCAGGTTCTTAACTACTGGACCACGAGGGAAGTCCCTACTTGGAGCATTTCTCGATGCATTTCATGCACAAACATTATCACTATGGTTTTTATTTCCATACTGTCAGCACTCATTTCCTCATTCAGAATGTTTTATAAGGAAAGCAGTGCAGTGATGAACATGCATAACCTTCGGGGTCACATCACCCCTCCCCCACCGCTGCACACTAAAACCTTGAGAAGTGGTTTGGTACCCAGATTGGGGCATAAGCAAGAGAATAGCATGTAATTAGAAGCACCAGAGTCAATCTACTTGTATTTGAAGATACAGTATTTATTAGTAGAGATTGCTCTGTGCATCAGCTTCTTTATCTGTGAAACTGCAATATTATCTATAACATAGGGTCACTGTAAGAAGTGAAAATAATCATCCTAGGGCCTGGGACTTAAACACTTATTAAATAGTCATAGATGAGATACCAGCAGCAAATATCAGAGTCATGGACAAGATAGTGTTAAGTGTTGTGAGAGCTGGAAACTAGGTGGTGTCTGGACTAATTCTGGAAATATGAGTCTTACTACAATAGCTACAAATGCCAGCAAATTTGGAAAACTCAGCAGTGGCCACAGGACTGGAAAAGGTCAGTTTTCATTCCAATCCCAAGGAAAGGCAATGCCAAAGAATGCTCAAACTACCGCACAATTGCACTCATCTCACATGCTGGCAAAGGAATGCTCAAAATTCTCCAAGCCAGGCTTCAACAATAAGTGAACTACCAGATGTTCAAGTTGGTTTTAGAAAAGGCAGAGGAACCAGAGATCAAATTGCCAACATCTGCTGGATCATGGAAAAAGCAAGAGAGTTCTAGAAAACCATCTATTTCTGCTTTATTGACTATGCCAAAATCTAGGACTCTGTGGATCACAATAAACTGTGGAAAATTCTGAAAGAGATGGGAATACCAGACCACCTAACCTGCCTCTTGAGAAATCTGTATGCAGGCCAGGAAGCAACAGTTAGAACTGGACATGGAACAACAGACTGGTTCCAAATAGCAAAAGGAGTCTGTCAAAGCTGTATATTGTCACCCTGCTTATTTAACTTCTATGCAGAGTACATCATGAGAAACGCTGGAATGGAAGAAGCACAAGCTGGAATCAAGATTGCTGGGAGAAATATCAATAACCTCAGATATGCAGATGACACCACCCTTATGGCAGAAAGTGAAGAGGAACTAAAAAGCTTCTTGATGAAAGTAAAAGAGGAGAGTGA
>SJYX01009233.1:259558-275591 GCA_006410675.1 Oreotragus oreotragus | reverse complement strand
ATGTTCGATGCAGGATGCAGGATGCTTGGGGCTGGTGTATGGGGATGATCCAGAGGGATGATGTGGGGTGGGAGGTGGGAGAGGGGGGTTCATGTTTGGGAGTTCATGTACACCCATGACGGATTCATGTCAATGTATGCCAAAACCAATACTTTACTGTACTGTACTGTAAATTAAAATAAAGTAAAAATTATAATTTAAAAAAAAAGAGTCCAAGAACTCCAGTCACTAACTTGTGTATGTAATGCCATTAAACTGTATGTCCTAAAATGTTGTTTGTTTTTTTAAGATCACTAGATTTAGATCTGAACTTTGAAGTGTTATTAGCTGCCAAATGAATGATTTCAGGAAAGATAAAAGATAAAATCCAGGCTGTGAAGATCTAGGATTCTGGCCAGGTCTGAGCAGGAAGTGGTGGACAAGTGTGTTCACTGAGGGCAGATAGGGACCTGGACATGGTGGACGGATGGGAGAATAAACAAAGAAATAAATGACTGAAAGAAAGTGAAGTTTCTACTTTCAGATTAACAAAAAGGATCCTGCAGCTAAAGGCTCAATAATTGATATTTTCTATTCAGCAAACAGTATCAGTTCAGTTCAGTTCTGCCACTCAATAATGTAGACGCTTTGTGACACCATGGACTGCAGCATGCCAGACTTCCCTGTCTATCACCAACACCTGGAGCTTGGTCAAACTCATGTTCATCGAGTCAGTGATACCATCCCACCATTACATCCTCTGTCATCCCCTTCTCCTCCTCCCTTCAATGTTTCCCAGCATCAGAGTCATTTCAAATGAGTCAGTTCTTCGCATCAGGTGGCCAAAGTATTGGAGTTTCAGCTTCAAGATCAGTCTTTCCAATGAACACCCAGGATTGATCTCCTTTAGGATGGACTGGTTAGATCTCTGTGCAGTCCAAGGGACTTTCAAGAGTCTTCTCCAACACCACAGTTCAAAAGCATCAATTCTTCGGTGCTCAGCTTTCTTTAGGGTCCAACTCTCACATCCATACATGCTGCTACTGCTGCTAAGTTGTGTCAGTCATGTCCGATTCTGTGCGACCCCATAGATGGAAGCCCACCAGGCTCCTCTGTCCCTGGGATTCTCCAGGCAAGAACACTGGAGTGGGTTGCCGTTTCCTCCTCCAATGCATGAAAGTGAAAAGTGAAAGTGAAGTTGCTCAGTCGTGTCCGACTCTTAGCGACCCCATGGACTGTAGCCTACCAGGCTCCTTCATCCATGGGATTTCCCAGGCAAGAGTACTAGAGTGGGGTGCCATTGCCTTCTCTGACTACTGGAAAAAACTAGATGGATTTTGTCAGCAAAGTAATGTCTCTGCTTTTATGCTGTCTGGATTGGTCATGGCTTTTTTTCCAAGGAGTAAGCATTTTTTAGTTTCATTGCTGCAGTCACCATCTGCAGTGATTTTGGAGCCCCAAAAAATAGTCTCTCACTGTTTCCACTGTTTCTCCATCTATTTGCCATGAAGTGATGGAACCAGATGTCATGATCTTAGTTTTCTAAATGTTGAGTTTTAAGCCAACTTTTTCACTCTCCTCTTTCACTTTCATCGAGAGCCTCTTTAGTTCTTCTTTGCTTTCTGCCATGAGGGTGGTGTCATCTGCGTATCTGAGGTTACTGTTATTTCTCCTGGCAATCATGATTCCAGCTTGTGCTTCATCTAGCCTGGCATTTTGCATGATGTACTCTGCATATAAGTTAAATAAGCAGGGTGATAATATACAGCCTTGACATACTCCTTTCCTGATTTAGAACCAGTCTGTTGTTCCATGTCCAGTTCTAATTGCACACAGACTTCTCAGGAGGCAGGTCAGCTGATCTGGTATTCCCATCTCATTAAGAATTTTCCACAGATTGTTGTGATCCACACAGTCAAAGGCTTTGGAGTAGACAATAAAGCAGAAGTAGATGCTTTTCTGGAACTCTCGTGTTTTCTATGATCCAATGGATGATAGAAATTTGATCTCTGGTTCCTCTGCCTTTTCTAAATCCAGCTTGAACATCTGGAAGTTCACAGTTCATATTCTGTTGAAGCCAGGCTTGGAGAATTTTGACATTACTTTGCCAGTGTGTGAGATGAGTGCAATTATGCAGTAGATTGAACATTTTTAGGCATTGTCTTTGTTTGGGATCAAAATGAAAACTGACCTTTTCCAGTCCTGTGGCCACTGCTGAGTTTTCCAAATTTGCTGGCATATTGAGTGCAGCACTTTCACAGCATCATCTTTTAGGATTTGAAATAGCTCAGCTGGAATTCCATCATCTCCACTAGCTTTGTTTGTAGTGATGCTTCTTAAGACCCACTTGACTTCACATTCCAGAATATATGGCTCTAGGTGAGGGATCACACCATCGTGGTTATCTGGGTCATGAAGATCTATTTTGTACAGTTCTTCTGTGTATTCTTGCCACCTCTTCTCAATATCTTCTGCTTCTGTTAGGTCCATACCATTTCTGTCCTTTATTGAGGCCATATTTGCATGAAACGTTCCCTTGGTATCTCTATTTTCTTGAAGAGATCTCTAGTCTTTCACCTTCTATTGTTTTCCTCTATTTCCTTGCATTGTTCACTGAGGAAGGCTTTCTTATCTCTCCTTGCTATTTTTTGGAACTCTGCATTCAAATGAATATCTTTCCTTTCCTCTTTTGCTTTTTGCTTCTCTTCTTTTCACAGCTATTTGTGAAATAGATAGCTTCCTCAGACAGCCATTTTGCTTTTCTACATTTCTTTTTCATGGGGATGGTCTTGATCCCTGTCTACTATACAATGTTATGAACCTCCATCCATAGTTCATCAGGCACTCTTTCTATCATATCTAGTCCCTTAAATCTATTTCTCATTTCCACTGTATAATCATAAAATTTGCATGAAACGTTCCCTTGGTATCTCTATTTTCTTGAAGAGATCTCTAGTCTTTCACCTTCTATTGTTTTCCTCTATTTCCTTGCATTGTTCACTGAGGAAGGCTTTCTTATCTCTCCTTGCTATTTTTTGGAACTCTGCATTCAAATGAATATCTTTCCTTTCCTCTTTTGCTTTTTGCTTCTCTTCTTTTCACAGCTATTTGTGAAATAGATAGCTTCCTCAGACAGCCATTTTGCTTTTCTACATTTCTTTTTCATGGGGATGGTCTTGATCCCTGTCTACTATACAATGTTATGAACCTCCATCCATAGTTCATCAGGCACTCTTTCTATCATATCTAGTCCCTTAAATCTATTTCTCATTTCCACTGTATAATCATAAAGGATTTGATTTAGATCACACCTGAAACTCCAATACTTTGGCCACCTCATGCGAAGAGTTGACTCATTGGAAAAGACCCTGATGTTGGGAGGGATTGGGGGCAGGAGGAGAAGGGGACGACAGAGGATGAGGTGGCTGGATGGCATTGCCAACATAACGGACATGAGTTTGGGTAAACTACGGGAGTTGGTGGTGGATAGGGAAGCCTGGCACGCTGCAATTCATGGGATCACAAAGAGGCGGACACAACTTAGTGACTGAACTGAACTGAACTGAACTGAATGGTCTAGTGGTTTTCCCCACTTTCTTCAATTTAAGTCTGAATTTGGCAATAAGGAGTTCATGATCTGAGCCACAGTCAGTTCTTGTTTGTACTGACTGCATAAAACTTCTCCATCTTTGGCTGCAAAAATATAATCAATCTAATTTCGGAGTTGGCCATCTGGTGATATTCACGTGTAGTCTTCTCTTGTGTTGTTGGAAGAGGGTGTTAGCTATGACCAGTATGTTCTCTTGTCAAAACTCTCTTAGCCTTTGCCCTGCTTCATTTTGTACTCCAAGGCCAAATTTGCCTGTTACTACAGGTGTTTCTTGACTTCCTGCTTTTGCATTCCAGTTCCCTATAATGAAAGGACATCTTTTTTGAGTGTTAGTTCTAAGGCGTCTTGTAGGTCTTCATAGAACAGTTCAACTTCAGCTTCTTCAGCGTTACTGGTTGAGGCATAGACTTGGGTTACTGTCATATTGAATGGTTTGCCTTGGAAACGAACAGAGATCATTCTGTCGTTTTTGAGATTGCACCCAACTACTGCATTTAGGACTCTTTTGTTGACCATGATGGCTACTCCATTTCTTCTAAGGGATTCACATTTTGTACTCCAAGGCCAAATTTGCCTGTTACTACAGGTGTTTCTTGACTTCCTGCTTTTGCATTCCAGTCCCCTATAATGAAAGGACATCTTTTTTGAGTGTTAGTTCTAAGGCGTCTTGTAGGTCTTCATAGAACAGTTCAACTTCAGCTTCTTCAGCGTTACTGGTTGAGGCATAGACTTGGGTTACTGTCATATTGAATGGTTTGCCTTGGAAACGAACAGAGATCATTCTGTCGTTTTTGAGATTGCACCCAACTACTGCATTTAGGACTCTTTTGTTGACCATGATGGCTACTCCATTTCTTCTAAGGGATTCTTGCCCATGGTTCATCTGAGTTAAATTCACCCATTCCAGTCCATTTTAGTTCACTGATTCCTAGAATGTCGATGTTCACTCTTGCCATCTCTTTTGACCACTTCCAATTTGCCTTGATTCATGGACCAAACATTCCAGGTTCCCATGCAATATTGCTCTTTACATCATCGGACCTTACTTCTATCACCAGTCACATCCACAACTGGGTGTTGTTTTTGCTTTGGCTCCATCCCTTCATTCTTTCTGGAGTTATTTCTCCACTGATCTCTAATAGCATATTGGGCACCTACCAACCCAGGGAGTTTATCTCTCAGTGTCTTATCTTTTGTCTTTTCATACTGTTCATAGGGTTCTCAAGGCAAGAATACTGAAGCGGTTTGCCTTTCCCTTCTCCAGTGGACCACATTCTATTAGACCTCTCTACCATGACCCATCCATCTTGGGGGGCCCCACATGGCATGGCTTAGTTTCATTTGAGTTAGACCAGGCTGTGATCCATGTGATCAGATTGGCTAGTTGTCTGTGGTTGTGATTTCAGTCTGTCTGCCCTCTGATGCCCTCTCTCAGCACTTACTGTCTTACTGGGGTTTCTCTTACCTAGAACGTGGGGTATCTCTTCATGGTTGCTCCAGCAAAGCACAGCCCCTGCTCCTTAACTTGGACGTGAGTTATCTCCTCTCGGCTGCTCCTGAGCCACACAGCAAATAAGTATATCTTTCCTTTTCTCCTTTGCCTTTAGGTCCTCAGGCAACCATTTTTCATTTTTGCATTTCTTTTTCTTGGGGATGGCATTGATCACTGCCTCCTGTACCATGATATGAGTCTCTGTCCATAGGTCTTCAGGCATTCTGTCTATCAGATCTAGTCCCTTAAATCTATTTCTCACTTACACTGTATAATCGTAAGGAATTTTACTTAGGTCACACTTGAACGGTGTAGTGGCTCTCCCTACTTTCATCAGTTTAAGCCTGAATTTTTCAATATCTAGCACAATATCTGTGGTTTATGATCTGAGCCACAGTCAGCTCCCAGTCTTGTTTTTGCTGACTGTATAGAGCTTCTCCATCTTTGGCTGCAAAGAATATAATCAATCTGATTTCGTTACTGACCATCTGGTGATGTCTATGTGTAGAGCCTTCTCTTGTGTTGTTGGAAGAGGGTGTTTGCTATGACTAGTGTGTTCTCTTTGCAAAATTCTCTTAGCCTTTTCCATGCTTCATTTTGTACTCCAAGGCCTAATTTGCCTGTTACTCCAGGTATCTCTTGACTTCCTACTTTTGCATTCCAGTCCCCTATGATGAAAAGGACATCTTTTTTGGGTGTTAGTTCTAGAAGGTCTTGTAAGTCTTCACAGAATCATTCAACTTCAGCTTCTTCAGCATTAGTGGTTGGGGCCTAGGCTTGGATTACTGTGATACTGGATAGATTGCACCCAAGTTATTTTTGAGATTCACCCATTCCAGTCCATTTTAGTTCACAGGTTTCTAAAATGTTGATGTTCACTCTTGCCATCTCCTGTTTGAAAACTTTCAATTTGCCTTGATTCAGGAAATGGCAACCCACTCCAATGTTCTTGCCTGGAGAATCCCAGGGACAGGGGAGCCTGTTGGGCTTCCGTCTATGGGATTGCACAGAATTGGACATGACTGAAGTGACGCAGCAGCAGCAGCAGCAGCAGCATGGACCTAATATTCCATGTTCCTAGGCATTATTGTTCCTTGCAGTATCAGACTTTACTTCCATCACCAGTCACATCCACAACTGGGTGTTGTTTTCCCCTTGGCTCTGTCTCCTCATTCTTTCTGGAGTTGTTTCTCCACTGATCTCCAGTAGCATGTTGGACACCTACCAACCTGGGGAGTTCATCTTTCAGTGTCCTATCTTTTCGCCATTTCATAATGTTCATGGCATTCTCAAGGGAAGCATGCTGAAGTGGTTTGCCATTCCCATCTCCAGTGGACCACTTTTTGTCAGAACTTTACCCTGTGACCTGTCTGTCTTGAGCGGCCCTACATGGCGTGGCCTAGTTTCATTGAGTTAGACAAAGCTGAGGTCCATGTGATCAGTTTGATTAGTTTTCTGTNTCGCCATTTCATAATGTTCATGGCATTCTCAAGGGAAGCATGCTGAAGTGGTTTGCCATTCCCATCTCCAGTGGACCACTTTTTGTCAGAACTTTACCCTGTGACCTGTCTGTCTTGAGCGGCCCTACATGGCGTGGCCTAGTTTCATTGAGTTAGACAAAGCTGAGGTCCATGTGATCAGTTTGATTAGTTTTCTGTGACTGTGTTTTCATTCTGTCTGCCCTCTGAAGGATAAGGATAAGGGGCTTACAGAAGTTTCCTGATGGGAGAGACTGACTGAGTGGGAACCTGGGTCTTGTTCTGATGGGTGTGGCTGTACTCAGTAAATCTTTAATCCAATTTTCTATTGATGGGCAGGGCTGTGTTTCCTCCCAGTTGTCTGACCTGAGACCAAACTATGGTGAAGATAATGAAGATAATGGTGACCTCCTTCAAAAGGACTGTGCATGCACAGATGTACTCAGTGCCCCCCACCCTGCAGCTGGCCACCACCGACCCACACCTCTACCTGAGACTCCTGGACTCTCACAGGCAAGTCTGGGTCAGTCTCCTGTAGGGTCACTGCTTTCTCCTGGGTCCTGGTGCCCACAAGCAAACAGTGCATAAACTACCTAAGAACAGCTCATATACCTGTTACACACTGAGTATGACTTTCTAATTGTCTCAGAAAGAAAATACTGTGTTGCGTTAAACAAATCAGTTAGGTACCATTCAATCTTATCTTTATCATGCTTTCTGTGGTTTTATCCCTAGAGATTTTTGCCATTTTGGCTAACAATAAGTGAAACCACAGGAGAAGATTCACATGAAACATTACCCTCTGTAATTGGAAAGGAAAAAACAAAAGTGAGACAAAGTAGAAAACAAACAAGAGAAACCAGCATTTAGGTATTTACACTTTGGCAGTCTTTATAGACAAGCAGTAGCAAGTTTTGTTGTTGGTAATGTTTACTTACTAAGTCATGTCCAATTCTTTTGTGACCCCATGGCAAACCATTTCAGTATGCTTGCCTTGAGAACGCCATGAACATTATGAAATGGCGTAAAGATAGGACACTGAAAGATGAACTCCTCAGGTTGGTAGGTGCCTAACATGCTGCTGGAGATCAGTGGAGAAATAACTCCAGAAAGAATGAAGAGACAGAGCCAAAACAAAAACAACACCCAGTTGTGGATGGGACTGGTGATGGAAGACAGAAGAAGACAGGCTCTTCTGTCCGTGGGATTTCCCAGCAAGAATACAGGAGTGGTAGATGATATTTAATCTCCTCCAGATTTACTAATTTCCTTTTGAAGCTAGTTGTTCTTTTACTTAAACTGCATATCACTGCATAGAAATTTCTCCATAAAATAATGCTTTTTTAATCATTTTTATTTAAATATATATATATTTTTTACTTTACAGTATTGCATTGGTTTTGCCACACATCAACATAAAATAATGCTTTTATTCAAAGGGATAAAATGTTTAATTGGAATAAGCTGAAGAGTTATCCCCCTTACACAGAAAAAGAGTTAAAATAAGGAAATTAGAAGTAAAGTTTTTAAGATAAAATTCCAATGTAAAAAAAATGGCAAACCTTGTAACTTTATCAAGCCTAACAGAAAGAGACTAATACATAGTTGATCAATAAAGAAAGTATCATGTTATTTAACTCTCAACACCATTCACCCTGCCAGAGGGGCTACAGGGTAAGGGTTCATCACTCAAGCCTCACAGCTACACTCCAGGGGTTTGGAGCCCACTTCTGACAGTGCCTGTCACTTAATCTCCCAGTGCAAAATACGAATGATGACAATGAGGAGGAGAATGGTGGGAACAGCAATGATGATAACCCTAACAAGTTTGCTGTCCAGATTGGACGGGTAGATGTTTATAATGGTAGCTGACACATAGAAAGTGGGACAAAAGTGCTACCATTGGGTCTTCTCGTCAGTGCAGGTTCTGAAATTTGCAAATATTATTAACAGGTAAGAAACAAATGGTATCTTTCAATGACCTCCTGCTGACACCAGTTATCCTTGCATCACTCTGCTGTCTTTAGTAACATGCCCAGCATTTGCTCTCCCAAAAGGCAGCCTCACACCAACCCCTCAACACCCCCTCCCTGTCCTGCCAGCCTGCTTCCTTTGATAGATGAGGGGTTCTCGCTGCTGCTTCTGATAGGATTCAGCAGCTTCCTTAATTATTGGACAGCTTTATATATGACTGAACACGCAAATTTGTTACAGTGACATGATAATGTGAACAAACCCAGAGAAATTAAGTAATTGCATACAGCAAATAAAATCATTGCTGCCAAAAGAAACTACTTATGTCAAAAAGGAAGAGACCTGAAGCAGGAATTCACATAAAAAGTACACCCTTTAGCACCAAAATACTTTTGTTTTACATTGTTATTAATATACATATGAGTGTGAAAAGGAAAAACTGAATATAAAAATATACACTGAACTCATGCTAGTGGTTGCTTCTGAGTAAAAGAAAGAGAAATATGACTGGAGCATGTGGTCAAAAGAAGCCTCACCTGTAGCTGGGACTCTGTTTTTCTAACTGTAAAGTCTACATAATGATATTATGTACCTCATAAGATTACTGTGTTAGATGATTCAACATAGTAAAATACTATATTAATACATATTTTTTTCATTAACCAAGTGTTTTCCAGTAAATTGTGTATCATAATGTTACCTTGAAATAAAATTATCTGCTTGCATAATTTGTAATGAATACATGAAAGACATTTATTTGAAATGTTATTTTTAAATACACCATTTCACTCTTCTATCCTCTCATATTTTAACTATATTTGATCATTTTTATGTTTATGACAGACATATTGATTAAAAGTAGGTGAAAATATATACTCTAAAGAAGCTTATTTCAATGTTGTAATAGTTTTTTGGGGGAGAAGGCAATGGCAACCCACTCCAGTACTCTTGCCTGGAAAACCCCATGGGCAGAGGAGCTAGGTAGGCTGCAGTCCATGGGGTTGCTAAGAGTCAGACACGACTGAATGGCTTCACTTTCACTTTTTACTTTCACGCATTGGAGAAGGAAATGGAAACCCACTCCAGTATTCTTGCCTGGAGAATCCCAGGGACGGGGGAGCCTGGTGGACTGCCATCTATGGGGTCATACAGAGTCAGACACAACTGAAGCAACTTAGCAGCAGCAGCAGCAATAGGTTTTTGAATCCTAGTCTATCAGTAAGTATATAAAAATATTATTTGTATCTCTTAGTTATAATTTAGGCATATGTTTAATCAAATGAAAGCATTTTCAGGTTAATTTTTAAGGTTAAACTTAAGCCTAATTAAGCAATGGTATAAAGTGAAAAAATTTTTGATGTAGATACTAATGTGTTGCTTATTAGGCACTGACCATTCATATTTTGTGCACTTTTAAAAATTATTTTCATTATTATTTTGGTCAATGTTTTCATCTATCTTAAATATCAATATCTTTATTACTTTTAAGCAAGTAATCATCAGAACATAAAATGAAAATAAATTTTTAATTTATTTAAAATATAGTTGATTTACAANCCACTCCAGTATTCTTGCCTGGAGAATCCCAGGGACGGGGGAGCCTGGTGGACTGCCATCTATGGGGTCATACAGAGTCAGACACAACTGAAGCAACTTAGCAGCAGCAGCAGCAATAGGTTTTTGAATCCTAGTCTATCAGTAAGTATATAAAAATATTATTTGTATCTCTTAGTTATAATTTAGGCATATGTTTAATCAAATGAAAGCATTTTCAGGTTAATTTTTAAGGTTAAACTTAAGCCTAATTAAGCAATGGTATAAAGTGAAAAAATTTTTGATGTAGATACTAATGTGTTGCTTATTAGGCACTGACCATTCATATTTTGTGCACTTTTAAAAATTATTTTCATTATTATTTTGGTCAATGTTTTCATCTATCTTAAATATCAATATCTTTATTACTTTTAAGCAAGTAATCATCAGAACATAAAATGAAAATAAATTTTTAATTTATTTAAAATATAGTTGATTTACAATGTATTCATTTCTGCTATATAGCAAAGTGATTCAGTTATACATATATACACACTCTTTTTCATATTGTTCTCCATTATGAATTATCACAGAATATTGAATATATTCCCTATGCTATATTGTAGGACCTGTTGTTTATCCATCCCATATGTAATAGCTTATATCCACTAACCTCAAACTCCCAGTGCTTCCCTTCCCAGCCACCTCTCCCTCTTGGTAATGACAGTCTGTTCTCTGTGAGCCTGTTTCTGTTTCATAGATAAGTTCATTTGTGTCAGATCTTAGATCCCACATACAAGGGATATTATCACATGGCATTTGTCTCTCTGTCTGATTTACTTCACTTAATATGATAATCTCTAGGTCCATCCATGCTGCTGCAAATGGCATTATAATGAAAATATTTTAATGATACGTTGAAAGAGAACAATCTTGTTTGGAAGCTAGCGTAAAAAAATCAGTGAGTCATTGGGTAAATAGAACCACTGAACAAAGCTCAGAGGATGGGTCTACTCATTGCTATACCCCCATTGCTTAGAGCAGTGTGTGACATTAATGGCATTTAAACAGCTGTCTGCATTTTGAATGAATGAATGAACTATTAACCTCTAAAGCTATTATTAGGCAGAAAGTTCTGGTTTTTGTGAAAGAAGTGGTTCTCAGCTGGGAAGAAGAGCAACTTTCTTATGGGTATTTGGAAATATGCTGTGAGATCAGCTTGTCACAATGACTGTGCTATGGACAGGGGGCCAGTATCTGGGGGCCAGGGGTGCTAAATTCTCTGCAATATGAAGAGAGGTGGAGGGAACATCAGCAGGACAGTTCAGCCCAACAAAAATCTTTTCAATGCAAAAGGCAAACAGCAGTCCATCAAGAGCTGCTGGAAGCATGTAACCACTGCCATGTTTGAAATGGATAACCAGCAAGGACCTTCTGCAAAGTAAGGGGAACTCTGTTCAAAATTACGTAACAATCCTAATGGAAAAATAATTTGAAAAAGAATAGATACATGCGTTTATATAACTGGGTTCACTTTGCTGTATACCTGAAACCATCACAACTTTGCTAATCAACCATACTCCCATATAAAATAAAAAGTTAAAAAGAAAAAAAGAATTACTGCAAGGAGCTCTAGGGCAGAAGGGTAAACAAAGACAAGCAAGCCAGAATAATGAGATCAAAAGGCAGGGCCAGGACGTGGGAGTCCATCATAGGGCTCAGGAAGTCTCTGCTAAGATGGAGAAGGAACTGTTCTGAAAACTGAGCCGGCNAAGTTAAAAAGAAAAAAAGAATTACTGCAAGGAGCTCTAGGGCAGAAGGGTAAACAAAGACAAGCAAGCCAGAATAATGAGATCAAAAGGCAGGGCCAGGACGTGGGAGTCCATCATAGGGCTCAGGAAGTCTCTGCTAAGATGGAGAAGGAACTGTTCTGAAAACTGAGCCGGCCTAAAAATGCCTCCCAATGTTTAAATCAGAGCTTCTGCGATACATGTACTAGCCAATAAGCAACACCAAGCATCTACTTTTTTTAGTTTAAAAATATGGAATAATTATAAAATAGAATGCAAATTTACTTTAAATAATGATAAGAGATTCAAAGCAGTTTCACGTTTGTGGCAAGCATCTGGGGCATAATTCCCAGAGCCCCGTATAACCCACTCCCACACCTTTGGTGGGTGGCACTTTAGTGGAAATTCTGCCTCAAGCCCTGAGCGGTGAACAGTTCATCAGAGGCAAACATCAGTACGAAGTACGGAACACCGTGTACCAGGAGAGGAGCAAGCAGAAAAACTGCATCTAAAGGAAGGGGAAGATGTTCAGGAGAACACAACAAAGACAAGTTCCAAGGTGTGAAATACACAAACTATGGAAAACAACGACACTAAGGCTATGTCTCTTTCACTTATTCAGTTCAGTTCAGTCGCTCAGTCGTGTCCGACTCTTTGCAGCCCCGTGAACTGCAGCACGCCAGGCCTCCCTGTCCATCACCAACTCCCGGAGTTCACTCAGATTCACGTTCATTGAGTCAGTGATGCCATCCGGCCATCTCATCCTCGGTCGTCCCCTTCACCTCCTGCCCCCAATCTGTTAAACATTTGCAGATGCATCAGGCATCGTGCTGGGCCCTAAGAACAAAATGAACAACAACAACAAAAAAAAACATGAACTGACACCTAGAGTCTCCAGAAGAGGACATTAAACAAATAAATCATTATTGAAATTCACGAAGCACTTAGAGAGAAGATAGCAAGGGCTTCTTTTTAAAGAATGAAAAAGAACTTTGCAAAGAAGACATCTTCTGTGGCTCTGAACAATGATCAGGAACAAGGTAATCTCTGCAGACATGCATTCAGGGATAGAGGTCAACCTGTACCCAGGCTCAAGGCAGGACTAAGTCTCACACATTCCTGATGCAGCAACAAGGAAAGTGTGGCTGCTATCTTGGTCAGCTGGGAGGAGGGACGTGACATAAAGTTGAGGACAGGTTGGGGACATACTGCTTCAGCCTCCTATAGGAATTTGGGTTTCACTCTAATTGGGAAATCACTGAAGGGCTTTCATCAGGCATGAGTCAGGTTTCATCTTACTAAGATCACTGCCTATAGTGTGGAGAAGAATTAAAGAGGAGACAAAAAAAGGGATGGGGAGAATATTAAGGAAGCCAGAGCAAGAGTCGAGGTGAGAGATGATGACAGTTTGGTTGAGGGTGACAGCAATGGAAATAGGAAATACAGATAGATATGAAGCACAGAGTTGGCCATGAATTGGATGTAGAGAGTGAGCCAGATGTGAGTAACTAACAAGCATGACTCTGGCATGAGTAACTGCCAGGGTGACAGAAGCAGGCATGTTCCAAGCAGGCATGTTGGAGGAAGAAGGGTTTCAAGAGAGGTTGATCAAAGACTCAGTTCTGGACTTCCTCACCAGCACTGCCTGAGAATCATCCTCATGGAGGTGCCTAATAATCAAATCTCCAAGTCAGAAGTGAGCTCTGGATCAGGCTGTGAATTTCAGAGCTCCAGACACACATAGGAGCCTGTAAACACATGGCTTGAGTTGTTGTTATTTAGTTGCTAAGTCACCCCCAGCTCTTTGCAACCCCATGAGTCCTGCCAGGTCCCTCTGTCCATGGGATTGCCCAGGCAAGAATCCTGGAGTGGGCTGCCATTTCCTTCTCCAGGGGATCTTCCTGACCTGGGGGTCCCGCCCATGTCTCTTACATTCCCTGCATTGCAGGCAGATTCTTTACCACTGAGCCACCAGGGAAGTGCTATTTAATAAGATTGCCTAGGAAATGTGTGTTTGTCTCAGGCCGCAGAAAACACACTGAAGTCAAGTAAATATGATCCCGTGGGAGAGTAATGTCATTTCCAAACCTTTGTCCATTATATTTCTCTTGTCAACGGTTTTGTTTGGTCTTTCTTCTCATACACTAAAGTGCAAAAGAAAAGAAACAAAAAAGTCTAAATGTTCTGGCTCTATGTGCTTCACATTTTAATGAATGATTCCATTCCAAGATGTAGCAATAATTGCTTTTTATTCATGTGCTTCCTGTGTTATCTGTGAGTTGAGTACAATGGTCACTAACAAATGTTTTTCAGAAGTTCACTGCGAATCTATACCATACACTACATTAATGTGGGAAGCATGCAGTCTACTTACACATCTATGCTTCCATAATTCAAATCTTGTCGGCCCCCAGCATCACCTACAAGGTAAATTCAACCCCAGGCTGCATATTCTTCCAGCCTCTCTCTTCCCAAACCCACATAACAGGGCACGATTTATCAGTCAGTGCTTATACAGCTTCCCACTGCTCTGCTATTGCCCATGCTTTTTCTATGCCTGGGCAAAAGGAAAATGCAATGTTTCTTGTTCAAAAATTATGAAGACTTTGAAGGCGATGACAGCATGGCATTACACTAATGCAGGGTCCCTCTGAGCCCCTGTGTAATTGCACAGATCTGCAAGCCCATGAAGCCGGCCCTGGCCTGTTTCCTGCCCTGGGAATAATAATAATAGTATCTGCTTCCTAAGGTTGGTACACAGATTAAATGAGGCAATACATGTAAAACAATTAGAGAGTGCCTGGCGCATAGAAGACATAATGAAAGTGTGAGCTACTCTGTTGCTGTTCGGTTGCTAAGTCCCGTCCGACTTTTTGCGTCCCCATGGACTGCAGCATTTCAGGCTCTGCTGTTCTTCACTATCTCCTGGAGTTTGCTCAAATTCATGTCCACTGAGTCAGTGATACTATCTAATCATCTCATCCTCTGGCGGCCTCTTCTTTTGCCTTCAATCTTTCCCATCATCATTCAACAACTAAAGACAGTAGAGTCATTTTTGAGTTAGAAAGAGTCATGTCTTCCAAATTTTAATTTTATAATTTAAGCATAATAGTAAAAAAAAAGAATACAAGAAAGTTTTCATATTTGCATCTTTCATTCTTTACCCTCCTTCCACTGAAACTTNAGCATTACTTTACTAACGTGTGAGATGAGTGCAATTGTGCGGTAGTTTGAGCATTCTTTGGCATTGCCTTTCTTTGGGATTGGAATGAAAACTGACCTTTTCCAGTCCTGCGGCCACTGCTGAGTTTTCCAAATTTGCTGGCATATTGAGTGCAGCACTTTAACAGCAATAGTTAAGAATCCACTTTTCAAAGCAGAAGATGCAGGTTTAATCCCTGGTCAGGAAACTAAGATCCCACATGTGATGAGGCAACTAAGCCGACATGCCACAATGAAGAACCAGTGTAGCTAAAATTTAAAAAAAAAAAAAAAAGAAAAAGAACTTGAACTTGGATTGAGCAACTTTGTGTCCAAGTTGATTTCTTTTTTAAATAGCTTCTGTCTGGATTTGACACTCAACTACATTGGTAAAATTTTAGGATTAAAACAGAACAATCAATTTTATAAAAAAAGAAGGTGACTGGAGTCTTATCACTCAAGGTCTCTGATTTCTTTTTCTTCTGTATGTGTCCTTGCTTATTTATTTTTTAATTGAAGGATAATTGTTTTACAGAACTTTTCTGTTTTCTGCCAAATAATTAGAAGCAGAAAAATAATTTCAAATATTCTGTCAATGGATCTTTAAAAAGTAACACCATTTCTTCTTAAATTTACATGAAAAATAGTGTAGGCATTTCCCCTTTCTCAGACATTTTCTTTATATCCAATAAAGGAGGAAAAAATGACCAAAATTAATAGCAATCATTATCACAGTAGTAGTGATTTCCTTCCAAGAAGCTTAAAGTACTTTTTAAACTTCATTTCATAATGAAAAGAAAGCAAATGGACTATTGAACTACCATGTTACCATCATTATTTGAATAATGTTATAGCATCTGTAGTGAATTTTAAGATAATTGAGAATATCAGACATGTGAGAAATGCAAAATTGCAGAGGCATTTCTTTATTTTTAACCCTGAACTTTATTTTCTCTAGAAAAGTACTGGGTGATTG
>SJYX01009233.1:191255-251627 GCA_006410675.1 Oreotragus oreotragus | reverse complement strand
ACAACTGGGTATTGTTTTTGCTTTGGCTCCATCTCTTCTTTCTGGTGTTATTTCTCCATTGATCTCCAGTAGCATATTGGGCATCTACTGACCTGGGGAGTTCCTCTTTCAGTGTCCTATCATTTTGCCTTTCATACCGTTCATGGGGGTCTCAAGGCAGGAATACTGAAGTGGTTTCCCATTCCCTTCTCCAGGTTGTGCTAGTCAGTCCTTATTAGAGAATTTTTAATGCTGAAGTCCTTTCATGTTAAGGTAGAAATTATGTCGTTTCTATGAGATTCTATTAACACATATCACTATTCCCTCTCAACTAAGTATTTAATTCCTCACATGTAGAATTTTTGTACAATTATTTGAAAGTGAGACATATAATCTTGCAACCAGTGTAATTGCATGGGTTAAAGACATTACTCACTTTACAGACACAGAATGTAGTTCTGTTGGACTAGAATTTGGAATTACAGAATTACATACATTTTTGTCCCCACCACTTATTAGCTGTGTGAATGTGGGCAAATTACCTTAACTTTTCCAACCCTCAGTATTCTTGACCATAAAATTGTCCTAATAACAGTGCCTGCTTCACAGGGTTGCTGTTAGGAGTCATGAAATTATCTATGAGGATCACTTAATACATATGAACTGCAAGAATTTATTTATGCATTCAAATGCATTTAACAGCATATTGGTAAAGAATCCACCTGCCAATGCAAGAGACACAAGCGATGTGGGTTTGGTCCCTGGGTCAGGAAGATTCCCTGGAGAAAGAAATGGGAACCCATTCCAGTCTTCTTGCCTGGGAAATTCCATGGACAGGGAAGCCTGGCTGACTACAGTCCCATGGGGTCCCAAAGAGCCAGACACAACTGAGCCACTGAGCTCTCACAGAAAGAATACAGTGTCTAATATAACTTGGGATAAGAGCAAGCTTAACATAACTTCAAAGATAAATATTATCGGAACCTGCAGCCACTATTACCACACCAGCCATTTTTGAGCAGGCTCTGAAGAATTCACCTGGGAGCTCTCAGGAGCCACTTGGGGTAGGGAAGCAGCTTGGCATAGGGAACAGTTGGCGTAGGGAACGGTGGGTTGTGGGGAGCAGTGGTCAACTTGGGACATAAGAGTTGGGGTCGCTAGACTGACACATCCTTCCCTCAGGCCCACAAGAGCATCGCAACCCCATCTGAAGACAACTTTGATTCTTCACTTTCTCTCATGCCTACACCCAACCCATCAACTAATTATCAGTGCTACCTTCAAAATGCATCTACAATCTGATCATATCAGGCCACCTCTAACTCCAACACTTTGACCTACATCTTCATTATTTTCCTGCTGTTATCTCTTCTCCCATTCCTCCACAAAACCTGTTATCAACTATAATGATCCTGTTGAAACCTGAACATGATCTTGTCACTCTTGTACTCAAAAGTTTCAGTGGTTTCCCAATGAATGTAGAATAGAATCAAGAATTTTTTTTCCTGTGAGTTTCAAGGCTATATACTCCTTTTAGATAGCTTTTCCTACCAACCTCCTATTCAGTCTTTCTGATCCAACTTCAGTGGTCTCCTTACTGTTCCCCCAACACATCAAACACACACCCATCTCAAGGTCTTTGCATCCATGATACCCACCATCTGGACTACCATTCTGCATGGTATCCACAGGGGCACTTCCTTCATATNCAGTGGTCTCCTTACTGTTCCCCAACACATCAAACACACACCCATCTCAAGGTCTTTGCATCCATGATACCCACCATCTGGACTACCATTCTGCATAGTATCCACAGGGGCACTTCCTTCATATTTCTCTTCAAACGACATTGTACTAGAGATGCCTTCCCTGACCCTCCTGCATAAACTAAGCTCCCCATCATTACCACTTTCTTCTTCACACACCTTTTATTCTTCATAGGACCTATCACCACCATCAGACAAATATACTATTCACTGTTTACTGCCTGATCTTGTACTAAAATGTAAATTTCATAAGAGGAGATTATTTTCTTTATTTTATTAATCAATGCATCCTAGTATCTAAATTGGGTTCCCCAGATGGTGCTAGTGGTAAAGAACCCATTTGCCAATGCAGGAGACATTAGAGAAATGGGTTCCCTGGGTCAGGAAGATCCCCAGGAGGAAGGCATGGCAACCCACTTCAGTATTCTTGCCTGGAAAATCCCCATGGACAGGAGAGCCTGGCAGGTTACAGTCCATAGTGTCGCAAAGAGTTGGACATGACTGAAGCGACACAGCACACACACAGTATCTAAATTAGTCCCCAGTACATAATAAGTGATTAACAGAACTTTATAATTGATTGGCAGAGTGAAGGAGACAGTGGTACCNGCATGTGACTGGTGATAGAAGCAAGGTCCGATGCTATAAAGAGCAATAGGAACCTGGAATATTAGGTCCCTGAATTAAGGCAATTGGAAGTGGTCAAACAGGGGATGGCAAGAGTGAATGTCTGTCTCTTATACACATCTTCCAATCCTGGCTCGTGGAAGTGAACAAGATGATGGTTCAATTGATCGATGCTAGGCATCCAAGAAGAGGGTCTGGTAAGGGGTATATTAACTCTCTTTTCCTGCTTAACAAATTACCCTATAAGATATCAACTTAACATACTAAGCACAGAGTTTCTAAAGGTCAGAAATAAGGGAGCTTGCAACCAAGCTACCGGCCAGGGCCACAGTCATCTTAGGAGTCTGTTGTTACTGAAGGATGCATTCCTAGGCTTGCTCATGTGGTTGCTGGCAGGTCTCAGATCCTCCTTAGTGATTGACTGCAGGTGTCTGTTCTTCTCCATAAGACTGCTCCCAACACAGCAGCTGGCTTCCTCTCCTCCCCACTCTGTGCCCCACCCTCCCCATACAGTGAGATAGCCAAAGGAAAGAAAGCACAAGCAAGAGAAAACTTTCAAGATGGAAGTTGCAGAGTTTTTTAACCTAATAGTATAATTGACATACCATCACTTCCTCCATATTGGTCACATAGACCAACCCTGGTACAATGTGGAGGCGATCACCCAAGTAGTTGACCTGCAGGGAGTAGGGACCCTTAGGAAGATGGCCAGGAAAAGGGACAAACTGGGACTTCAATAAAGGACAAGCTGACATTGAAAGGTCTCTAAGATATTTAAGGGGAACATGTCAAGGAAAAGTTGGGGTATAGGGCAGTTCTAACAAATGAGGACAGTCCAGGAAAGCATCCTTATTTAAGCGTGCTTCAGTGATCATCTATGGGGTTGCACAGAGTCAGACACGACTGAAGCCACTTAGTAGCAACAGCAGCAGTGATAGTTACAGCTCATGATTCAGATTTATTCCATTGGGATTAAAGTTGATCTAAATTCATTTCATTTTATACTACCAATATTATTTCTTTTACATTGAAGTATTGTTGATTTGCAATGTTGTGTTAGCTTCAGGTGTGCAGCAAAGTGATTCAGTTTTACACAAATATGTATGCATGTATCTCCCTTTTCAGATAACATTGTTATTTCTGATGTGTAAATTTTGAAGAATGTATATACTTATTAAAATTAAGAAAAACCTTCTACTCTATAATTAAAGATTAATACAATTATATGTAATTAAATGAACTATTGATTCACTCTGATAACAACACTTAGTGCATTAAGGAATATCTGTAAAGGATAAAATCAGAAGGCATAAAATTCATTTTCCATTTATCCTACACCACTGTGAAGTTTGCAGGAAAAACAACCCAACATTCCCCTATCTGACTCAAATCTTCTCTATTACCTTCCATTTCAGCGAGAAAAAAGAAAGGATAATAATCCTTCCCATCATGCCCTGGATGCCACCTGGCCTAACCTTCTCTGAGAACTTGCTCTTGAAGAATCTTCCCAATACTTACTTCTCACATTGCATCCTCTCAAAGGACTCTTCCCTACAGGTTGTAAATACCTGCGCATGCCCTCTTCTTAAATAACAACCTTTCTGTACCTTTCTTACCTTTTTCTTCAAGTGCAATCTTATCTGCTTCCTTCCTTTTTCTGCCAAACTTTCCAAAAATAAAATACGCTAGCAAATTCCTATATTTTTCTTTTCATTTACCATAATCCAAAGTATATTCTCATCTGATGTGCTGAAATTGTTCTCCCATCACCATTAGTGACCTCATAGCCATCAAGCCCACTGGCTTCTTCCCATTTCAATTCCCCTGCAGCACTCGATTGTGTTAACAGCCTTCTTGTATAAAAATCTCCAACTGGTTCACTATAGACTCTTCTGCTCCCATTCCCCCTCTCTCTTCTTTGTAGTTACTCTATCTCCTGACACCAACTTCAATATGAACATCTCTTAAGGATTAATCCATGGATTTCTTCTCTTCTCTCAAACTGTTTTCTCCATTGTCAGTTTGATCCAGGCTCATGACTTCAAACACCAACTGGATGTTGATAATTCCTTTTTATCTATGTAGAGCTCTTATTTTTCTCTCAAGGTCAGCCCCACATTTTTAACTGAACTAAATACATTTCCTCCTTTGTGGGGACACCATCCTCCTGAGCCCTAAGCTGAAAACATTTTCACACCCTTAACAGCTCACTCTCCCTCAGTTGCCCACATGTAATCAATATTCATTCTGCCTTCATAACAGCTCTAACATCCATTTCATCCTCCACATTCTCACCACCACTAGCTTACTTTAGACTCAGGATTTTTCATTTGGAGCACTGGCGAAGTCTCCAAATTGTCTCTATTTTTCCCCCTTCACATTCTGTTTTATATGTCATTCCAAAATCTTCTAATGTCCCTAGAAAGATTTCAGTAAATGCTTATTACAAAAGGAAATCCAAATCCTTATTCTGATCTTTTATTTCTCCAATTAACTGATATATACTTAGATGTCACACTTTTTACCAATCTTGCAAAAAGGCCCCAGCCTTCATGATTTGGTTTCTGCTTTTGCTTGAACTCAGTGACTTAAGGTTCATTACTACTAAAGTCACTGTTTGGCCTCAGATTAATGNTTTCTCCAATTAACTGATATATACTTAGATGTCACACTTTTTACCAATCTTGCAAAAAGGCCCCAGCCTTCATGATTTGGTTTCTGCTTTTGCTTGAACTCAGTGACTTAAGGTTCATTACTACTAAAGTCACTGTTTGGCCTCAGATTAATGATGAAATAGTTTATTCTATTAAAGAAAATAAATTCATGATACCATTTTACTTGTTAAAGAACAATGAGACAGAATTCATTTAGGGGAATGAATGAATGCCCCTGGTATAAGGACAAGGAGTTTTGTATCAGGGAAGAGAGACTGGACTCAACTCCAAATACAACAGGGAAAAGTGAGGATTAATAGCCAGGAATATAGGGGAGCAGGATGAGGGTGAGGGGATGGGAAATTACTAAGGGAAAATATAGGGGCAGGGGGATTCTGGCTAATCTAGCAAGATTCTTGCTAAAGGCAGGCCAGGGTGATCACACATCACTTGGAGATGGCAGAGGATGGGGAGCTTAAGTGGATATTGAGAGTGATTGGATATCAAGGGAGGGGCTTCCCTTTTGGTTCAGAGGTAAAGAATCTGCCTGCAGCCTTGCAGACTCCGCCACCCTAGAGCCTCCCACACTGTCCATGGTCATGGTCAACCCCACAGTCAACCCCACCATGTTCTTCAACATCGCTGTCAATGGTGAGCCCTTAGGCTTCATCTCCTTCAAGCTGTTTGCAGACAAATTTCCAAAAATAGCAGAAAATTTTTCTGCTTTGAGCACTGGGGAGAAAGTATTTGGTTATAGAATTTCCTGCTTTCACAGAATAATTCTGGGATTTATGTGCCAGCGTGGTGACTTCACACCTTGCACTGGTGGCAAGTCCATCTATGGCAAGAAATCTGATGATAAGAATTTCATCCTGAAGCATACCGGTCCTGGCATACTGTCCATGGCAAACACTGGCCTGAACACAAGTGGTTCCCAGCTTTTCATCTGCACCGCCAAGACTGAGTGGTTGGATGGCAAGCATGTGGTGTTTGGCAAGATGAACAAGGGCATGAATTTTGTGGAATCAGTGGAGTGCTTTGGGTCCAGTAAGGGCAAGACAAACAAGATCATTGCTGACTGTGGACAAATCTACTAAATTTGACTTGTGCTTTACCTAACCTGATGTGAAGAACTGATTCGTTTGAAAAGACCCTGATGCTGGGAAAGATTGAATGTGGGAGAAAAAGGGTACGACAGAGGATGAGATGGTTGGATGGCATCACCAACTCAATGGACGTGAGTCTGAGCGAACTTCAGAAGTTGGTGATGGACAGGGTGAGCTGTTGGTGAGCTGCAGTCTATGGGGTTGCAAAGAATTGGACATGACTGAGCGACTGAACTGAACTGAACATACTTAGCCACAAGACCATTCCTTCTGCAGCCCAGGAAAGGACCCTTCACCTCCATCTGCTGGAAATATCCTATAATCTTTATGCTCTTATTTTAGTTTTTTGGGTTCCATATATTCCTTATCCTCTCTTCAAGTTTAGCTGGATTTCAAAGTTAAATTTATGATTATGAAATAAAAACTAAACAACAACAACAAAAAGAATCTGCCTGCAATTCAGGAGACACGGGTGAGTCGGGCTCAATCCCTAGGTCAGGAAGATCCCCTGGAAAAGGCTATGGCAACATACTCCAGTATTCTTACCTGGGAAATCCCATCGACAGAGGAACCTGGTGGGCTACAGTCCATGAGGCCACAAAGAGCCAGACACAACTGAAGCGACTGAGCATGGCATGGCACATGGATTGCAAAGGTAGGGGATTCTGGCTGCACTGACAGCAGGATTGTTGCCAAAATTAACAAGGCCGAGACAGACATGGAAGCCCAAAGTCAGAGCTTAGCCGAGAAGAGCTCACAAGAGTCTGAGAAAATTTTAGTCCAGGAGATGATCTTTGTCAATCTTAGCTGAGTTTAAATACTAATAACCTTCAAAAACGATCCCCATGTCTCATTTTTTAAAGATCAAGAAATGTTTTCAATGAAAGATCTCCCATTGGCAAGTTTAATTATTCTTTTCTGCAAGAGAACTGGTTTCTTATCACATAGTCAAGTGCAAAGTTTTGCTTTGTGTCTTTGTCTAGCTCAAAATGCGATATTCAACCATGTATCAAATTTGAAATGCATCCTTTTGCTGGTTTCTAATGAAAAAAAATCTTAACTGATAGGAAAAAAAAGTGGCATGAGACATACTTTTGCACTTACAATCACCTAATAACAAATCATTCCTTATTTATTCAGTAATAATATTTTATGATTTATTCTATGAATTTAGAGGTAAAAATCATTGATAACTAAAGTCACCAATAATTGATGCAAACTCATTGGAAAAGACCCTCAATGCTGGGAAAGACTGAAGGCAGGAAGAGAAGGGGTCAACAGCAGATGAGATAGTTGGATGGCATCATCAACTGAACAGACATGAGTCTAAGCAAGCTCCAGGAGATAGTGAAGGACAGGGAAGCCTGGCATGCTGCAGTCCATGGAGTTGCAGAGCTGGATACGATGTAGAAACTGAATGACAACAACAATAATTTTCATAGGCTAGAAAGCCACCAAAAATATATAAATGCTAATTCTCCAGAATATTGGCTAATTCACTCAAGCCACTATCAGACACCATACTAAAATTTAAAACTTTGCAGAGAGCAAATCTGACAAGAAAATAAATCACTCAAAGGAAAATGTTCTCCTTTTCTGCTTGATAATTGACTAAAATGGAGAAAATGAGTAAACTGAATGATCATCTCCACAGACCAGTTTCTCACAGTCTACATGATAATTCTTTCAGGCTCTCCAGGGTACTTTCAGCTCCACCAGCCCTATCTCGGTCCTCACTTTCTTGGCTCTAAGTCTGAGCCCAGCAATCGTGGGTACCAAGCTGCTTTCTTAGTACAACTCGTTGTCAGTATGATTCAGTTGGGCATGGAGGAAACATACTTTGCCTTCATAACCAAAAGAAGTGGTTCTTTGACTCCAATTCTTAACTCTGAGAAATATTTTACTTCTTAATATTTGTAAACTTCACAAATCACATTAGTATGTTGACCTGAAAGAAATATTTTACCACCACACTCTTGACAAGCATTTGAGGGGGTCACCCAGTAAAGGTCTGTCAAGAAAACATGGGACATGGAGCCACAAGACCCAGTGTGACTCCCAGCACTTTTCAGCTCAGTGACTAGCATGTCACATGCCCTCTTTGATTTTTAGTTTCCTCGGGTGTAAAACAGAAGTAATTACTCTCAGGTGAGAGAGTTCTCGTGCCAGTGAAAAGTGAGAGACTACATGAGACAATCTTTTTGTGAAAACTATAAAGCAATACACAAGTATAAAGTACGTTTTTTATGAGGCCTCAAAAAATCTCACCTATCAAAGCCAAGCTCCTCACATCACATTCACATCTTTGGAAACTCATATTTTTTCAGGTTAGAAAAACATTTAGCTCCATGTGTCTCTGTATGGAACTGAAAAGCAAATGCATTTTGATTGACTAATAGCTGTATAACTCTGAAGAAAACTGAGCTAAAATAGGACTTGGGTAATATTAAGGTGAAATTGAGCAATATTAGAGGCAAAAAGTTCTGCTAGGTTCCAGCTTAAGGGGACAAAATAGGAAATAAAAATACATATTTCTCTCAAAATCCCTAAAGAAGTTGCTTTTATTAGTGTCAGGAGACACACTATAAAACTTATAGACCACTTAAGGACCAGTTATAATCTTCCTGGAGAAGAAGAAAACTTTCAGTTCTTTCTCCACAAATCATCTCTTTTCTCATACAACAATATCTTTCCTCAAGTTTTCTTATGGCTAAGATTAGAAAGTCAATGGTGCACTCCATGTTTTCCAATAATTAATAGACCTCTCCATATTTTTCTTAAATCAAATCATATCCACTTACAGTGATGTGGCTAAGTTCTCAGGCTGAAGAGATCTTGTTTATATTTAAACATCATCACAAATAGAAAGGAGGATATATAAGTATGTCTGATTAATTGAAGCTCATCAAGTATCTAGTCATTCAATACAGGACTACACCGGAAAGACTTAGTTATTAATATTGGCTGTTGGACCATCATCATGGAAGACATTAGAAGCAGTACCAATCTTAATGAAAAGATAACCTTAACAAATCCTAATGAAAAGATGAAATCAAATTACTTTTTTTCCAGCTCTTCCATTTTTCTGTCTTTCTTCCCCCACAGCATTTCCATGCTCTTCTTCAGTTGTCCATGTGGTTTAATAACACACACACACACACATACACACACACACGCCTACCATTTTGTTGTTGTTGCTAAGCCCTGTTTGACTCTTTGTGACCCCCACAGACTGCAGAATATCAGGGTTCTCTGTTATTGTCTCCAAAAGTTTGCTCAGATTTATGTCCATTGAATTGGTGATGTTGTTTCATCCTCTGTCACCCCCTTCTCCTCCTGCCCTCAATCTTTCTCAGCATCAGGGTCTTTTCCAATGAGTCAGCTCTTTGCATCAGGTGGCCACAGTATTGGAGCTTCAGCTTTAGCATCAGTCCTACCAAGGAGTATTCAGGGTTGATTTCCTTTAGTGATGACTTCTTTAATCTCCTTGCAGTTTAAGGTACTCTCAAGAGTCTTTTCCAGCACCACAATTTAAAAACATCAATTCTTCAGCACTCAGCCTTCTTTATAGTCCAACTCTCACATCCATACATGACTACTGGAAAAAAAAAAAAAAAACATAGCTGCTATATGGACCTTTGTCAGCAAAGTGGTATCTCTGCTTTTTAATATGCTGTCTAGTTTTGTTGTACCTTTTCTTCCAAAGAGCAAGCGTCTTTCAATTCCATGGCTGCAGTCACCATCCACAGTGATTTTGGAGCCCAAGAAAATAAAATATGTCACTGCTTCCACTTTTTCCCCTGTCATTTTCCATGAGATGATGGGAGTGAATGATAGTCGCTCAGTCCTGTCCGACTCTGTGACCCCATGGACTGCAGCCTGCCAGGCTCCTCTGTCCACTGAATTCTCCAGGTAAGAATACTGGAGTGGGTCCCATTTCCTTATCCAAAGATGATGGGACCAGATGCTATAATTTTACTTTTTTGAATGTTGAATTTCAAGTCAGCTTTTTCACTCTCTTCTTTCACCTTTATCAAGAGGCTCTTTAGTTCCTCTTCACTTTCTCTCATTAGAGTGGTATCATATCTCTCCCAGCAATCTTGATTCCAGCTTGTGATTCATCCAGCCCAGCATTTTGCATGATGTACTCTGCAGATCAGTTATATAAGCAGGATGACAATATAACAGCCTTGACATATTCCTTTCCCAATTTTGAAGCAGGCTGTTGTTCCATGTCTCATTTTAATTGTTGCTTTTTGACCCAAATATAGGTTTCTCATGAGACAGGTAAGGTGGTCTGGCATTCCTATCTCTTTAAGGATCTTTCAATTTTGTTGTGATCCACACACCTACCATGACCCTCATCAAATGCCATGAAAATCTCTATCCACTGCCTTTCAAATGCAGTGGCTTTAGTACCACTTAACTGTCTTCTGCTTATAGCAATGTCTGCACAAATACAAAAGATAAAATATAATATTAATACCATGAATATTTTGAATGTTTACACATATATATGTATACTTAAATAACTTTATAAATCTAAAATGCCAAATCTCTGGCACTGGCTTTTATGGATTTTGATAGTTTAGTGCAAAAGAGACATGTGAAAATGAAAAAGTAAATAGATAGACAGATACAGACAGCTAGACAAATGACAGCCAAGCAGCCAGAAATTAACTGCCTGTACGTCTGTGTATATTTCTATGACTATCTCCTCCTACTGAGGGAAAGAGACCTGTTATATCACACTACTTTGGATGACATTCTAGTCTGTTATATGTGAGGTCAGTCATGAGATGAAACAACAATTTTCTGCCTGAACCAAGTACAACATCAAACAATGGACAAGACTTTTGCAAAACGTTTCTTACCTTGCAAATGCCTTTTTAATCTTAGGTAAGAACACTTTCTAAAATTGAATTTGGATCCTCACATTGCTTGACTTATAGCACTCCTTATTCTGAAGCCTCTTTCTGATGTCTTGGTATCTATGACAGCTTTTCCAAAGAAATTTTTTCTTTCTATTTTCTGAAAAAAAATTACTTGCTTCAAGAAACTTTTCTTTAGAGTTCTCTTTCAAAGATTATTTAT
Organism: Oreotragus oreotragus; assembly: GCA_006410675.1. Classification (NCBI taxonomy): domain Eukaryota; kingdom Metazoa; phylum Chordata; class Mammalia; order Artiodactyla; family Bovidae; genus Oreotragus; species Oreotragus oreotragus. The sequence continues at coordinate 240,401 of SJYX01009233.1, read as the reverse complement.
TTATGAAAACAGCTATAATATTGAGACCTATAGAGAGATAATTACATTATTACATTTATGTTAATCAATATTTATTCTTCTGCAATCCTTAAAATCCAGGAAATAAGCATAATCCCAGTTCTGTGATGAAGGGAAGCATATGTATGGCTCAAACTGACAGAGCTACATACAACATACAACTAACACACCACTTGCAGAAGCAACTGACACTCACAATTAGGAATCACGAGTCCTTTTCCCACTCTTCCCTACAGTTGCTTGGTAACTCTGGATTTTAATTTACTCCCAGAGACACTAATATTTGCCCTGCCTGCTTCAGAAGGCCATGTTGAGAATCAAATGAGATAATATATCTTAAAACAATCTATTGTGTTATTATTACTATTTATAGACAAAGAACACTACAAACTATTTTTGGCTTTTCAAGAAAATAAGCTCCCAGATTTTACCATTAACTTCCAGAATGATATTTTTTTTATAACTTAAGTTGTTTTATAATCTGGTTCAGTTCAGTTCAGTTTAGTCACTCAGTCATGTCCAACTCTTTGCAACCCCATGAATCGCAGCATGCCAGGCCTCCCTGTTCGTCACCATCTCCCGGAGTTCACCCAGACTCACGTCCATTGAGTCCGTGATGCCATCCAGCCATCTCATCCTCGGTAGTCACCTTCTCCTCCTGCCCCTAATCCCTCCCAGCATCAGAGTCTTTTCCAGTGAGTCAACCCTTCGCATGAGGTGGCCAAAGTACTGGAGTTTCAGCTTTAGCATCGAAATGCCAAATCTTAGATATGGGGCCCTAGTAAGTATAGTCTTTACCATCTGGGCCACCAGGGAAGCCCCAAGAATACTGGAGTGGGTAACCATTCCCTCCTCCAGGGGACCTTCCTGACCCGGGATTCAAACCTTGATCTCGTGCATCACAGGCAGATTTTTTACCATCCAAGCCACTAGTGAACCTCTAGAAGTGGTTAAGCAATTGCTTAAGATCCTTTAAGTTTTAAGGCACAGACTTCAAGGACAGTGGAGGCCTTCAGGTAGCTGAAGACCATAAGATGAAGTCCAGGAGGCTTACGCAGTCCTACAAGGTCAGCACAATATGACTTCACCTCTCCTCGCTCTCATCTCCTAACACACCAACAGCACCTATACAGGGAAATAAATATTCATGTCTATTCCCTCCCCAACCCCACATGGAATTCTCTCTCTACTGATTCAAATTCTACCCAAGGTCACTCACTATAAGGATCTCTGCCTTCCTTGATGATCTCTGTAGCTATTCCAAACCAATGCCACTGACCAACATTTAAAGTGTTTTTTTGCATCCCTCCTTCATTTTTGCTTTTACTGCTATCTGATTGTTTAATGATATATGTCTGGTTTCAACCTTTAAAGTATAAGGTCCTGATAATGGAATTAACTTGGAATTATGGGCAACCATCAGAACAACTGTGCATGTGTGTGCATGCTAAGTTGCATCAGTTGTATCTGATTCTCTGTGACCCTGTGGACAATAGCCCTTCTGGCTTTTCTGTCTGTGGATTCTTCAGGCAAAAATATGGGAGTGGGCTTCCATGCCCTCCTCCAGGGGCTCTTCTCTACCCAGGGATCAAACCAGCTGTTTTCTTATGTCTCCAGCATTGGCAAATGGGTTCTTTACTTACCACTGAGCCACCTGGAAACCCCCAGAAGAACTTCAGGAAAAGGCAATCAATTGCAGAGCCAATTTGAAAGATGCAGGTAAACACAAGGGTTAATACCGCCATCTTTATAAACCCTCAAAATGTTCATAATATTGTTTTATTAGAGTGGATGATAATTTTGTTCTATTTGCTATGAAGGACACACCTTAGAATGAAATTTGAATTTCCACCCTCCAATGCTATACTTAGACAATTTAGTCTCTACTTTCCTGAAATGCAACCAGAATCAGAACTGAAAGACTGTCCCTATTAATACTGTCACCGAGGCACATAAACACATCATTTAACACAAAAAAGTAGGCTTGAGACTATTACAGTTTAATTTTACCAAGTGTAGGTGTTGATAATATTTCTGAATATCTCTAGCTATTAGTCATTCATTTCTTCTACTTGAAATTTTCATCTTTTGAAAGTCAAGGAGAAATGAGGAAAATAAGTGGAAAGTTTCACCAAATTTTAACATTTCTTTCCAATTTCATCACAATCCTAGTGCTGGTCAAATTTCTAAGGCTGTAAATAGACCATTGCTAAACCCAAACCTTTGACTTAAAAGAAAAATAATATGTACAGAGACTGATCATGTTTCTCAATTGTACTTCCAAAATCTTTTTGAAGTATTATTAAAAGAAATTAAATTCAATTTAAAATCAGGATATAAATGTTGTATCTATGTATATCACTTAAAAGTCATCTTATAGATTTTATATTTTTCCTCAGTTTAATTTATTTTAGTTCTTATCTGTTGGAGCAGAATAAAGGTAAACTAGAGCTCTGGTTTAAAAAAAAAAATGCCAAGGAGATTAAATTCTATATTGGGTTGGCCAAAAAGTTCCTTTGGCTTTTTTAAGTAAAAATAAAACACATATTTTTAATTTTCACCAAAAACTTTATTGAACAACATATTCACCATTTTGTTCTACTACTTTCTGCCATTTTTCAGACAACTTCATAATTCCATATTCCCAAATATTTTTATCTTTTTTTAACAAAGAGCTCTTCTAGGTGCCTTTTACAGTCTTCCAGGGAACTTAATTTTTTTCCATTAAGAGAATTTCATAAAGACCAAAATAAATGGAAATCTGAAGGTGCAAAGCTAAGTCAATTAAGCAGGTGAATCAGAAATCCCTAGCTAAACTATAACAATTTTTGCCTGGTCATCAAAGAAACATGCAGTCTTGCATTATCCTGAAAGATTATGTATTTTCTCTTGATTAATTCTGGGTGCTTTTTGTTGAGTTTCCCTGGTGGCTCAGCTGGTAAAGAGCCCTCCTGCAACGTGTGAGACCTGAGTTCAATCCCTGGGTGGGAAGATGCCCTGGAGAAGGGAATGGCTACCCACTCTAGCATTCTTGCCTGGAGAAGTCCATGGACTCTACAGTCGTAAAGAGTTGGCTACAACTGAGCGACTTTCACTTTCACTTTTGTTGAGTGCTGCCTTTAGTTGGTCTAACTGGAAGCAGGACTTGTTGGAATTATTCATTTGATTTTCCAGAAGGAGCTCATAATAGAGGACTCCCTTTTAATCCCACCATTTACACAGCATCACCTTTTTTGGATAAAGTCAAGTCTTTGGTGTTGTCGGCAGTGGTTCATGTCACTTGTCCCACAATCTCTTCTGTTCCACATTGCTGTAGAGTACCCACCTTTCATTATCCATCAAATTAAAAAAAAAAAAAAAAAGAACATTTTTGTTACATTTAATTAGAGAATCATATGAGGAAATATGGTCAAGAAGGTTTTTTCTTACTTAAATTATGTGGAACCCAAACATCAAAGCAATTAACATAACCAAGCTGGTGCAAATGCTTTTCAATACTTGATTTGAATATTTTGAGTTTGTTGACTATCCCCACTGTGGTATAACTTTGGTTATTCTTAATTAATGTCTTGATCACTATCAACTTCAACTGGTCTACTCAGCTGTGGAGCATCGTTCAGTGAGTAATCCCCAGCAGGAAACTTCACAAACCACTTTTGATGCATTGAATCAGTGATAACAGCCTTCCATACACTGCACAAGCTTTTTTATTTTTCTTGAAATAACAAAGCATAATATGCCAAAAATATTTTTCTTCCATCTTCAATATTAAAATGGCTACAGAAAAATTCACCAATTTTAATGTTTTTTTAAATGCACACTGATATGACAGTTGTCAAAATAGAATCTAACAAAAGTAATTAACCTTCAATTAAAATAAATAAATTTATATTTATAAAATTATTTTGAATGAAGTTAAAGACAAATAAGCATTATTAGAGCTATCTTATGAGGGGGGGAGAATGAACCCAAAAGCATTAGGAAATAATTATAATAATTTATAGAAACAGCTGTGAAATACCTGTTGTTGAGGCCAAGCTGACATATTAGAAAAGGACCCTGTGATAAGAGTAGAAACTCCAAGGCAAATACAAATTTACATAGTAGAGAATTTAGCAAGAATATACAGGTGGAGTTCCAAAGAAATCTGTGCAGAAGTTAACCTAGTTGGAATATTTCCAGGCAAAAGTTACCTGTTTGCCATAAGCTTTTTAGAAATTGTGAAAGTAGGTTTGATTTTATTTGGATTGATAATTACTATCCCTCTAATAAAGTCTTCTGAAAGGCCTACAACTAAGATGGTACCTAACACAATATTCCAACATCATCTGACATGAATATGCTTGTATACCTGTTTCCCTTATGGTCTCCTTCCTCCAACTGCCTAACTTTCTTCTTGGCCTCAGATTCTCTTATTCATGCTTATTCAGATTTGGAGATTCAGCTAATAGTTTTTCTTTCCTGTTGAGCTTCCCCAAGGCTGCTTTGATGACCTGCCTCTACCATTTATCAGACCTGTGTTCAGCTCCTCCCATTTCAGTATGAATATTTCACAGGAGACACAGTCTACCTTATCTCTAGGATGCAGCCCAATTTTCTCCCCATGAAAATCAGTATTATGAAAGAAAAATGCATTAGCATGCCTTGAAGAAAGAAGGAAATGTACTATGTCACGTAAGACCACAAGTTTTGAAGGGATTTTTAATTCTTACTAATGGCAAAATATCCAAAAAATCTGAAGATTCAAGATAGCTTTACTGAGAACAAAATTCTTGAGCCAACTGAACCCTAAGACTTTTCTCTTGCTCGTACATTCCCTCAAAGAACTGCTCTCAATTTATTTGATTTGGCCTTAAAAGTAAAACCCATACAACTTGCTTAAGCCATCCAATTTTATAATATTTTCTGTAAATGTAAATTTTCCTTCTATTTCCCTTTTCCCACTAGAATCATAATTTAGTATTGCATTAGCTCAATGTGCATTTACCTTTACTTTCCCTCTATCACCCAGCCATTTGAACATAGTAACTGCCAAAATAAAGTTTTGAAAGATAACAGAATAAGTATCATCTAATATTATATAAAATATATTCTGAAATTTTTTTACTCTTGAGTCTTCCAATTGTTATAAGTAAATTGGTCTTCACTCTACCAATTTAACACTTCAGATAATATATATATTAGGAGATTCACAGCTCCTCAATTTTTATAACTCTCTTCCCTCAGCCAAGAAATTCCTCCATCACATGATTGTATTAAATTCAGAGTATTCTTCAAACTTCAGCAAAAGAGTGGTCCCCTCCAAAGAAGCCTTCCCAACACCACCCGACTGCTCTGGTCTCCTGCTGTCTCTCAGGCTATTTGTTCCTTCATGTTGCCTTCTGTGTATCATAACAACATCCACCCTCACCCCCAAGACCTCACCCCCACAAAAACATATCTGTTCCACAAACATACCCTCAGAACTCTGCTGAGTAACTGAAGATAAAGAAATCAGATGTTTTATCTAGCTTCATCATTGTGAAGTGAGACTGGGTGAGCTCAACAGCAGTCTGCATTACTTTAAATTATAAATGGACTATCATGTTTGGGAGTTCGTGTAAAAAAAAAATTAATAAATAAATAAATTATAAATGGACTAATGATGAGAAATTTTAAGGCACGATGAAAGAATTTTTTAAACATAAGATGCAAAGGAGGATGTTTTAGGGTAAAGGGGGACTTTGTAACTCAAGTGAGACACTCATAGATGTTATAAATGTCAACACTATCTTGCCAGCAACTTGTAGCCAACAAAAGCTACTAATGCTCTGAAATCCAAGATCAAGCGGGAATCAATATAAACATACAGTTTAGAAAAAACATTCTAACTCATGAGGCTCCTATAACATATTTTTCAACTTATTATTATCAATCCTTATAAAGAATATCAGCTTTATTATATTTTATCTAATTAAATCAAACTAGAACTGTGGTGTTGGAGAAGACTCTTGAGAGTCCCTTGGACTGCAAGGAGATCCAACCAGTCCATTCTGAAGGAGATCAGTCCTGGGATTTCTTTGGAAGNATATCCATACAACTTGCTTAAGCAATCCAATTTTACAATATTTTCTGTAAATGTCAATTTCTCTTCTATTTCCCTTTTCCCACTAGAATCATAATTTAGTATTGCATTAGTTCAAATGCATTTACCTTTACTTTCCCTCTATCATCCAGCCATTTGAACATAGTAACTGCCAAAATAAAGTTTTAAAAGATAACAGAATAAGTATCATCTAATATTATATAAAATATATTCTGAAATTTTTTTACTTTTGAGTCTTCCAATTGTTATAAGTAAATTGGTCTTCACTCTACCAATTTAACACTTCAGATAACATATACATTAGGAGATTCACAGCTCCTCAATTTTTATAACTCTCTTCCCTCCGCCAAGAAATTCCTCCATCACATGATTGTATTAAATTCAGAGTATTCTTCAAACTTCAGCAAAAGAGTGGTCCCCTCCAAAGAAGCCTTCCCAACACCACCCGACTGCTCTGGTCTCCTGCTGTCTCTCAGGCTATTTGTTCCTTCATGTTGCCTTCTGTGTATCATAACAACATCCACCCTCACCCCCAAGACCTCACCCCCACAAAAACATATCTGTTCCACAAACATACCCTCAGAACTCTGCTGAGTAACTGAAGATAAAGAAATCAGATGTTTTATCTAGCTTCATCATTGTGAAGTGAGACTGGGTGAGCTCAACGGCAGTCTGCATTACTTTAAATTATAAATGGACTAATGATGAGAAATTTTAAGGCACGATGAAAGAATTTTTTAAACATAAGATGCAAAGGAGGATGTTTTAGGGTAAAGGGGGACTTTGTAACTCAAGTGAGACACTCATAGATGTTATAAATGTCAACACTATCTTGCCAGCAACTTGTAGCCAACAAAAGCTACTAATGCTCTGAAATCCAAGATCAAGCGGGAATCAATATAAACATACAGTTTAGAAAAAACATTCTAACTCATGAGGCTCCTATAACATATTTTTCAACTTATAATTATCAGTCCTTATAAAGAATATCAGCTTTATTATATTTTATCTAATTAAATCAAACTAGAACTGTGGTGTTGGAGAAGACTCTTGAGAGTCCCTTGGACCTGTCTCTTATACACATCTAGATGTGTATAAGAGACAGGTATTATTAAAAGAAATTAAATTCAATTTAAAATCAGGATATAAATGTTGTATCTATGTATATCACNAAAATGGTAAGACATTGATGAAAGAAATTGAAGAAGACAAATAAATGGAAAGATGCTGCATATTTATCGACTGGAAGAATTAATCATTCAAATGCTATGCAGAGCCAACTATAGATTCAATGTAATCCCTATAAAAATGTCAGGGTAGGGCAAGTACTGGATGATATGTAGAATCTAGAAACTGAACTTGAAAACAGAGAGTGGTTGCCAGAGGTGAGGGTGGGAGAAATGGATGAAGGTGATCAAACAGTACAAATTTTCAGTTACCAGATACAGAAGTTCTGGAGACTGATAAATAGCATGATGACATGTCAGCAATACTATATTGTACACTTGAAAGCTGCTAACAGAACAAGTCTTACAAGTTCTCACCCCACACACACCAGAGAAAAGGTAGTGTGAGTGATGGATGGGTTAACTAATCTTGGTGTGGTAATCATTTTACAATATATAAGAATACTAAATTATCATGTTGGACACATTAAACCTACACAGTGTAATGTGCCAATTACATCTCAATAAGGCCACTTGTGTGTGTGTGTGCATGTGTGTGAATTCTCCAATCATAGTCATTCTTCCTATAAAGACACATAATTTGCAAAAAGCAAACCAGGTAACAGTGTCATATATGAAATACAGCCAAAAGTAGGAAATGGCCATCTTAGCCATCTTTGCAGACACATGACAGAATAAATGATAATATTTTGCACTATGGTTAATCTTGTAAGTTGCCTCAAATCCTCTCTAAGCTTTAAATCCTAAATAACAATGCAACATGATTTTTACTAAACAAAATAAACATTAAAAATATTCGGCTTTTTTTGTGATGATCCCACTATCAATCTAGAAATTAGAAACTTGATAACCATACATAATGAATATTAGAGAAGCATGGCCTACCATAAACTGGCCTGGCCTACCATAAATGTGAAATTGTTCAAACCTTCCTAACTAGCAACAGAGTTTTAAATGAGTGACATCTAGGGGCTTAAAAGGATTAACAGCAAAGCAGAGTTTTCATCTAAACTCCTTAAATTTTCCCTTTATTTGCATCTGAGTAATTAACATATATATAGTTTAACATCTAGTATAGACTCTATACTTAAAATGGAACTCTTGTTATTAAAAATGCCATTACCTAAGATCATTTCTTTAAACTATTGCAATACTGTATGAGTTCACCTATTGAAGACTTAAGAACCAAAGAATGGAAAAGAATATAGGCCTCCTTATTCTTTAATCTCCTGTCACTGTCCTCAATAGATTTCAGTCTATAATCTATTCATAGCAATGTTGGAATCCTCTTTTTCTACCTTGCTTCTCCAGTAAAGCTTTTGTTGTAGTTCTATTATCTAGGAATAATGCTTGTGATACTAGAGGAAAGTAAGTTTCCACCTGAGGAAGTAGGATAGAAAAAGAGGTTAAGCCATATATTATCTCCCTATACCTACATGGCACTCATATGAGGTGCGCTAATTCCCCTTGTCCTTGAGGGATATATTCCAAGACCACCAGTGGATGCCTGAAATCTTGGATAGTACCAAACTCTTATATATACTGTCTTTGTTCCAATGCATACATACCTGTGATGAAGTTTAATATGTAAACTAGAACTGGAAAAAGAGTAACAATAATAATGAAATAGAACAATTTTAATAATATACTGTAATGAAAGTTAAATGAAGGTAGTCTCTCTCTCTCTTTCAAAGTATCTTATTATACAAATTTAATGCCTTTGCCTTTCAAACTGTGGTGCTGGAGAAGACTTTTGAGAGTCCTTTGGACTGCAAGGAGATCAAGCAGTCAATCCTAAAGGAAATCAACCCTGAATATTCAGTGGAAGGACTGATACTGAAGCTGAAACTCCAATACTTTGGCCACCTGATGTGAAGAGTCAACTCTTTGGAAAAGACCCAGATCCTGGGTAAGCTAGAGGGCGAGAGGAGAAGGGAGCAACGGAGAATGAGATGGTTGGATGGCATCGCTGACTCAATGAGCATGAGTTTGAGCGAACTCTGGGAGACAGTGAAGGACAGAGAAGCTTGGCGTGCTGTAGTTCATGGGGTCGTAAAGAGTCAAACACAACTTAGCAACAGAACAACAATAACAATACCTTTGCTATCTTAACTAAGCATGTATGGGATATTGCCTGGTGGTCCAGTGGTTAGGACTCAGGACTCTCACTACCATGGCGGCCCAGGTTCAGTCCCCAATGTGGGAACTAAGATCTCACAAGCTGCTTGGAGCTGCCAAAAAACAAACAGAAGCACGTATCATGCGCTGTGGCCATAACTTTTGCAGTTTGAGATGTAACAGTAAAACTAGCAGGAATTTCTTTTTCCTTCTTCAATTCTTATCCTAGATCTTAGCAACTTCAGTGACTTCTTTTCTTTCCTTGTTAAGTCAAGAACTTTCACCTTTTCACTTAAAGGAAGTATGTTATAGCTTATTTATTTATTTATTTATTTCTGACCTATGAGAATTGCCAGCATCACTGTTCTTGGGCTTTGCAGCCATTACTCAGTAAAATAAGAGTCAGTTGAACACAAGCATAGCAATAACCCACAGACAGCTTGATAACTGAGAAAGATGCTGAGGGATTAAAAGGCAGAATACGCTAGACAAAGGGGTGATTCATGTCCTGTAGAGATGGAGCCAGACTGTGCAAGGTTTCATTACACTACTCAGAATTGTGCTCAACTTAAAGCTTATGAATTATCTCTGGAATTTTCCATTTGACATATATGGACCATGGTTGGCCACAGCTAACCGAAACCATGAAAAGAAAAAGTGCAAATGGACTGGGAGGACTACCATATTTACTTATTAAAAGTGTTTAGAGTAGTTTGAGATAGTAAAAGCCCATTCATATATTAAATGTTTCATTCAAGCATGTTTATATAATTTTTATATCCAAATATAAAAATCTGCTTTAAGAATTTTGATGACTTAATAAAACAATTACTTACAGACTTCTTGATGCTTGTGTTTTTATATCTGGTTAGTAACTAAGAAGTGAAAAAAAAAACTATTTCAGAATGTTTTAATAGCTTTGATATTATGTAAAATAAAGACTTTGGTGTTCTTCTTGATTTTCCTTACTATGAATTAAATAGGATTATCCAGGTATCTCAAAAATAACACTTTCTTTTCTTAAAAACAAGTCCAGAAGGATTTCCTCAATTAATTGTCAGAATTGCTCTTTATATTGCAAGAAAACATTAGATTTTTTTAATTATTTATTTAAAGATCTTCACCTCACCCAATGATCAGCAACATACTCACCACATCTTGAGTTTGGATGCACATTTACCTAAAAAATGGCTGTGAAGGGCCATTTTCCCCTTTAGAGGATCAGGCTATTTGGAAGGAAAATTTCTAGGTTATTCCTACAGGATTTCTGGAATCAACTCTACTGGAAACTAGCCCTATAAATACTAAAACAGCTCTTCTTCATTTCCTTTACATCTGGACATAATTTAGATTCATCTCCTTCCACTGAGTTTGTAGTTATAGTCTAGTTAAATTCTAATGACATGACTGTCAGGAGGAACCACTGCAGTGACAAAGCACAACTCAGGCAGCACCAGCCACAGAGTCCAGTTCAGTTCAGTTCAGTGGCTCACTCGTGTCTGACTCTCTGCGACCCCATGAATCGCAGCACACCAGGCCTCCCTGTCCATCACCAACTCCCAGAGTTCACTCAGACTCATGTCCATCGAGTCAGTGATGCCATCCAGTTATTTCATCCTCTGTTGTCCCCTTCTCCTCCTGCCCCCAATCCCTCCCAGTATCAGAGTCTTTTCCAATGAGTCAACTCTTCTCATGAGCTGGCCAAAGTACTGGAGTTTCAGCTTTAGCATCATTCCTTCCAAAGAAATTCCTTTGGGCTGATCTCCTTTAGAATGGACTGGCTGGATCTCCTTGCAGTCCAAGGGACTCTCAAGAGTCTTCTCCAACACCACAGTTCAAAAGCCTCAATTCTTTGGTGCTCAGCCTTCTTCACAGTCCAACTCTCACATCCATACATGACTACTGGAAAAACCATAGCCTTGACTAGACAGACCTTTGCTGGCATAGTAATGTCTCAGCTTTTGAATATGCTGTCTAGGTCAGTTATAACAATAAAAAACCCAATTCTTATGATCAAAATACAAACCAACATATTGTATTAGAGAGAGGGGATAGAATCATTTTCTATACAAGTTTACATTATTTTTAAAACACATTAAAATAATTAAATATGAAAAGGTATGGAAATAAGAGAGATTTAGATCTAGTAGATGGTAGGGTTATAACAGTTATTTGTTGAATGAGTAAATGAAATACAAAGCAGCATAGTCACTGAAGAGGCTTCCACAAAGAACACAAAATGAGAAAGACAGACAGGAAGGTGTCCACTCTCTCCACCCCACTAGCAAGTCAGACTCTGTTAACCAACCCCCTCCACACATTCCGTTATTTTTCTACATCCACTTCACAGCTAATTATATCAAGTTGTTTATACTCATCATCACTACTTCACCATCTTTCATTCATTTTATACCTTATTTTTTAGTCTGAGGCCGTCTTCCCCAAAGCCTCAGACTGACATGAGATGACCACAGTGGAGCCAAAATGGCAGCAGGGCAGCTGCGTGTGGGGCGGGGAGGGGGGACAGTGGGAGAAGAGGGCCTGAGATACAGCAAACATAACCGGAGTTTCTCTCACTCTTCCCAAGGTGACTTAAAGGATAACCAGCTGAGGCCCATGGCAGAGGATGTGAGCTTCTCTAATTGGAGACAAAAAAATGGGAATACCAGACCATCTCACCTGCCTCCTGAGAAACCTGTATGCAGGTCAGGAAGCAACGGTTAGAACTGGACATGGAACAACAGACTGGTTCCAAATAGGAAAAGGAGTATGTCAAGGCTGTATATTGTCACCCTGCTTATATAACTTATATGCAGAGTACATCATAAGACACGCTGGACTGGAAGAAGCACAAGCTGGAATCAAGATTGCTGGGAGAAATATCAATAACCTCAGATATGCAGATGACACCCCCTTATGGCCGAGTGAAGAAGAACTAAAAAGCCTCTTGAAGAAAGTGAAAGAGGAGAGTGAAAAAGTTGGCTTAAAGCTCAACATTCAGAAAACTAAGATCATGGCATCCTGTCCCATCACTTCATGGCAAATAGATGGGAAAACAGTGGCTGAATTTATTTTGGGAGGCTCCAAAATCACTGCAGATGGTAATTGCAGCCATGAAATTAAGACACTTACTCCTTGGAAGGAAAGTTATGACCAACCGAGATAGTATATTCAAGAGCAGAGACATTACTTTGTCAAAAAAAATCCGTCTAGTCAAGGCTATGGATTTTCCAGTGGTGATATATGGATGTGAGAGTTGGACTATAAAGAAAGCTAAGCGCTGAAGAATTGATGCTTTTGAACTGTGGTGTTCAAGAAGATTCTTGAGAGTCCCTTGGACTCCAAGGAGATCCAACCAGTCCTAAAGGAGATCAGCCCTGGTTGTTCTTTGGAAGGACTGATGTTGAAGCTGAAACTCCGATATTTTGGCCACCTGATCTGAAAGGCTGACTCATTTGAAAAGACCCTGTTGCTGGGAAAGATTGAGGGCAGGAGGAAAAGGGGATGACAGAGGATGAGATGGTTGGATGGCATCACCGACTCAATGGACATGGGTTTGGGTAAACTCCAAGAGTTAGTGATGGACAGGGAGGCCTGGCGTGCTGCGGTTCATGGGTTCACAAAGAGTCGATCATGACTGAGAGACTGAACTGAACTGAACTGAACTGAGGATTGACAGCAAGACCCATGTGAATGGAAAACCCAGTGGGAAGGGACCACTGTGCACCTTCAGTGTTGAGAACAAACATCAGTTCAACAGGCACACTGGGACCCAGATCCAGCGGGGGCAGAGGAGGGGATGCACATGACCAGCAACTGAGGCCCCTCACTGGAGGCCAGAAAGGGCCAGAGGGCAGCAGGTTCCTCCCCTAAGGCTGTGAAGCTCAATCAGGATGCAGTATTGGTGAGCAAGGGTATTCCTGTCCCCAGACTCAGCAGGGAGAAGAAAAGGAAAAAGAGATACTCTGAAAGCTGGAGTATTTACTCAAAAGATACTGACATAACCTGATGAAACTGAGGAAACCAGAAGGACTATTGTCTTTAAGGAGCCAGATGATCAATTCTGCCACACAAGACAAGTCTCAGGAACTGCTCAAGTTCATTTGCAGAGAAATAAAACTAGACGCCCGCATATCTGAGTTGTAACTGTGAATTTTAAACTTATTTCATTTGAAAATGGAGAGACTAGAACCCAGAGAAATTCTATAATTAGCACCTTTCCTGCCAGATGGATCTCCACAGAAGCTGAGCAATTTAAGCTCATGTGGCGGACGATTTCCCCTCCACAAATGACAAACAGATGTGACACAATTTCCTCATTCTGAATAAGGGAAATTGAGATGTAAAAAATTTTAATGATTAACCTAACTAAATTCTGTGATTCTAAATACCCAATTTATTAGTCACAGAAATAAGATCTAGACTTTTTTCCAGCCAGCACCAGTTTAGGTGGGATAAGAAACAGAGGGTGAAGGCCAAGTGAGCATTTGTCCCATGAAAGTGAAGGTTAGGGAAAGAAGACAGCAAGGCCTTCAGTGAGAGATCAATTGAAATTAAAGTGTTTTGTTTTGTTTTAAAGATTGAATTATGTTTTATTTGGTGGAAATTTTTAGGACTTAAGCCTGGAAGGCAGCATCTCAAGTAACCCTGAGAGAAGTGAAAGTGAGAAGTATTAGTTGCTTAGTCATGTCCAACTCCTTGCAATGCCATGGACTGTAGCCGGCCAGGCTCCTCTGTCCATGGGCTTCTCCAGACAAGAATACTGTAGTGGGTAGCCACTTCACTCCCTTCTCCAGGGGATCTTCCCAATCCAGGGATGGAACCCAGGTCTCCCACATTGCAGGCAAATTCTTGACCATCTGAAGCACCAGAGAAACCCTGAGAGAACTGCTCCTGTAATTACTATTTTGAACCTGAGTTTTATGTTGCTTTAATTAAATTAGGAGTTCTCTTGTGCTCTTCCTCTCTGATAATTCTTCTAATCATTCACGAGATGTTTATTGAGGGCTTGCTGCTGCTGCTGCTAAGTCGCTTCAGTCGTGTCCGACTCTGTGCGACCCCATAGACGGCAGCCCACAAGGCTCCTCCATCCATGGGATTATCCAGGCAAGAGTACTGGAGTGGGGTGCCATTGTCTTCTCCTTAATGAGGGCTTATTTCTGATCAATTCAGTTTATTCCAATTAAGTGTTGACAGGAATTAGTCATGTGTCTGCTACTGTGCTAACTTCTGGGGAGTGAACTGGACTAAAACACTCCCCGCCCCCTGGCCTAAGGCAGTGGGGAGGAGGCTTTAAGAAGGTTACTGTGATTGTGTTAAGTGTTAAAAATCATAAAACATAAGGTACCATGTGGAGCATGAACTAGAATCTAATCTGGACCAGAGCCTTACTCTAGTAATGGTCTTCATGGGCTTTTATTTACAAAAAATAGATACAAATGCATCTTTCTTTCAGGTTAAAATTAGAATGCCATTTTTTTTTAATGATGACATTTTAAAAATCAGATAGCACAGAAAACCAAAGAAATTTATAAAACTTATAGATTATTGGGATTTGAACATTCATTGAGCACAACCCTTGTGCAATATTTGATTTTTCTCATTCATATGGTTCCCTGAAGCATCATAATTTATATACACACACCATATTTTATATCTCACTAAGAAACACAAGCTGGAATCAAGATTGCCGGGAGAAATATCAGATATGCAGATGACACCACTCTTATGGCAGAAAGTGAAGAGGAACTAAAAACCTCTTGATAAAAGTGAAAGAGGAGAGCGAAAAAGTTGGCTTAAAGTTCAACATTCAGAAAACGAAGATCATGGCATTCAGTCCCATCACTTCATGGGAAATAGATGGGGAAACAGTGGAAACAGTGTCAGACTTTATTTTTTTGGCTCCAAAATCACTGCAGATAGTGACTGCAGCCATGAAATTAAAAGACGCTTACTCCTTGGAAGAAAAGTTATGACCAACCTGGATAGTATATTCAAAAGCAGAGACATTACTTTGCTGACTACAGTCCATCTAGTCAAGGCTATGGTTTTTCCTGTGGTCGTGTATGGATGTGAAAGTTGGACTGTGAAGAAAGCTGAGTGCTGAAGAATTGATGCTTTTGAACTGCGGTGTTGGAGAAGACTCTTGAGAGTCCCTTGGACTGCAAGGAGATCCAACTAGTCCTTTCTGAAGGAGATCAGCCCTGGGATTTCTTTGGAAGGAATGATGCTAAAGCTAAAACTCCAGTACTTTGGCCACCTCATGAGAAGAGTTGACTCATTGGAAAAGACTCTGATTCTGGGAGGGATTGGGGGCAGGTGGAGAAGGGGACGACCGAGGATGAGATGGTTGGATGGCATCACGGACTCGATGGATGTGAGTCTGAGTGAACTCCGGGAGATGGTGATGAACAGGGAGGCCTGGCGTGCTGCGATTCATGGGGTCGCAAAGAGTCAGACACAACTGAGTGACTGAACTGACCTGAACTGAATCACTCTTTGAAAGAGAGTGAATCCAAAACCACTTTGTCATGTAAACAGCCTAAATTGATTTTGTACATTGTATATTATAGCAGGCATGGTATTATTATGTTTTCATGTGTAATGAGTTCTTAGACCTAAAAACTACAACATTGATTGTGCCAATGTTGAGAATGAATTGATGGGAAAAAATGTTTACATTATTTTTAAAACCCTAAAATCTACATAGTCTGGAGCTCTTTTTGTTGTTCAGTTGCTAACTCATGTCTGACTCTTTGGGACCCCATGGACTGCAGCATATTAGGCCCTTCTGTCCTCCACTATCTCCCAGAGTTTGCTCAAATTTCTGTGTGCTGAGTCAGAGATGCTATCTGATCCTCTCATCCTCTGTCATCCTCTTCTCCCTTTCCTTTCAATCTTTCACATCAGGGTCTTTCCCACTGAGTCAGCTCTTTACATCAAATAGCTAAAATATTGGAGCTTCAGCTTCAGTATCAGTCCTTCCAATGAAAATTCAGAATTGATTTCCTTTAGGATGGACTGCTTTGATCTCCTTACAAGGGATTCTTGAGAGAGAGTCTTCTCCAGCACCATAATTCAAAAGTAAACATTCTTTGGCACTCAGCCTTCTTTATGGTCCAACTCTCACATTCATACATGAGTACTGCAAAAATCATAGCTTTGACTAGTCGGACCTTTGTTGGAAAGGTGATGTCTGCTTTTGATACATTGTCTTGATATGTTATAGCTTTTCTTCCAAGGAGCAAGTGTCTTTTAATTTCATGGCTGCAATCACCATCTTCAGTGATTTTGGAGCTCAAGAAAATAAAGTCTGTCACTGTTTCCATTGTTTCCCTATTTGCCCTGAAATGATGGGACTGGATGCCATGATCTTAGTTTTTTGAATGATGAGCTAGCTTTAAGCCAGCTTTTTCACTCTCCTCTTTCACTTTCATCGAGGAGCTCTTCAGTTCCTCTCTGCTTTCTGCCATAAGGGTGGCTGCCATCTGCATATCTGAGGTTATCGATATTTCTCCTGACAATCTTGATCCCAACTTGTACTTCATTGAGCCCAGCATTTCACATGATGCACTCTGCATACAAGTTAAATAAGCAGGGTGACAGTATACAGACTTGACATACTCCTTTCCCAATTTTGAACCAGTCAGTTGTTCCATGTCTGATTCTAACTGTTGCTTCTTGACTTGCATACAGCTTTCTCAGGAGACAGGTAAGGTGGTCTGGTGTCCCCATTCCCAAGAATTTTCCAAAATTAGTTGTGATAGAATTTGGCAACATGATGGCAACTTCAGTTACTGGGAACTACAAAAATTATCTGGAGATACTAATAATTAAAAGTATTAAAGTTCAAATAGTTTTACAATAAATTAGTGCACATGTGATACTACTGACATCATAAGATTATTCTCACTCACTTGCATTCTGATATGCTCTCATGAGAAAGATAACGAGATGATATTATGACGAGCACATTGGTAAGAGTGGGTAGGACTGGGCCTGTGGGAGTGTCAGACATGGGAATAGCAAATGTATCCTACAGGTTACATGTTGAGGACATCTGCTCTAACTGCCAAATGGCCCTCCCTGTCAGGGCCTCTATCCTCTGACCTTGGGTATTTCCAAGAACAGAAAATATCTCTACCATGAGTCTGTTGAAGAAGGTTGAGCAATAGAACAAAATAAAGAGAAATCGGGAAAGCAGCAGAGGGAAAACAGAAGTAGATTTCATTGAATGAATGCGATAGCTTACGGATAGGAGGAAAAGAGTGATAGCAAAAGTAAAACCATCATTCACACACGTCTCAAGTTTTCTGAACCTTTATTCACTTTTGAAAATATACGTATCCCAAGATACGCATCCATCCCCCCTTTTATTGCTTGAGCCATGATAGGTGTTTTAATCCCATCATCAGAAGCATCTGTGCATGACTTTAACTTAGAACTAAATTACAGGAAGAGATGGGACAAGAGGTTGCCATGGATGTGGATCATAGCCATGTCGGCGTTGTTCTGAAGTCCCCAGCTTCAGAGGAAGCTCTGATTCAGCATCTTACGGATCATGAAAGGCATGGCACGTTTTTGGAGCTGGCAAGTGGAGTGGCACCTTCATAATTGGAGGTGCTGGTCTTTGCGGGGCTAGCAGATGGTGCTGTCAGTTTCAGAAACTCAATCTGTATCAATCAGTCTCCACAGGAAAGAGTCAATATACTCAGAAGCGTTTGGCTGAAGAGAATTTAATGAAATGACTGATACAGAGTTTCAGGAGAATTTAAAGGAACCAAACAAAATGCTTAAGCAACCACACAGTAATCGTCATTAAGTGCGAGGGGACAATAAAGGAAAGAGTAAAGTATAGCCAGGGAGGAGGGGCCCCCTGACAGAGATACAACCTGAAAGAAATGCAGTGACTGCTAGACCACCACACGGCAGAAAAGAATAAGGAGGAATAAATGCCTAACTTCCCTCTGAACTCTGAACTCTGCTCTTCTGCTTCATGCTCCTATTGGCTGAACCTGATTAGAAGCCAGGGTGCAAAAAGCCCAGCTAATGCTGTTCATGGAGGTCTGTGTTCTGGGGTACTACAGGGCGAAGAATGGAGCAGGGAGAAACCAGGGAGACATCTACCAGGAAGTAACTGTCATGTAGCCTATAGTCTACTTATTCATCTTGAGCTTTTTTTCTTCCTTAATAAATCTACTTAAATTACTAGCATGGATTCTGTTGTCTACAACTTCAAACCCGGATCTGCATGTTGTTTGTACTAGAAAGTGAAGAACCTTAGGAAAATGACATGGATTGTCTTATTTACTTGGGTTTGAAGGTGATTAACATGAGGGAGGCCTGGCGTGTTGTGGTCCATGGGGTCACAAAGAGTCAGACATGACTGAGTGACTGAACTGAACATGAAGAAAGCTTTAAGGTAGGAGAAGCTCAGGCAGTAAAGAATCTGCCTGCAATGCAGGAGAAAGTGAAAGTCACTCAGTTGTGTCTGACTCTGCTACCCCATGGACTCTACAGTCCATGGAATTCCCCAGGCCAGAATACCCAATCCAGGGATCAAACCCAGGTCACCCACATTGCAGGGTGATTCTTTACCAGCTGAGCCAGAAGGGAAGCCCAAGAATACAGGAGTAGGTAGCCTATCCTTTCTCCAGTGGGTCTTCCTCACCCAGGAATCGAACCAGAGTCTCCTGTGTTGCAGGTGGATTCTTTACCAACTGAGCTATCAGGAAAGCCTGCAGTGCAGGAGACTAGAGTTCAATCCAGTGCAGGAGACTAGAGTTCAATCCCTGGATGGGGAAGATGCTCTGGAAAAGGAAATGGCAACCCACTCCAGTATTCTTTCCAGGAGAATCCTACAGACAGAAGAGCCTGGCAGACTACAGTCCATGGGGGTCACAAGAGTCAGACATGACTTTGTGACTAAACCACCACTAGGATGAGAAAAGACCCTAATGCTGGGAAAGATTGAAGGAAAAAGGAGAGGAGGGTGGCAGAGGATGAGACGGTTGGATGGCATCACCAACTCAATGGACATGAACTTGGGCAACCTCCAGGAGACAGTGAGGGACAGGGAGGTCTGGTGTGTTATAGTCCATGGAGTCACAAAGAATTGGACATGACTTAGCAACTGAATAACAACAACAAGATGATGTTGACATTAGAGGATGGTACACCACTAATCCTTGTAATGGGATGCATTGGCAAATATTACCTACAATAGCCTTGTCAACCCCATCAACTTACACCTGTACAATGCTTCCCAGCTAGAAGGGCAGCATGCTCTAGTGGACAGCACTGGTATTTGCAGTAACGCCCATATGGATTTGCCACTATTGTGCAATCTGTCATAGATGCTTTGCTTCTCTAAACACGGAATTCCTCCTCAGTTAAGATTTCACAGCCTTCTTGATAGAGCTGTTGTTCAAAAATACTAGTACTTGCAACAGCATCTAGCACTTAGGTATTCAGTAAATGTTAGTTTTCTCTAGACTGGATGAATGGCCTTGAAGACATCCCAGAAAATGACCTAAGTGAGCCTGCACTGACTTTTTCTACTATGCATAAAGGCCTGGACATCATTATTTGTGAATTATCACATCTGAGTTTAAATATGTGATGCATTAGTTAAAATAACTCATCTCACTTTAGAATTCATCTGCAGTTTGAAGTTCAGGGTCAGGATATTGCATTATTATCCACACATAGCTCTGCTCTTGAATTTAACGGCAAAAAAAAAAGAGTGAAAATATAGACCCCCCCCAAAAAAAATGCTGTAAGAGAAAAAGTTTTCAAAAGAGTTTAATAATAGACTCCTAGTTTTGTTCTTTGTTTTACTTCCCTGTTACTTAACTACAGCTATATATGCAAGAATTACAGGCAGGCAGACTCCCCAAAATCACATTTAAATTACTTCAGATTTGTTGCTTTCTTCTTTTTGTTCTTGACTCCCTCTCACTGCTTTTTTCAGAGTTGCTGCCTTTCTTTTCTGCTGCAGAACCCCTTGCTTCAGAGGAAGCTCACTTCCCATGGCTACCAACAGCTTCACAGAAGCAATGACTCTCTCCTTCTTCTGCATTCTTCTATTTCTTCAGCCCACAAGGAGACCCACACCATGTCATGAAAAGTGATCTTTCTCAGAGGAGTTTAGCCTGATTTCATCTTGAAGTCCTAACTGCATTCTGGCCATTGCATGCTGTACATTTCTGATTCTCATCTTCCTTCTTTCAAGCTGAAGATTTTTTACATTATTACAGAGATAAGGCCGTTGAAGCAGGAAGGACAGAACTCAGGTGAGAACTGACACTGAGATCTCTGGTTCAGTTCTGGCTTCTTGCTTCATGTATTTCTTTAGGACAAATGCATAGACACAGAATCCTTTTTTCTTAAAGTCTCTCTAAACAGTTCTATTAATCACCAATTGGTTTCTTAAAATAATGTGGCATAGCTAAAGGAGAAGAGTAAGGAAATTCTAACATATGGTGAAGTTCTCCAACAACAATTGTGAGATTACAATTTAACAGCCACAAATCTGTATGCACATCTATTAAAAGTGGCTAGAGACTTGAGGGAGAAGTGAAGTGAAAGTCTTAGTCATTCAGGCGTGTCACCTTTTTGCAACTCTATGGACTGTAACCAGCCAGGCTTCTCCATCCATGGAATTCTCCAGGCAAGAATACTGGAGTGGGTAACCATTCCCTTTTCTAGGGATCTTCCCAACCCAGGGACTGAACCTAGGTCTTCTGCAGTAGGCAGATTCTTTACCATCTGAGCCACCAAGGGAAAGTCCCAAACAATGCTAATGACAGCCACACCCAAATGGCCGGTCCAGAAACCTGCAGAATGTGAGTATACAGGCTTGTGAAGGATAAAAATAATCTCTGATTCTGTGCCTGCAAAAATATAGACGAAACTTTTTTCTCTAATAGCAACTTAAACTCATATCCCTACCTTTTCCAAGAAAATTGGAGATATCAAGGGAATATTTCATGCAAGGATGGGCATGATAAAGGACAGAAACAGTAAAGATCTAACAGAAGCAGAAAAGATTAAGAAGAGGTGCCAAGAATACACAGAAACTATACAAAAAAAGTCTTAATGATCTGGATAACCATGATTGTGTGGTCACTCACCTAGAGTCAGACATCCTGGAGTGATAAGTAAAGTGAGCCTTAGAAAGCATTACTATGAACAAAGATAGTGGAGGTGATGGAATTCCAGCTGAACTATTTCAAATCCTAAAAGATGATGTTGTTAAAGTGCTGCACTCAATATCTCAGAAAATTTGGAAAACTCAGCAGTGGCCACAGGACTGGAAAAGTTCAGTTTTCATTCAAATGCCAAAGAAGGCAATGCCAAAGAATGTTCCAACTATCATACAGTTACAGTCATTTCACATTCTAGCAAGGTCATGCTCAAAATCTTTCAAGCTAGGTTTCAGCAGTACAAGAATAAAGAACTTCCAGATGTATAAGCTGGGTTTTAAAAAAGCAGAAGAACCAGAGATCAAATTGCCAACATTTGTTGGATCATGGAGAAAGCAAAGGAATTCCAAAAACACATCTACTTCTGCTTCACTGACTATGCTAAAGCCTTTGACTGCATAGATCACATTAGATCACATAGATAATACATGGAAAATTCTTAAAGAGATGGGAATAACAGACCACATTACCTGTTTCCTGAGAAACCTGTATGTGAGACAGGAAACAACAGTTAGAACCGGATGTGGGACAACTGACTGACTCAACACTGGAACAGGAGTACAACAAGGCTATATATTGTCACCCTGCTTGTTCAACTTGCTATGCAAAGTACATCATGGGAAATACCCTGCTGGATGAATCACAAGCTGGAATCAAGCCGGCACACAGGCGGCTGCGAGAGCTGGCAGCGCACTAAGCGCAGGCGAGAGGAGCTACCCCACGTCCGAGGTCAGGGGCAGCAGCCTAGCGTGCCAGGCTGCAACCGTGCAGGAACGGCAGAGACGATCTACCTTGTGTCTGAGGTCAGGGTGACGACCAAGAGGAGCTACCCTGTGGCCGAGGTCAGAGGCAGCCGGGAGGAGCTACCCCACGTCTGAGGTCAGGGCGGCGGCTGGGAGGAGCAACCCCACGTCCGAGGCCAGTGGAGGCCCGGAGGAGACACCCCGCGTCTGAGGTCAGGGCAGCGGCTGGGAGGAGCTACCCCACGTCCGAGGCCAGTGGAGGTCCAGAGGAGACACCCCGCGTCTGAGGTCAGGGTGGCGGCTGGGAGGAGCTACCCCATGTCCGAGGCCAGTGGAGGCCCGGAGGAGACACCCCGCGTCTGAAGTCAGGGCGGCGGCTGGGAGGAGCTACCCCACGTCTGAGGTCAGGGGCGACTGGGAAGAGACAACCCAAGTCCGAGATCAGGGACGGCCGGGAGTAGACACACTGCATCCGAGGTCAGGGGCGGCCGGGAGAGGCCACCTCGCGCCCGAGGCCAGGGGTGGTGACCTTGAGGAACCACCCCGAGCCCAAGCCTGAGGCCAGGGGCTGCAGCTGGGAAGAGCCACCCACGCCCGAGGCCACGGCCTCGGGAGAAGCAACCCAAGGAGCAGGGGCTGCCCAGGCGCAGGAAGGCCTAGAGGAGTTGTCTCACGTTGAAGGTCAGGAACAGAGGCGGTAAGGAGATATCCCTCGTCCAAGGTAAGGAGCAGCAGCTGTGCTTTGCTGGAGCAGCCGTGAAGAGACAACCCACATACAAGGTAAGAGAAACCCAAGTAAGATGGTAGGTGTTGCAAGAGGGCATCAGAGGGCAGACACACTGAAACCATACTCACAGAAAACCAGTCAATCTAATCACACTAGGACCACAGCCTTGTCTAACTCAATGAAACCAAGCCATGCCTGCAGGGCAACCCAGGATGGGCAGGTCATGGTGGAAAGGGCTGACAGAACGTGGTCCACTGGAGAAGGGAATGGCAAGCCACTTCAGTATTCTTGCCTTGAGAACCCCATGAACAGTATGAAAAGGCAAAATGATAGGATATCAAAAGAGAATCTCCCCAGGTCGTTAGGTGCCCAATATGCTACTGGAGATCAGTGGAGAAATAACTCCAGAAAGAATGAAGGGATGGAGCCAAAGCAAAAACAATACCCAGTTGTGCATGTGACTGGTGATAGAAGCAAGATCCGATGCTGTAAAGAACAATATTGCATAGGAACCTGGAATGTCAGGTCCATGAATCAAGGCAAATTGGAAGTGGTCAAACAAGAGATGGCAAGGGTGAACGTCGACATTCTAGGAATCAGCGAACTAAAATGGACTGGAATGGGTGAATTTAACTCAGATGACCATTATATCTACTACTGCGGGCAGGAATCCCTCAGAAGAAATGGAGTAGCCATCATGGTCAACAAAAGAGTCCGAAATGCAGTACTTGGATGCAATCTCAAAAACGACAGAATGATCTCTGTTCGTTTCCAAGGCAAACCATTCAATATCACAGTTATCCAAGTCTATGCCCCAACCAGTAATGCTGAAGAAGCTGAAGTTGAACGGTTTTATGAAGACCTACAAGACCTTGTAGAACTAACACCCAAAAAAGATGTCCTTTTCATTATAGGGGACTGGAATGCTAAAGTAGGAAGTCAAGAAACACCTGGAGTAACAGGCAAATTTGGCCTTGGAATGCGGAATGAAGCAGGGCAAAGACTAATAGAGTTTTGCCAAGAAAATGCACTGGTCATAGCAAACACCCTCTTCCAGCAACACAAGAGAAGACTCTACACATGGACATCACCAGATGGTCAACACCGAAATCAGATTGATTATATTCTTTGCAGCCAAAGATGGAGAAGCTCTATACAGTCAACAAAAACAAGACCAGGAGCTGACTGTGGCTCAGATCATGAACTCCTTATTTCCAAATTCAGACTTAAATTGAAGAAAGTAGGGAAAACCGCTAGACCATTCAGGTATGACCTAAATCAAATCCCTTATGATTATACAGTGGAAGTGAGAAATAGATTTAAGGGCCTAGATCTGATAGACAGAGTTCCTGATGAACTATGGAATGAGGTTCGTGACATTGTACAGGAGACAGGGATCAAGACCATCCCCATGGAAAAGAAATGCAAAAAAGCAAAATGGCTGTCTGGAGAAGCCTTACAAATAGCACTGAAAAGAAGAGAGGCGAAAAGCAAAGGAGAAAAGAAAAGATATAAGCATCTGAATGCAGAGTTCCAAAGAATAGCAAGAAGAGATAAGAAAGCCTTCTTCAGCAATCAATGCAAAGAGATAGAGGAAAACAACAGAATGGGAAAGACTAGAGATCTCTTCAAGAGAATTGGAGATACCAAGGGAACATTTCATGCAAAGATGGGCTCGATAAAGGATAGAAATGGTATGGACCTAACAGAAGCAGAAGATATTAAGAAGAGGTGGCAAGAATACACAGAAGAACTGTACAGAAAAGATCTTCACGACCCAGATAATCATGAGGATGTGATCACTAATCTAGAGCCAGACATCTTGGAATGTGAAGTCAAGTGGGCCTTAGAAAGCATCACTAAGAACAAAGCTAGTGGAGGTGATGGAATTCCCGTTGAGCTGTTTCAAATCCTGGAAGATGATGCTGTGAAAGTGCTGCACTCAATATGCCAGCAAATTTGGAAAACTCAGCAGTGGCCACAGGACTGGAAAAGGTCAGTTTTCATTCCAATTCCAAAGAAAGGCAATGCCAAAGAATGCTCAAACTACCGCACAATTGCACTCATCTCACACGCTAGTAAAGTAATGCTCAAAATTCTCCAAGCCAGGCTTCAGCAATATGTGAACCGTGAACTCCCTGATGTTCAAGCTGGTTTTAGAACAGGCAGAGGAACCAGAGATCAAATTGCCAACATCCGCTGGATCATGGAAAAAGCAAGAGAGTTCCAGAAAAACATCTATTTCTGCTTTATTGACTATGCCAAAGCCTTTGACTGTGTGGATCACAATAAACTGTGGAAAATTCTGAAAGAGATGGGAATACCAGACCACCTAACCTGCCTCTTGAGAAATCTGTATGCAGGTCAGGAAGCAACAGTTAGAACTGCACATGGAACAACAGACTGGTTCCAAATAGGAAAAGGAGTACGTCAAGGCTGTATATTGTCTCCCTGCTTATTTAACTTATATGCAGAGTACATCATGAGAAACGCTGGACTGGAAGAAACACAAGCTGGAATCAAGATTGCCGGGAGAAATATCAATAACCTCAGATATGCTGATGACACCACCCTTATGGCAGAAAGTGAGGAGGAGCTAAAAAGCCTCTTGATGAAAGTGAAGGAGGAGAGCGAAAAAGTTGGCTTAAAGCTCAACATTCAGAAAACGAAGATCATGGCATCCGGTCCCATCACTTCATGGGAAATAGATGGGGAAACAGTGGAAACAGTGTCAGACTTTATTTTTTTGGGCTCCAAAATCACTGCAGATGGTGACTGCAGCCATGAAATTAAAAGACGCTTACTCCTTGGAAGAAAAGTTATGACCAACCTGGATAGTATATTCAAAAGCAGAGACATTACTTTGCCGACTAAGGTCCGCCTAGTCAAGGCTATGGTTTTTCCTGTGGTCATGTATGGATGTGAAAGTTGGACTATGAAGAAAGCTGAGCACCGAAGAATTGAGGCTTTTGAACTGTGGTGTTGGAGAAGACTCTTGAGAGTCCCTTGGACTGCAAGGAGATCCAACCAGTCCATTCTGAAGGGGATCAACCCTGGGATTTCTTGGAAGGAATGATGCTAAAGCTGAAACTCCAGTACTTTGGCCACCTCATGAAAAGAGTTGACTCATTGGAAAAGACTCTGATGCTGGGAGGAATTGGGGGCAGGAGGAGAAGGGGATGACCGAGGATGAGATGGCTGGATGGCATCACGGACTCGATGGATGTGAGTCTGAGTGAACTCCGAGAGATGGTGATGAACAGGGAGGCCTGGCGTGCTGCGATTCATGGTGTCGCAAAGAGTTGGACACCACTGAGCTACTGAACTGAACTGAACTGAACTGCAGATGATACCGCTATAATGGCAGGAATGTGAAGAGGAGTTAAAGATCCTCTTGAGGGCAAAAGAGGAGAGTGAAAAAGCTGGCTTGAAACTCACTATTCAAAAAACTAAGATCACGGCATCTTATCCCTTCACTTCATGGCAAATGGAGCAAAGTGGAAACAGTGACGAATTTTATTTTCTTGGGCTCCAAAATCACTGTGAACCATGACTATAGCCATGAAACTATAAGATGCTTGCTTCTTGGAAGAAAAGCTATGACAAACCAAGAAAGTGTATTAAAAAACAGAGACATCACTTTGCTGAGAAAGGTCCATATAGTCAAAGCTATGGTTTTTTCAGTAGTCATGTACAGATGTGAGAGCTGTATCATAAAGGCTGAGTGCCAAAGAAAGGATGCTTTTGAATTGTGGTGCTGGAGAAGACACTTGAGAGTCCCTTGGATTGCAAGGAGGTCAAACCAGTCAATCCTAAAGGAAATCAACCCCGAATACTCATTGGAAGGGCTGATGCTGAAACTGAAGTTCCAATATGTTGGCCACCTAATGCAAAGAGCCAACTCACTGGAAAAGACCCTGATGTTGGAGAAGATCGAAGGCAGGAGGAGGTGAAGGAGAAGGCATCTCTGACTAATGAACATGAATTTGAGCAAACTCCAGGAGATAGTGGGGAAGAGAAGAGCCTGACATGCTGCAGTCCATGGGGTCCCAAAGAGTCAGACACCACTGAGCAACTGAACAGCAACAAAACTTTTCCTCTAAGCTGACCTAGGAAGAAAGCCATGTCAGAAAGTCAATTCCAGGACTTTCAAGAAACTAGGTGGGTTTCTTTTTTTTCATTTTCTCTCTAGAATATTTAAGGACATCTAATCAAGCTACAGAATGTAAAAATAATTAATTCTGCAATCTATCGTGACTGCTAAAAAGAAAGAGACAAAAGGAAATTTCAACTATAATGAAAGGTTCAATTATTTCAATTACATCTCTTTTCAAAATGAACATTCTTTTCCATCAGACATCTGCATGTTAGTGCTAATTTGCTCCCCAAAATAGCATCAATTATAATACTTTAACCAAAATACGATAAAATACATTCACAAATTACTTAATAGTATTTATAAAATGTAAGAATTATAAACATATCTGATTGGTAAAGTTTTGTCTTTATAGTTAATTCAATTATTATCAAGGACAGCATGTAATTA
This sequence comes from Oreotragus oreotragus, assembly GCA_006410675.1. Classification (NCBI taxonomy): domain Eukaryota; kingdom Metazoa; phylum Chordata; class Mammalia; order Artiodactyla; family Bovidae; genus Oreotragus; species Oreotragus oreotragus. The sequence continues at coordinate 212,771 of SJYX01009233.1, read as the reverse complement.
CACATATATATTCTCTACTTACAGTGTGTGTCTCTGTGTGTAAATGTGTATTATTCACATATGTAAATAAATTGCCCTCTCCTCACAGTCTCCTGCATTGCAGGTAGATTTTTTACCAACTGAGCTATCAGGGAAGCCCCTTCACTTCACTTCACAGTCATAAATACCCAAAGAAAACTTCTTATTTATTAACATGTCTTTGCCTTCTGAATTTCCATGAATATCTACAAGCATTGAAGATCCAAAAAAGGAATTAACTGACATTTTCTTTCATGGGGGTCCATCTAGTTTGTACCTTAGCAATTGTAAATTCCAGCAAAGAGAACAGTAATTCTTTCTATGGACCTTACATTTGGAGATAAAGATAAAATTTGCTTCTCCAATCACGACATGTCATTATACAGTAAGCCTGTCTTATTTTCCCCAGGCAGCGTGGGGACAACCAGTTTTCAATGACAGACAGGAATGGACTCATGAAAGCAGTCTTCAGGAAATCTTAATGGGATCAGTAGATTAGAACTTGGCACTGATATGCGGAAGCTGGCTCCTACTGGAGCGCCAACTGGTAAATACTTGGGACTTAGGAATTAATACTTAATTTGCTAGATCAATAGTATTTTTAATTAAAATGAAAATGAGTCATAATATTTTACTTCCACCATACAAAGATTCATTAAACCTATCAAACCAGTAATCATTACTATTACTGTTGAGTTCCTGTTATACATTGCAAGTTACCTTTTTTTAACACATTGATATTCCACTTTATGAGTCAGAAATTATTATTACCATTTTACAGCAGCAAAACTGAGAGGCCTAAGGAGTTTAACTTACCTAGTTTCACAACAGGTAAGAGTCCAAGCTTGGATTAGAACCTTCTCTCTGACTCCAAATTTCCTCCCTTTAACCACTGACATTTTATTGCTTCTTGTGCATACATTGTTCCCATGCATGGACCAATACAACTGTTTCTTTTTACCAGCTTAAAACCATCAGAACTGTGCTCTGAGCTAATCATAATGATTACTGACATGCTCATAACTAATGTGTACTCCCACGCTGTTTAAATTTACTGCCTTTGAGAGTTTATGCTAAACTGGGTTGTTAGTTTTAATTCATCCACCAACTAAATATTTGTATCAAAATTGCCACAATAGTCAAACCGCTTCATTACATAGTGAATCTATGGTCCAAAATCTTTCCTGCTTCTCATATCTCCTCAACATTCTGCAATGAAATTTCAGTTTAGTACCAATGACCGCACATACTTTAAAAATTTATTTTAGGTTAAGTGTTATCTTTGATCCAAAATAATATAGCAAGTCACAAAGTCGACAACTTTGCTATTGGTTTCAATATCTAAAAATTGGGTCCTATGATTGAATGTGGAAAATGAATCTGATCATACAATCCGTACATCCATTTGGCCCCATCTTATCAGTAAGAGGAACATTTAGAATGAAATGAAATGTTTTTAGAAATAAGGCCAAGACACAGCTGATAGAATCCCACAGCAGCAGTTGACAGGAAAATATCATTTACTTTCAGAAATCGGCAAATTGAATGATGCCTGGTATGTTGAAAATGTCTATAAATGTTAGAAAAGGCAAAGTTTAAACCTTGGGGAAGTCACTGAAAGTTCAACTTTATGATAATCACAGTGTGAGAAGAGAGATGCCCCCCAGGATTTCAGGGATGTTATTAAATCTGTGGGCAGACTTCTATTGGTTCACAAACTATTCATTAGCACTTCACCTAATCCTGAGTTCTCTTGAAATTGAGAGACCCTTATCTTGTCCATTTATTTTCAAGTAATTCCAATAGGAGAATGTTATAAGATGAGTTTTAAAGATGAATAAGGCAGTTTTGAGGGCAATCAGCAACCGCTCTTTAGTTCAGAGTCATTCCTTATACCTTCAAGAATAACGTAATTTAGCTCAACTTCATTTTCAGCAGTGAATAATTAGTTATCTCACATATACAAGAAAAAATTACATTAAAAACTCAATTACTTTGCTGAAATCACCTCCCTAGATGAAATGGCTCATTACCATAAAAACGTGTACTCCAAACAGAAGTTTCTTTGATATTATGAGAAAATATATTTATTTCATTAATAAAGAAATGAATTTGAAACCTTATGATGTCTACTTTGATTACTCCACATTTCTCCTGATCCCAATATGTTTCCAGGGTTCACTGATTTCCCACAAGAAATTATACATGCAGTTTGCTGAGGATCAGTGTTTTTTTTCTTTTTTTTTTTTGCATTAGAACAAGTTAATAGCTATACTAGATTGTTCCTAAAGTCCTTTCCAGGGCTAAATTTCAATGACCTCATGTTTATATTCCATGTACTTCCATAATTATACTGAATAAGCACACAAAAGAAGCTCTGTACATCAAGTATATATATTTATGCTATATCTCCTCTAAAATTTCCCTGATCTCATGTGATAACAATATTCTATTTTGCCCTTTTTCCAACCAATTTTACAATGAGTTTTATGTTAATAACACCTGCTCCTAAATAATTATTCTCATAAACAATGGTCTTATCTTCCTGCTCAGCAAATTCACTGCTGAATCTGTGAAATCGCAACTGTTACCATGACAACAGAGGTGGCCAACAAGGAGAAGAGGCAAAGCTTTTGTATAGCATCAAGTAGAAACAGCATGTAATTTCTTAAAGTTGTTATTCAAATTAGATTTTGTGATCTGTTTCCAAAAAAAAAGAGAAGAAAACATGCAACTTTCCCAATTTTATTTTCTCTTATAGGTTAATAGCTCTAGGACAATTTCTCTGCACAAGATAAAATAATTCCAATCAAATTCAAGTTTTGAAAACTTAATTGGCCTAAATGGCATGGACTAACAGTACGTGTAAAATAGAATTGATGAAACACTGATACTAGTGTTTAATAAAAACAGACCAACCCAAATTATCCTCTGGTAACCCAATCCAGATTTTTAAAACTTCTGGGATGATCAGAAGAAAAGAATAGATGTAGATGTATTTTTCTGTCAGCACATACTGCCCTCCAAGTTAGAGCACAACATGGCTTCAGGAAGAACTGAAAAGGTGGACGAGGAGGACTCTGCGGGCACACAGACAAGAGCCCTTCACTGTGCAGCTAAAGCAGCTTTTCTGCAATTGGTTTTTCCTCACTCTGCCTCAGATCCCCAAGGATTTCAGAGTCTCTAATATTCAAAAGCAGAGACATTACTTTGCAGACTAAGGCCCGTCTAGTCAAGGCTATGGTTTTTCCTGTGGTCATGTATGGATGTGAGAGTTGGACTGTGAAGAAGGCTGACACCCCCATCCCTTCTCCACCCCGCTCCAAACACAAAGCTCCTTGGTCATGGAAAAGCAGTTAAATTTTGAACACAGCCTGCAGTTTGTCACTCTAACTGGTCTCCGGATGCCCAGAAACTGCTGTCTGCTCAATTAAGCTCCTGCTGGTCACTAGACTGGGCTCTGAGGATCCAAAGGTGAGCAAGATAAAGCTGTCAATGAACAATTAAAACTTAACCTCCAGCACAGAAATCAAGCCCTTGCAGAGCAAGCTGCTCCAGGTGGGCTCAGTGTGTAAGGGGCTGTGAGACTCTGGAAGAGCACTGAAACAGGGAGATCTAACCTGGGGAAGTCAAAGGAAGCTTCTCTGGGGAAGAGACAAATTGAGATGTAACCAGGAAGGAGCCAGAGGCTAGGGAAGGAAAGATTAAACTGTGCTAAGGCCCTAAGGACCCATGTGATGGACTCAACTCCAGCAAGTCCAAAGAGAGGGTCCATAGGCATTGGAAGGTGTGGCAATTCTATCCTGGGTTTAAGGAAATGGCCCAGGGAAATTCCCTGGTTGTCCAGGGGCTTCCCTGGTGGCTCAGACGTAAAGAATCTGCCTGCAGCTGCAACACAGGAGACGTGGATTCGATCCTCTGGGTGGGGAAGGTCCCCTGGAGAAAGGAATGGCAACCCACTCCAGTATTCTTGCCTCGAGAACCCCAGGGACAGGGCAGTCTGGTGACTGCAGTCTATGAAGTCATAAAGAGTCACATAGACCAGTGTCTGCCCATATGAGGCACACAGATTATTGTTGATTCCAGCAATGGAGCCTCCAGATTCCTGTTTTCTGGATTCCCTTCCAAAAGCTCCACCTTCTCACTTCCTTATACAGAATAATTTGCATTTGACCTCCTACTCTTTTCCAGAGTTGTCCTTACACGCCTCCAAAGATTCATTAATATGCTCTGACAGAGGTTCTCACCCCTTACCCATTGCATAGGGAGGAATTATCAGAGGCTGGATTTCAGGCTTCTCTACCCTTCAGTCTCTGCACATAGTTCATGTGGTATTAAAACAGCCTGCTTTCTATCCAGCTACTCACAAGTACAGAAAAAATGTGTGAAAATTTTATTTGCCAAATTCACTTAGGTGAAATAATATTAATGAAAATATCTAAACTGAAAGTGAAGTAAAAATGAAAGTTCATTTTTTTAATTCATTTTTGCTTTAAATTAAGTTTTTAAAATGAAGTCTACTGTCTGGCCTTCCTTGGTGGCTCAGATGGTAAGGAATCTGCACAAAATGAGGGAGACCTGGGTTAGATCCCTGTGTCGGGAAGATTCCCTGGAGAAGGGAATGGCAGCTCACTCCAGTATTCTTGCCTGGAGAATTCCTTGGACAGAGGAGCCTGCCAGACTAAAGTCCATGGGGTCGGAAAGAGTTGGACACAACTTTGTGACTAACACTTTCACTTTCATACTGTCTATTTTATAAAATAACATAGTGATTAGACTTTGTTTCAGACTCCCTTTTTTCTTCATATTTCTTTCATGTTTTCTTTTCCTTTTTCCTCTGAATATGCATGCTCATTATAGAAAACTATATGTTTGTGTGTGTTATACACACACATATATGCACAAAAATATATGCACAAAAATGAAATCAATCATTATTTTTTTACTAAAATTTATTTTTTGTGCATTTTCTATCCATAGTTGAAATGATACTATATACACAAAACTGTCCTGATGCCTCGAGGCTCTTGAGCTATAAGGGCTTTTAGTTAGCCTACTAACTAAAATATACTGACACTACATTAAATCAATTGCCCCCAAACTATGATACAAACAATGTATGCTGTGGAATGAAGAGAACAAAGAAATAACTGGGATAGTTTTTCAGAAGACCTGTGACTTGGACATAAAAAGCAGAGAAGGAGATTTGGAGAGAGAAGTTACTCTGAAAATAGGGAGGGCAGGCATCAGGGCAAAGCAAGGGGTTCATGATGAAGAGAAAGGTAGGGTCATGAGGGAAGAATGTTAGAGACAGAGTTTGGGTTGCTTTAGAAGTGGTAGGACAGGCATGCTGACGAGCAGCCAGGTCTAGATATAACAGCAATTTCACTTAAGAGGTAGAAAGAGATAAACTTGGAGAAGATTTTATTTGATCATTATACAATGCTGTTGAATTGCAGTTTTTTCCATGTTTCAAGACATGATGCGTTCTGAACTTATTTTAGAAAAGACTAGCATAATCAGACTATCTTTCAGGTAATGAGACTGTTCATCTATTTTTGCAAATATAACCCTTGACTGCCAAAAACACCCTGCAATCCTATAACTAGTAATTAGATATAATCCAATAACTTTTAGATACGTCATGTAAAACCATGACCAGCATATGTAAAGTTCTTTTGTACCATAATTTAATTTTAGGGGAGAGATTATTAGTAGTTGCTATAATTATTCTCACTCTTCCTAAAATTTTATCCGAAAGTATTTGTTTTCTGATTATAATCTAGCAAAAAGCAAGTGCTAGGAAAGATTAAATTTACTCTTGTTTTGTATTTGCACTAGAAGACCTCAACCCCATGATTTTTTTTTAATTTATACAAAGACCCTGTTTCAGCAATAAAGAGAAGAATAGAAAGAGTGGGAGAAGGTGCTGCCTTCTAGAGAGAGAGAGAGTGTGTGTGTTAACTTTCATTGTTCAAGGACCTCTTATTTCATCAGTAACTTATTTATTTTTCTGTCAAAGGTACAAGGTTAAAAGAAAATTTTTTCACTTAAATTTTTCATATAATATAATTAGACTTCTTCCAGTGTTTTTAAATTATCTCAGGAAGGACTTACTATATTCTTGTTCCACTTATTATTAACCAGCCCTTCAGTTTCAGACAGTATTGTGCTACAAATTATGTGTTAGAATAAACTCCAGGGAGTTGGCACGTAAGCAAAAGCACGTTACAAATTATCATTCATTCCTTGTTCCAAACTGTAAATGCAATACAGATCTTAACCAACAATACCTTTTTTCCATGCATGTAAGTTTTTTTCCCAATAGTGAAGCTTAGTTTATTCAAAATCACAAATGATGCTAAATGAAGTCCCCATTGCCCTTTGGGATCTGCCATTCTGAACAGCAAGATCAAATGGTTTTTCCTCTGTTGTCCAGATGCTGATATTTCAGTACAAGTGTGTGAACCATAGTCAGTAGCAGCTGAAATAGCATCACGCCTGCAACAAAATAATTGTTCCCTTTGGTTATCTAACTAGCTACCACCCCGCTTTGTTTCACCGATAATGATGATCCTGTATTGTATTTTTTAATTAATTTTTATTGGAGCATAGTTGCTTTACAGTGTTGTGTTAGTTTTTGCTGTACAGAAAAGTGAATCGGATATACACATATCTCCTCTTTTTTGGATTTCCATCCCATTTAGGTCATAACAGAGCATTGAGCAGAGTTCCCTGTGCTCTACAGTAGGTTCTCATTAGATGGTATATTTCATATATAGTAATGCCTATATGTCAGTCCCAGTCTCCCAATTCATCCCGTCAACCCCCTTCCCCGGTTGGTATCCATATGTTTGTTCTCTACATGTGTGCCTCTATTTCTGCTTTGCAAGTATAGTCACCTATACCATTTTCCTAGACTCTGCATGTATGTGTTAACATACAGTAAGTGTTCTCTCTCTGACTTACATCGCTCAGTTTCTAGGTCCAGCACTAGCTCCACAGATGATCCAGTTTTGCTCCTTTTATGGCTGAGTAATATCCCATTGTATATGTACCATGACTTCTTTATCCATTCTTCCGTTGATGGACGTTTAGGTCATTTCCCTATTTAGAGTCAAGTAAATGAAACAGGCTTAGGGGAGGAGTATTCATTGTAAGTAGGTGACCGGATACTAGCTTTCTTCATTCATTAGTTTTAACAACAGAATAGAACTTAATTATGGCCTGAGAGTTTTGACTTAGAGGGTCCTCAGTGAATAGAATCTCTGTTTTACATTTCACTGCCTCCAATATGAAGAGGTACAGACACCTTGGAAAGGTGAAGCTTATCCATCATGTTAACTCCACTTGGTTGGAAAGTCTCCAAATAATTAAGGTATCATTTGGAAGGAATTTAACAAATAATCTTGTGAGCAACCACTGTAGTCTGCTGTGCTAAGTTGTGTCAAGCTCTTTTGTGACCCCATGGACTGTGACCCACTAGGCTCCTCTATCTACACAATTTTCCAGGAAAGAATACTATGATACATAAGCAGTTTCAAGGTATTCTTTCTGTGACTCGATTTAACTTTCAAAGCAACTTTAATTCTCCTGATTTCTTCTGCAAGTTAACTTTCCAGATTCTCTGAGCAGGGCTGCCATAAATAGGCATGTGTTATTTTTACCAGTGTATTTAAACTCCAAGGGGAATCTAGTCACTTGGTAAGGTTAATCTTTTTAATTGTTTGTATTCTAATGGATAAAGTGGTATCTCTTTGGGAATTTTAATTTTCACTTCCCTAATGACTAATGATGTTGAGCATCTTTTTGTGTGGTTATTTGCCAACTGTTTATCTGCTTTGTGAAGTGTCTTTTAAAATCCATTTCTTTTTTAATTATTTTGTTGTTGTTGTTGTTGTTTTCTTATTGCTAAGAACTGAGTGTTCATTATGTATTCTGGGTACAAGTCCTTTATCAGATATAACATTTGCCAATATTTTCTCCCAGCATGTGGTTTGTCATGGCATTCTATTACAATCTCTTTTGAAGAGAAAAGGTTTTTCATTTTGATGAAGTCCAGCTTATCAACTGGTCGTTTTATAGATCATGCTTTCTTCAGTGCATGTACATCATTGTTATAAAGTACACTTTATTTTCAAAGTGTGCTATTAAAATGTATAGTTTACTTGCTGTTCTTGTTCTTTTTACTCTATGAATCCTTTATAAGAATTGTATAAGAGAGCTTTTTATCATATGTACATAGAACATTTCTGAGGCAAATTATAGCTTAAATACTAGCTATTTCATCAAAATCTTGCCCCAAATCAGCAGATAATGAGCATCCCAACTGAGAAAAGTATACAAACACTTCTTCACAGCTTTAGTTGTTACCTTAATTAATTATCAATGATTCTTGATTATAGTATTAATACATTCTTAAAGTAATTCAGTTTTAAGGAGAAACTAATACCTTGTACTTCACTACATGATTGTTAATTATTCAGCTCTTTGCAAAAAGTTTAAGATGTTATAGATTAGTAAATGAATGCATTGTGAACTCCTTATACCTGTCTCTTATACACATCTAGATGTGTATAAGAGACAGGGGAAGCCCCTTCACTTCACTTCACAGTCATAAATACCCAAAGAAAACTTCTTATTTATTAACATGTCTTTGCCTTCTGAATTTCCATGAATATCTACAAGCATTGAAGATCCAAAAAAGGAATTAACTGACATTTTCTTTCATGGGGGTCCATCTAGTTTGTACCTTAGCAATTGTAAATAATATGCCAGAATACTAATGCAGAAATTTTCTACAGGAGGAAGAAAGACAGTATTACAAACCAAAGTGCTAATCTCATCAATAAAGTTTAATCTTTATTTTTTTATTCATATAGATTGATGATAATGTTACTTTTGTTCCCAGTGTCTCTTCAATATAGTGCAGAGACAAGATAGGGATTTTAGTTTGCTTGCATTCTGCTTTGCTTGTCTAGTTTGTTGGTTTCCACTTTACATCACATGGAATGAAGTGGAAGCCAGTCTGCAGTCCCACTACCTTTGCCTGAAGACAGATACTGTATGGTGATTATTAAGCAATAAAATTGGCTCTAGGGAAAAGTTTATCTTTCCCTTAACTATAGCTTTCTGAAGTCAAATTACAGCTGGTACTAAGCAACACAATATATACTGGAACAGATTTTTCCAGCTTTAAGAAGCTGTTGTTCAAGGTACTTTAATGATAGGCTGTACACGAGCTTCTGATTGACCGGTTCACAACTCTGACTCCAATGCTCATCATCCTGCCTAAAGCCCAGGAGGGAACAAGACAAGACAGGGAAATTAGCACAGAACTTTCAACAGATCTCAATAGCTGAGAGAATTGAATTACATCGCAGAGGAGATCTCTAAGCCATAAAATAGAAAAGCTTTGAAAATTGTGCACAAAAATGCAGCACAACTATGATCTATTGATGTCTTATGCTCTGTCCCCTGAACTGACACAACAGACAGATACAGTCAGGAAAAGTCCCAAAGGTCCTCTCAATACTTCAGGTTGAAAGAATTTTACCATCACTATTGGATTAAAGACTAAGACCAAAACCCAAATGGGTCAGAGTCTGACCTTTGCACAACCCCAGCTGTCCCTCAGACCTTGCCTTCTCTCCATGATATCTCCTTTCACGCTCTTGGCTGACTCTTTCTTCCATCACATTTCTGAGAGTAGAGTCTCTAGTTTTTGACATATTTACAAAATCTTTACAGAAAGTATTAAAACTTAAAAAAAGAAAAAAGACAGGAGCCACAAACAGTGATGAAATGTACAAAACAAATGGACAAACAGACTAAAGGTTCTGGAAAGTATTTTACTTCAGAATGAAAAATGAACAGTTTCACTCTGTTCATTGCAAGATACCCAGAATACAATGCTGGTCATTTGAGGAAATGTACACCCCTCAATTTCTCCATCACTCTTTTTCTTTTAGGAAAATACTGTTTACCAAAAAGAAACTTCAACAGTATAGAAAAAGTGATTTTCCTGGAGCCTGGTGGGCTGCTGTCTATGGGGCCGCACCGAGTCAGACACGACTGATGTGACTTAGCAGCAGCAGCAGCCAGATTCCCAATGGAATCAAGATTGTCTTCCCCCTCACCACCACCTTAATATAATCACTTGCTTATCAGAACACAAAAATTTGCACCCTAAGGGTACATCAACTTAACAATGAGAGTCACTCTCAAAAAAAGAAAGAAAAGAAAAAACTTCAGTGTGGTAAATATAACATGGATTTCTGCAAGTATTAAGTGTCTAAAATAGGCAGCTAAAACTGGATTTAATATTATTTTATAAATAAATTATTCCCTTGTCCCTAAACATAAATCTATACATTCACAATAGTCCTAGAAAAGAAATACTATGATTAGTCATAATATATTATGACAAACTAGCTTCAAAATCCCAAAATCCAATGTCTTGATAAAAATTCTTATCAGAAAAAAATGTGACTCAAATTTAAAACATTGTCAAAACAACATCACATTTAAAGTCTTCCATGGTTTACACAAATGATAAGAATTTTCAATTTTCCCATTCTGACTTAAAATACAAATAGTTCGGTTCAGTTACTCTGTTGTGTCTCATTCTTTGCGATCCCGTGGACTACAGCATGCCAAGCCTTCCTATCCATCACCAACTCCCAGGGCTTGCTCAAATTCATGTCCATCGAGTTGGTGATGCCATCCAACCATCTGGTCCTCTGTTGTCCCCTTCTCCTCTCACCTTCAATCTTTCCCAGCCTCAGGATCTTTTCTAATGAGTCAGTTCTTCCCATCAAGTGGCCAAAGTATTGGAGTTTCAGCTTCAGGATCAGTCCTTTCAATGAATATTCAGGACTGATTTCCTTGAGGATTGAATGGTTGGATCTCCTTGCAGTCCAAGGCACTCTCAAGGGTCTTCTCCAACACCACAATTCAAAAGCATCAATTCTTTGGCACTCAGTTTTCTTTATAGTCCAACTCTCTGACTACTGGAAAAACCGTAGCTTTGACAGACAGATTTTGTCAGCAAAGCAATGACTCTGCTTTTTAATATGCTGTCTAGGTTGGTCATAGCTTTTCTTCTGAGGAGCAAGCATCTTTTAATTTCATGGCTACAGTCACAATCTGCAGTGATTTTGGAGCCCCCAAAAAATAAAGTCTCTCACTGTTTCCATTGTTTCCCCATCTATTTGCCATGAAGTGATGGGACCAGATGCCATGATCTTCGTTTTCTGAATGTTGAGCTTTAAGCCAACTTTTTCACTCTCCTCTTTCACTTTCATCAAGAGGCTTTTTAGTTCCTCTTCACTTTCTGCCATAAGGGTGGTGTCATCTGCATATCTGAGGTTATTGATATTTCTCCCGGCAATCTTGATTCCAGCTTGTGTTTCTTCCAGTCCAGCGTTTCTCATGATGTACTCTGCATATAAGTTAAATAAGCAGGGTGACAATATACAGCCTTGGTGTATTCCTTTCCCAATTTGGAACTAGCTTGTTGTTCCATGTCCAGTTCTAACTGTTGCTTCTTAACCTGCATACAGATTTCTCAGGAGGAAGGTAAGTCTGGTATTCCCATCTCTTTCAGAATTTTCCAGTTTGTTGTGATCCACACAGTCAAAGGCTTTGGCATAGTCAATAAAGCAGAAGTAAATATTTTTCTGGAACTCTTGCGATTTTGATGATCCAGTGGATATTGGCAATTTGATCTCTGGTTCCTCTGCCTTTTCTAAAACCAGCTTCAACATTTGGAAGTTCACAGTTCACATATTGTTGAAGTCCAGATTGGAGAATTTTGAGCATTACTTTGCTAGCGTGTGACATGAATGTAATTGTGTGGTAGTTTGAACATTCTTTGGCATTGCCTTTCTTAGGGATTGGAATGAAAAGTGACCTTTTCCAGTCCTGTGGTCACTGCTGAGTTTTCCAACTTTGCTGGCATATTGAGTGTAGCACTTTCACAGCATCATCTTTTAGGATTTGAAATAGCTCAGCTGGAATTCCATCATGTCCACTAGCTTTGTTCATAGTGATGCTTTCTAAAGCCCACTTGACTTCACATTCCAGGATATCTGGCTCTAGGTGAGTGATCACACCATTGTGGTTATCTGGGTCATGAAGATCTTTATTGTATAGTTCTTCTGTGTATTCTTGCCACCTCTTCTTAATATCTTCTGCTTCTGTTAGGTCCATACCATGTCTGTCCTTTATTGTGCCCAGCTTTGCATGAAATGTTCCCTTGATATCTCTAATTTTCTTGAAGAGATCTCTAGTCTTTCCCATTCTATTGTTATGGAAAACTGTTGATTTCAATGATGACATCAGTTTTGGTCTTTAGCATTATTTTCTTCATAAAAAAGTTGAGTTGTAATGTGCTCATTTCTGATCTGATTGGTTTTCAGTATTTTATAAATGTATATAAAAATTTTCTTAAAAGCCAACATGCTTAACTATTGTGAGAGAGAATAAAAAAACAGCTTTATTTAAATCATATTTTAAAATTAAAGATTAATAAGTCTATATTTTATTGCTTATTAAGGCTAAGTATTTCTTTTTCATTTGTTTTTTAATTGGAGGAAAACTGCTTTACAATGTTGTGTTTGTTTCTGCCATACAGCAACGCAAATCTGCCATAATTATACAGGGAAGTGATATATACACGAGGAGGTCATGGCAACCCACTGCAGTACTCTTGCCTGGAGAATCCCATGGACAGAGAATCCTGGTAGGCTGCAGTCGGTGGGGTGCAAAGCTTCAAACATGATGGGAGCAACTTGGCACACATGCATGCTGATATGTTTATATAATGTATACCCTTCCTGAGAGGTTTCTTGTGAGGATTAAGTGTGCACGCAGGATGATATATAGTAAACAGTCATTAAACATAATGTAGGTGATCCCTCTCATTCTACCTTGTCTCAAGGTCTTACATATATATATACATATATATATATATAACCAAGTATTTCTTGTCATCTCATTCTTTATCCTCTCCTTTCATGGAATTATCTTTAATGAAAGCTTTTTAAAACATGGACTTGTTTCAAATCATACTGTAAATTTTGGTTGTGGTCAGACACAACTGAGCAACTAACAATTTCACTTTCTTTGAGTGCAAGTGAGATGTATAATTCTATTATTCATCCCATGTTGAGTTTGAAATTCAGTTAGGAATATTTAATGGAATGTAAGTGACATTTCTGAAAAATGTTTTCTCTAGAGGTGAGAATTCTTTGCTTAGCGTCAGTGTGTGTGACTGTTAATTATGGCCATTTCTGAGATGAGATTCTTTCATATATATATATATATATATATACACACTTATGAGAGCAAAATTTCTTGAATCCAACTCTCCCAGTCAAGCTCAGCTTCATTACTGACTCATCATGTGGCCTCCAGTAAATTATTTAATCTCTCTGAGCCTGTTTCCTCACATGTGAAATGAATACAATAATTGTACCTTCCTCAATATAGGGTTCTTGTGAGGATTAANCACACACTTATGAGAGCAAAATTTCTTGAATCCAACTCTCCCAGTCAAGCTCAGCTTCATTACTGACTCATCATGTGGCCTCCAGTAAATTATTTAATCTCTCTGAGCCTGTTTCCTCACATGTGAAATGAATACAATAATTGTACCTTCCTCAATATAGGGTTCTTGTGAGGATTAAGTGTGCACACAGGATGGTACATACTAAACAGTCATTAAACACAGTGTGATGGTCCATTCCACCTTATCTCCACATGAGCTCAGTGCCTGAGAAAGGAACTGGCCCTCTCTGCCTATCAAAGTTCAGTCTGAAACAGATTGAATGGCATGTGCAAATGACTAAGTGTGGAAATGTAGCTCTGTTTTATTTTAGCTAAAAATCTATTCAAATAAGTCTTTCTCAGGTATGTATTTAAATCAGTAAGTTCAAATTGTCTCTCAGGTCTGTTTCTCCCCACCACTCATACGTAATTTGGTGACTGCCTTTCCATGTTGGAGGTAGAACAGTTCTCTTAACCCTTATGGATTCCTCTTCTGATAAAATTTTTCAAATGCTACCCATGTTTTACAGTCTATCCTGAGTAGAACTTCTGTCAAAAATTTTTTCTGACTATAACAGGCAACTTGGCACCTTGCCTTTCCTCAATTTCTAAGGGTTTTATATAGTCTGAATGTCACTTGATTCTACCGTCTCAGATTGCTGCATATCTTAAAATTGAAAATAATTTAAACAAAAACTAAAATCACTTGGAAATTATTGGAAATTATACCTTTATGTTAATTAAACCCTAGGGAAAACATTCAGAAATATATTTCTGATTTCCTCTAATCCCATAGGTGTAAGTTGTTTAAAACTATTTCTTATTTAGTGAATGCATTCTGTGTTTCATACTGTAGGCTATGTGCTTTTCCTATCTTGTTTAATTTAAACCTAATGGGTCTGGGTAACCAAGAGGTAGGTTAAGATAGATGGTAAAGAGAGTTATTGTTTGAGGAGTTAAACATTATGGATTTTGTTCATATTATTAATTGAATTCTCCTAACAACCTTTGATGGGGACACTAAATTCTCCACTTTATAGGTGAAAAAACTGAAGGTAAATGGGTTTAAATCACTAATCCAAGGTCATGAATTGACCAATAATTAACACGTGTCAAGCCCAAAGTTAGAATTCCATGATTTCTGACTCTAGCACCGGTGGACTAAGCCCTAATTCATTCTCTGACCACCTTGTGACCTTGGGAAAGTGAGTTAAGCCTGCCAGACCTCAGTCCCCTTGCTGGAAAGGAATTACTATAACACCAAAAGCTAACATTTATTGAAAATGTACTTTGTTCATGAGCTATGGTAAGTGATTTATGGGAATTATTTCATTTTGTCCTCAGAACAAATTCACAAGGCACTTATTATGATCCTTGTTTCAGAAATAAGGAAAGACAAGCCCAGAAAGTGTTGCAACACTCAGACCGCAGAGCTCATGTGGCTGACCTCGACTTCATGTCCCACTTTCCTCTCCACCACGTGCTACGCTGCCTCCAGGGACTGAAAAAAAAAAAATCTGCCATCAACACTGTACCTGGTGTCAGAAGCACCAGGTGAAAGAGTGCATGTGAAATGACTAGCACAAAAAAATGTCAGCTTTGCTTACAAAATCATAGGTAATACCAGCTAATGTACTGAGGACAAAACTCAGCTCTAAAATATCCTTGACAAGCTCTAAAGGTTGGCCAAATTAACAAGAGGAAATTTCACAGGATAAGAGCCAGGCCCTGTAATTAAATTTAAAAACTCAAATGTACCTGTTCTGAAGAGGGCAGGCCTGATTAGCAGCTGGTACATAAAAGGATTTCAGTAGATTTCAAGCTCCAGGAGACAATACTATAATATAACAACTCCCCCCAACACAGTCAAAGTTATCTTAGGCTACTTTAATGGAAATTCAGTGTCCCAACAAGATGGACCATAATGAGACTCAATTTTCACTGGTTGGATCATGTCCAGAGTACTGGGATTCAGTCAGTTTTAGAGAAAATGATGATAGAACGGAGCCAAGAACTCAAAAATCTGCCACACTGGACCCTGAAGTTCTGACACTGTACCAGAAAATTCACACTAGTGATCATTAAATATTTGAAAGTTTTATATTATAGATGGCCCTTTAAAGCAAAATAAGAATCATGGTTGGAAGACACAAGGAAGAATGTTTCAGTTCACTATAATGAAAACTTTCAGAAGCAACTAAAGTCACATAAAATTGTATGAGGGGCTTCCCAGGTGACAACACTGGTAAAGAATTTGCCTGCCAGGGCAGGAAACAGAAGAGATAAGGGTTAGATCCCTGGGGAGGGAAGATCCCCAGAAGTAGGAAATGGCACCCAAAATCACTAGGACAGTAACTACAGCCATGAAATTAAAAGGTGTTTGCTTCTTGGAAGGAAACCTATGACAAACCTAGACAGTGTATTCAGAAGCAGAGACATCACTTTATCAACAAAGGTCCATATAGTCAAAGCTATGGTTTTTCCAGTAGTCAGATGTACAGATGTGAGAACTGGACCATAAAGAAGGTTGAGCACCAAAGAATTGATGCTTTTGAACTGTGGTGTTGGAGAAGACTCTTCACAGTCCCTTGGACTGCAAGGAGATTGAACCAGTCCATCCTAAAGGAGATCAGTCCTGGGTGTTCATTGGAAGGACTGATGCCAAAGCTGAAGCTCCAATTCTTTGGCCACCTGATGCAAAGAGCTGATTAATTGGAAAAGACCTTGATGCTTGGAAAGATTGAAGATAGGAGGAGAAGGAGGCNATTGAACCAGTCCATCCTAAAGGAGATCAGTCCTGGGTGTTCATTGGAAGGACTGATGCCAAAGCTGAAGCTCCAATTCTTTGGCCACCTGATGCAAAGAGCTGATTAATTGGAAAAGACCTTGATGCTTGGAAAGATTGAAGATAGGAGGAGAAGGAGGCAACAGATGGTTGGGTAACATTACCAGCTCAATGGACATGAATCTGAGAAAACTCCTAGAATAGTAGAGGACAGGTGAGCCTAGTATGCTGCAGTCCATGAGGTCGCAAAAAGTCAGACACAACATATGACTAAAGAACAACAACAAAATTGTATGAACTTCTTTAAGAATATGAGTGTTTACTTTCATTGTAGGTGTTCAATCAAAAGGCCAACCATCAGTTGTCAGAAGTATTATGCAAGCAATCCAGGCAAGAGACAAGGGCTCAGAATACATAAACCTACTATATCCCTTCCAGCTTTGTAATTCTATGTGTGAACAGGAGTAGGAAGATTTTAATCTGACAGAAGTTACACACTTCTGCTTGTTTAAATTATTTCAGACAGCACATTAACTGCATAGTGCCATACTCATAAGTGGCTTAATAAATAGTCTCTAAATAAAGAAAACTTTTCTACACATCAAAATAATATGTTGTCTAATAAATTTTAAGTTTAAAATGTAGTTTAAATACATCCTACAAGTTTAACACTTTATAGGCTATACAGCCTACTAATTAATTTACCATTATGTGTGACAAACCATATATAGGTTTCCTTTTGTTTTCATTCTACTTTTCTCTTTCCGGGGCTGAATTGACAAACTCCCCTCACCACAAGACTGGAGATACCATCTGTCACTAGCCCAGATCACTCTTCTGTATCTCTTACTCTATAGTTCCATTTAGATAGCCAAGAGGTACCTCAAAAAGATTATTGTTGCAATTGAGCTCTTAAAAGCTAGATCCCACCCACAATCTTGTCTTCCTCCAATTTTCCAAGTCTCAGGAAATGACCCATTCATCCCCAAATTTGCTTATACCAGAAAGCTTGGAGCCTTCCATGAAAGTTCCTTCTACTTACGTCCCATAACTTGCCTGTAACCAAGTAGCAATTATTCTCAAAAGCATTCCTCTATCCACTTCTCTCCATGGTTTATGCCCTCATTCTAGCCCATTCCATCCTCATCTCACTCCTGAACTACTGCAGAACCTCAGAACTAATCTTCCCTGCCTTAACTGTTGTATCCTAATTGTATTATCTCTAACAGCTTATCTTTTGGTTATTTTGCATTTCTATGTAATCTACAATCTGAGATAGATATTTGCCAGTGGTCTTTTAACATATGGAGGTGGAGGGGCAGGATTTCATACATGGAAAGAAATTCTTTGTGATATTTTCCATATTTCAATTAATATTTAATTTATTAAATTTATACATGTTAAAATATTGCTTTACTTAGCTCCATAAGATAAATTGAAAGATCTTATTTTATTCCTGAACTTTTAGCTAAAAATAAAACCCTCAGTTTCATTTGTTCTTTGAATAATACATAATAATTCATGTTTAACAAATTAAATCCTTTTAAAACATTTAATACCACTTACATACATAATTAATCAAATCCTGTTAGACAATTCAAGTCTTAATTACCCACTCAGTATACCTGACTCTCTCAACTATGTTAAACACAAAAAGGCAGACTTACAAATTGAACAAATACATTTTCTTAGAACATCACTCTTGTAAGACTAAGTCACACATTGTTTTAACAGGTCATATTTTATTACACATTTCAAATATCTTGGAAAACAAAACAAGAATCTTTTGGGCTAAAAATGTGAAGACATATCTAGATATCTTCTCTCCTGAAATACTACTAAAACCCAGAGTAAAAGACATTTTTTAAATAAATAAATACACCTAATCTCAGACTTCCAACCTCCAGAAATATGAGAAATGAAATCTGGTTATGTATAAGCCACCTAGTCTATGGTATTTTGTTATAGCAGCCTAAACTAAGACAAAACCCACAAATATATTCGGAAGACTACAACACAGAATTTTGGAAGTTAAAAAGCCTGAAGTCAAGAAAGGTAAAAACCAAGTAAGTAAGAAGGAAAGCTAAGAACAGCCCAGTTTGCAACATAGAGTCTCCAAATTATTCAGAACAGGCAGCACCAGGTGTTTCGGATAGAGGGCCTTAACTATGGAGGCGATTAAGGAAAATTTAGTTTTAAAGGACATTTACATGTTTAAATCTCCTGCCCCCATCCCATTTTTGACAGAAAGCTTATACTTTTGGATAAAGAAAACAAAAGGTTTCTAGACTGATGAATATTGGAAAGAGTTGGGGGCTTCATTATTACATCTACACAAGGGAAAATAACGAAACAGCAGACCAATATAAATGCAGAGATTCCCAATACCTTTGCCCCACTGAGCTCTCAGAAGCCTGACAGTCACACCTTTATCCTACAAACAAGTGATTAGAAGGTTCTTTCCTGGAAATCTGACTAGCCCAAGAGAAGTTAGGAGTGTGTGTGTGTGTGTGTGTGTGTGTGTGTGTGTGTGTGCACGTGTAAGCACACGTGTGCACTCACCTGCACACGTGCTCATTCCGTCATGTCCAACTCTTTGCAAACCTTTGAACCTTTGTAAACCTTTGGCCCCTCAGGATCCTCTGTCCTTGGGATTTCCCAAGAAACAATACTGGAATAGGTTGCCATTTCCCACTCCAGGAGGCCTTCTCAATCTAGGGATTGAACTTGCATCTGTTGTGTCTCCTGCATTGGCAGGCGGATTCTTTGCTAACGGCACCACCTGGGAAGCCCAATTCTAAGAAGTTTTTCTAAAAAGCAGCCTACACTAAAGCAGTAGTATTCAACTGGGGGCAATTTTCCCACCCCACTCCTCCAGGGAAAAATTTAGCAATATCTGGACACATTTTGCTGACACAATAGAAAGGAATGTTACTAGCATCTAGCAGGTAAAGGCCAAGAATGCTGCTATGTATCAGGACAGTCTCCACCTCTAATGACAAAAAAAAAAAAAGAAAAAAAAATCTATCCATAATTTTAAATAGTGCTGAGGTTGAAAAATCCTACCCAAGAGAGAAATTCAAAGTTCACAATTCCTGACAATCTGTCAAAGTTACCAATATGATTTTTGTGCCCCATTTTTAACTGGGAACCAAGAATTATCAGACCCCTGAGCAAGACTTTTAACTTGGAAGATAAGAAAACAAGATCAAAATAAAAGAAACTGAGACTATGGAGGGAGAATAAAACTTCAAAAATATATTATTCATCCTGAAAAAATGAGAGGAGATACTGACTCTGTAAAAATGTAAACAATGCAATAAAGCAGTTTGGGAATAACATTCATGAAAGCAAAAATTTTAAAATATCAGTGAAGGATTGCAAGATAAATGTGTACAAATCCCTAGAAAGTCAGCAACAAGAAAAAGAAATGGAAACAAGAAAGAAAATAAGAGAGGAGAGAATTAGTTCATGAAGTGCAACACCCATACAATATATGCTCAAAAGAGAGAAGAGAGACAGGAGAAGGAAGAAAATCATTTAAGAAATATTACAGGAAATTTCAACAGAAAAAGACCTTGAATTTCCAGATTGAAAGGCTACACCAAACGTCCAGCTTACTGGTTTTAAACAGCAACCTAGAAGATAAAAGTTAGTAGAATAATGCCTTTAAATTATAAAAGGAAACTCAATTCTCTACCCAGCCAAAATATTAGCTAGTTTTGATTATATTTTTAAAGGCATTTCAGACATAAAATGTATTTTAATGTGAACCTTCTATTTGCAATTTCTTAAGGAATCTCCACACTGTTCTCCATAGTGGCTGTACTAGTTTGCATTCCCACCAACAGTGTAAGAGGGTTCCCTTTTCTCCACACCCTCTCCAGCATTTATTGCTTGCAGACTTTTGGATCGCAGCTATTTTGACTGGTGTGAAGTGGTATCTCATTGTGGTCTTGATTTGCATTGCTCTGATAATGAGTGACGTTGAGCATCTTTTCATGTGTTTGTTAGCCATCCGTATGTCTTCTTTGGAGAAATGTCTATTTAGTTCTTTGGCCCATTTTTTGATTGGGTCGTTTATTTTTCTGGAATTGAGCTGTATAAGTTGCTTGTATATTTTTGAGATTAGTTGTTTGTCAGTTGCTTCATTTGCTATTATTTTCTCCCATTCAGANTGGTTTCCTCAATGTGTATGCTCAACAGTGGGATTGCTGGGTCATATGGCAGTTCTATTTCCAGTTTTTTAAGGAATCTCCACACTATTCTCCATAGTGGCTGTACTAGTTTGCCTTTCCAAAAACAATGTAAGAAGGTTACCTTTTCTCTGCACCCTCTCCAGCATTTATTGTTTGTAGACGTTTTGATAGCAGCCATTCTGACCATCGTGAGATGGTACCTCATTGTGGTACTTAATTGCATTTCTCTGGTAATAAGTGAAGTTGAGCATCTTTTCATGTGTTTGTTAGTCATCTGTATGTCTCCTTTTTATAAATGTCTGTTTAGTTTTTTGGCCCATTTTTTGATTGGGTCATTTAATTTTCTGGTATTAGGTTTCATGAGCTGCTTGTTTATTTTTGAGATTAACTCTTTGTCAGTTGTTTTGTTTGCTATTATTTTCTCCCTCTCTGAAGTCTGTCTTGTTACCTTGCTTATAGTTTACTTCATTGTTCAAAAGTTTTTAAGTTTAGTTAGGTCCCATTTGTTAATTTTTGCTTTTATATCCATTACTCTGGGAGGTGGGTCATAATGGATCCTGCTGTGATTTATGTCAGAGAGTGTTTTGCCTATGTTTCCTTCTAGGAATTTTGTAGTTTCTGGCCTTATATTTAAATCTTTAAACCATTTTGATTTTATTTTTGTGTATGGTATTAGAAAGTGTTCTAGTTTCATTCTTTTACAGGTCGTTGACCAGTTTACCCAGCACCACTTGTTAAAAGAGATTGTCTTTTCTCCATTATTCTTGCCTCCTTTGTCAAAGATTAGGTGTCCATAGGTGTGTGGACTTATCTCTGGGCTTTTTGTTTTGTTCCTTTTCTGATCTATATTTCTGTATTTGTGGCAGTACCATACTGTATTGATGACTGTAGCTTTGTAGTATAATATGAAGTCAGGCAGGTTGATTCCTCCAGTTATTTGAGTTTTTTTTTTTTTTTTTTTGG
>SJYX01009233.1:132118-173914 GCA_006410675.1 Oreotragus oreotragus | reverse complement strand
CTTCCCCGATCTAAGCCACTCCGGTTCAGCACTCAGGTAGCCTTCAGCGGTGCAGATTCGGTTGGGACTGCATTTTGTGCCCTTCCCAGGTCCGAGTAGCTCAGGTGTTTGGCCAGCGTGGTAGCTGCGATTTGTCGCCTTTCCCATATCTGCTGCTCAGTTTTCTGGGTGTACTGCTGGCACCTCTTGTGAGGCAAATGGTGACTGTCCAGACCCCCAGCAGTTTTAGCAAAGAAGCCTGCTTGCAATTGGGTAGGTAAAGTCTCTCCGGGGCTGCAATTTGTCGCCTTTCCCATATCTGCTGCTCAGTTTTCTGGGTGTACTGCTGGCACCTCTTGTGAGGCAAATGGTGACTGTCCAGACCCCCAGCAGTTTTAGCAAAGAAGCCTGCTTGCAATTGGGTAGGTAAAGTCTCTCCAGGGCTGCAATTGCCCCCTTCCAGCCCTTCCGGCTCTGGCTGCCTGTTGCTGGCAGGGGATGGTCTGCAGCCAGCTACTTCTTTTCCGCCCTTTGTTCTGTGCGCGGTCCTGGCGGTGTCTTATGTTTGAGCTTTTTGCGTGGAAGCTATCCCACAGTCTGGTTTGCTAGCCCAAGTTAGTTCATTCTGGTTATGCACTGAGGGGCTGGGGGGGGAGGGGGGCATTCCTGCCAGATTCTGAAAAGCACTGCAGCCAGCGCCTCCCGTGCCTCCCTGCCCTGCCCCCACTTGCTAATGGTGGATGCAGGCGTTTGCACTGCTTTTCCGCTGGGCGAGTTACTGTTGGGCTTGTAATATGTTGGTTTTAATTATTTATTTATTTTTCCTTCCTGTTATGTTGCCCTCTGTGGTGTTTGGAAACCTCTCTTCTTAAGCTTCCCTTCCCGGGATAGGCTTCCCTTCCCAGGATGGGCTTCCCTTCCTGGGATGGAGCTCCCTCCCCACCTCCTTTGTCTCCCTTTTTTTTGTCTTTTATATTTTTCCCCTACCTGTTTTTTAAGTCGATGCTGTTTTTCTGGGTGCCTGATGTCCTCTGCCAGCATTCAGAAGTTGTTTTGTGGAATTTGCTCAGCGTTGAAATGTTCTTTTGATGAATTTGTGAGGGAGAAAGTGGTCTCCCCGTCCTATTCTTCCGCCATCTTAGCTCCACCCCTCGACCCTACACTTTTTTAAAAGACATTGCCTANCCCCTACCTGTTTTTTAAGTCGATGCTGTTTTTCTGGGTGCCTGATGTCCTCTGCCAGCATTCAGAAGTTGTTTTGTGGAATTTGCTCAGCGTTGAAATGTTCTTTTGATGAATTTGTGAGGGAGAAAGTGGTCTCCCCGTCCTATTCTTCCGCCATCTTAGCTCCACCCCTCCACCCTACACTTTTTTAAAAGACATTGCCTACAGCCTGATATATACAATATAGTCCATTCTCAAGACTCTGATCTTTAAAGATATAAAGGTCCATTCATATAGAGATTAAAAGTTGATTCTTTAAAAGTTGCACAGCGAAAGTTAAAAAAAAAATTTTGGGAGGTTTTTGGTCAGAGGCTTTTGGTTTTGTTGTTGTTGTTGTTTGTTTGTTTGTTTTTCTTGTTGGAGGTTTATAAGAACATTGTGACCTAACCTATGTAGAGAGCTAAAAGAACAAAGGATTCTGATGCCAAGAAGTATGCAACAACTAGCCATATCCTCTTCTTATAGCATAAAAGAAGCCTGAATTCTAACTCAGTTAAGATGGTTCTCACAGTAGTCTACCATCTTTTCTGTCAGTTGGCTTTCTGAATAAAATTGCCTTTCCTTGCCTCAGCAATTCGTCTCTCTATTTATTGGCCTGTGGTGCTGTAAGCAATACGAGCTTGGATTCAGTAACATCGACTCAGGCCCGTTCTGAAACTAGCACCACCTTTCTTTTTCAAACTTTATGTCATTTTCTTCATGTAAAATGCATCAAGAGAAATCTTATTCAATGACTCAACTATAGTAATAGAATAATGTAAAATATACGTCAACATGGTTTATGTCTGGAACATGACTATAATATTAAAATTTGTGTCAATCTATGATTTTCATATGTGTAAGAGACAGGAAACTAAGTAGGGAAAAAAGAAAAAGTGTTCTGATCCTGAGGTCAATGAATCCAATTTCAATTCTACATAGAAAATGGCCATGACACCAACTAACCCTCTTCCTCTGCTACTGGTGCTGCTGTTAAGTCGCTTCAGTCATGCCTGACTCTGTGCGACCCCATAGATGGCAGCCCACCAGGCTCCCCTGTCCCTGGGATTCTCCAGGCAAGAACACTGGAGTGGGTTGCCATTTCCTTCTCTAATGCATGAAAGTGAAAAGTGAAAGTGAAGTCACTCAGACGTGTCCAACTCTTTGAGACCTCGTGGACTGCAGCCTACCAGGCTCCTATGTCCATGGGATTTGCCAGGCAAGAGTACTGGAGTAGGGTGACATTGCCTTCTCCAACCCTCTTCCTCTAGGCTACACTTAATGTCCTGTGACAGGAGATGGGGAAAAATCAATTCGCATTTTATCATTTAAATGATGACTGATGATGTATTAAAATATTCATGAAGGAAGATCATGCTTTGAAAACCATTCAAAGCATCCGAAGTATGGGTGATGTCCATTAACTGCCTTTTGGAGGATGTATACATTATAGATGCTATTTACCAAAAATAAGACACCAAGTATATAGTGAAATTTGAAGTAATTTCTCCAATAGAATATATACCAACTAGACATTTAAACAAATATGTGTGATGCACTGTGATGAAAGGATCTATCATTTTTTCTATGCCACACCCCCACATCTTGCCTGATATCATCTTTAGGTTTTTTAATTCCCTCAGGAAAGCATACTCTGACCCTCACATCTGCATGAAGCACCCCTACATGTCCTTCCATCATATAGAAACCCGCGCTTATATCACAACTCCTTTCTCCATGCATGCTAATTCCTGTTTATTATCTAGAAGCTCCATTAGCCAATGCACTTTGGGAAGTTGGGGGCCATGCTAAGCTCACTTCCTTTTCTATCCTCAGCATCTCCCAAAATGCCTGGCACTCAGAAAGGTATTGCATAAACACTTAAGTGAAATCTGTCTCAATGGGTCCAGAGCCACATTTTAATGATTAACCTATGATTATCAACTAAATAATTTTTGTTGGATCAAAACTGTTAAAAATTTAAGAGTCATTCATATATACCAGCATGTCTTTGGGTCATTTCTTTACAACATTTTTTATTGCCATTAGGATAGTCATGGAGATTTTAAGACAAATAACAAATGGTAAGTAAGATAAAATCTACTGCCAAAAGAAAACTTGTAACTAGCCTCCATCTTACCTAAAACCTAGTTTTCTCATTGCTACAACTCAAGTCCCTCCCTTCCAGTCATGCATGACTCTCTGATATGCAATTCAGCCTAATTAGCTTCTACAACGTCCTATGGGATAACACCGCCACGACCAAAGGCCAACATGATTACACCTCTCAGATTTCTCATAGTCTGAAACATAACTTATATCACTGAAATGCAATATGACATTATTAATGATATTTTTTAAAGGAGGCATAGTATATATGAAAGAAAGAAATAGAGAGCCAGAAGTGATTACATTTGTCTATGGCAGTCAGGAAGGCTTCTGAAAAGAATTAATACTTGAGCAGTGTTTTTACTAGGGGAAAATAGTGTTGACATTAACATATATATATACACACATAAATGTGTGTGTACATATATACATATATATACATTGAATATCTATATAGACACATTGAATTGAAATAGATGTGTGTATATAGATCCTTCTGAGTTGGTGCAGTGGTAAAGAATCCCCCTGCCAATGCAGGAGGGGCGCCCTGGAGTAGGAAATGGCAACCACGCCAGTATTCTTGCCTGGTAAAACCCATGGACAGAGGAGCCTGGTAGGCTACAGTCTATGGGGTTGCAAAAGAGTCAGACACAATTAGACACAACTGAGTGACTGAACATGATGATGACATCAGACTCACTCACCTAGCTCCCCAGGTAGATATTATCATCCCCAAGAAAAGGAAAGGCAAAATAGTTGTGTGAGGAGGCCTTACAAATAGCTGAGAAAAAAAGAGAAGCAAAAGGCAAAGCAGAAAAGGAAAGGTATGCTTATCTAAATGCAGAGTTCCAAAGAATAATAAGGAAAGCTAAGAAAAGCTTCCTAAGTGAACAATGCAAAGAAATAAAGGAAAACAAGAGAATTGGAAAGGCTAGAGATCTCTTCCAGAAAATTAGAGATAACAAGGGAACATTTTATGCAAAGATGGGCTCAATGAAGGACAGAATTGGTATGGACCTAACAGAAGCAGAAGATATTAAGAAGAGGTGGCAAGAATACACAGAAGAACTGTACAAAAAACATCTTCATGACCCAGATAACCATGACGGTGTGATCACTTGCCTAGAGTCAGACATCCTGGAATGTGAAGTCAAGTGGGCCTTAGAAAGCATCATGAACAAAGCTAGTGGAGATGATGGAATTCCAGTTGAGCTATTTCAGATCCTAAAAGACAATGCTGTGAAAGTGCTGGACTCAATATGCCAGCAAATTTGGAAAACTCAGCAGTTGCCATAGGGTTGGTAAGGTCAGTTTTCATTTCGGTCCCAAAAGACAATGCCAAAGAATGTTCAAACTACTGGACAATTGCACTCATCTCACAGGCTAGCAAAGTAATGCTCAAAATTCTCCAAGCTAGGCTTCAACAGTACATAAACCAAGAACTCCCCAGATGTTCAAGTTGGATTTAGAAAAGGCAGAGGGGCCAGAGATCAAATTGCCAACATCCATTCGATCATAGAGAAAGCGAGAAAATTCCAGAACACCTACTTCTGCTTCATTGGCTATGCCAAAGCCTTTGGATCACAACAAATTGTGGAAAATTCTTAAAGAGATGGGAATACCAGAGCAACTTACCTGCCTCCTGAGAAACCTGTATGCAGAAACATACAGGAAGCAACAGTTAAAACAGGGCATGGAACAACAGACTGGTTCCAAATTAGGAAAGGAGTACATCAAGGGTGTATGTTGTTACCCTGCTTATTTAACTTATATGAAGAGTTTATGAGAAATGCCAGGCTGGAGGAAGCACAAGCTGGAATCAAGATTGCCAGGAGAAATATCAATAACCTCAGATATGCAGATAACACTCCTCTTATGGCAGAAAGCAAAGAGGAACTAAAGAGCATCTTGATGAAGGTGAAAGTGGAGAGGGAAAAAGCTGGCTTAAAACTCAACATTCAAAAAACTAAGATTATGGCCTCCAGTCCCATCACTTCATGGCAAATAGAAGGGAAAACAATGGAAACAATGGCAGACTATTTTCTTAGGCTCCAAAATCACTGCAGATAGTGACTGCAGCCATGAAATCCTCTTATGGCAGAAAGCAAAGAGGAACTAAAGAGCATCTTGATGAAGGTGAAAGTGGAGAGGGAAAAAGCTGGCTTAAAACTCAACATTCAAAAAACTAAGATTATGGCCTCCAGTCCCATCACTTCATGGCAAATAGAAGGGAAAACAATGGAAACAATGGCAGACTATTTTCTTAGGCTCCAAAATCACTGCAGATAGTGACTGCAGCCATGAAATTAAAGGATGCTTGATCCTTGGAAGAAAAGCTATGACAAACCTAGACAGCACATCAAAAAGCAGAGACACTGCTTTGCTAACAAAAGTTCATCTAGTCAAAGCTTTGGTTTTTCCAGTGGTCATGTATGGATGTGAGAGCTGGACTGTGAAGAAACCTGAGCACCGAAGAATTGATGCTTTTGAAGTGTGGTGCTGGAGAAGAGTCCTGAGAGTCCCTTGGACTGCAAGGAGATCTTACCAGTCCATCCTAAAGGAAATCAGTTCTGAATATGCGTTGGAAGGACTGATCCTGAAGCTGAAACTCTAATACTTTGGCCACCTGATGCAAAGAGTCGACTCATTAGAAAAGACCCTGATGCTGGGAAAGATTGAAGGAAGGAGGAGAAGGGGACGACAGAGTATGAAATCATTGGATGACATCACCAACTCAATGGACATGAGTTTGAGCAAGCTGCAGCATATGGTGAAGGACAGGGAAGACTGGCATGCTGCAGTCTATGGGGTCACAAAGAGTCAGATATGACTGAGCGACTGAACAACAACAATATACATATTCAACAGGAAAGGGGGGAAATGGCAGAATATCCAGAGAAACAATAATATTCAAAAATAAAGTATGGGAGAGGATCCCAAGGGATGAGCCCAAGGAAGCAGCCAAGGCTTTGGATGCTGTCCTAAGTGTGTTGTAAGCAGAAAAGTAAAACCGTTCCGCACTCTTTATCCCCTTAGAAACAGCACTCTAGCTGACAAATCTATAGAATGGATTTGAGTGCTTTGAGAAGAGAGTCAGGGGGACCAATTAAGAAGCTGTTGCAAAAAAGCAGGCAGTGCTGATGGAACAGGATGGTACTTTTTTGTGTCATTGCTGTCCTCTAATCAGTAACAATTGTTAGAAGGGTCTCATATTCCATGCTTCTCTAGGCCAAACTACAACTCCTAACCCTAGAAAACTGCAGAAGTGGACTCCTACCTCAAGGAACTAAGACCGGGTGGATAGCAAGGGAGGACAGGACACTTTTTTTTTTTTTTCCCTACAGAATTATTTTTCCCCTGAGAGGTACCATCTGACATTACCTATAAGACGTCACTCTAAGGTACCAAGTACTGTGTTCAAGGTAAGCTTATGAAACTCCCTCCATCTCCAAAACCTGCTTTCATAGAACACCTCTAAGTATGGCAAACCAAATGGGATGTTATTTTAATTAAATTGTTTCAATCAAAAGATCAAAACCTTGCTCAGTCACTGAAGACAGTTCAACAAGGACTGATTTTAAAAGGGAGATCCAGTAAGGATTGTCATGATCTGCCTTGCATTGCCTGAGAATAAGAAGCCTGTTTTGGAAAAATCTGAAGTGACTTGCACATATTTGTTAATTATGATGATAATAACGTAAACTGTTACAGCTAATTCAGAACCCTCATATCTCACTCTTTAAGAAAAGCAACTGACTCACACAAATATAGTCACCAGATCGTTGACAAAGAGATAAAGGCAACATGGTGGAGAAAATATTGTCTTTTTTACAAATGGTGCTGAAACAACTGGACATCTAAATGTAAGAAAAAATGCTTAGACACAGACCTTACACCCCTCAAAAAATTTAATTCAAAATGGATCATAAACCTAAATGTAAAAAACAAAGATAAAGCTCCTAGAAGAAAGCATAGCAAAAAAACTAGATGACCTTGGGTACGGCTGTAACTTTTTAGATGCAATACCAAAGGCATGATCCATAAAAGAAATGATGGATAAATTGCATTTTATTAAAATGTAAAGTCCTGCTTGTCAAAAGACTATCTATTAAGACAATGAAAAGACAAGCCACAGAAAGGGAGAAAATATTTCAAAAGACATAACAGTTAAAAGACTATTGTCTAAAATATACAAAGAACTCTTTAAAACTCAGCAATGAGAAAAGCAAGTGAAAAGTGAAAGTGAAAGTCACTCAGTCATTTCTGACTCTTTGCCACCCCATGGACTATATAGTCCATGAAAATCTCCAGACCAGAATACTGAAATGGGTAGCCTTTCCCTTCTCCAGTGGATCTTCCTGATCCAGGAATCAAACCGGGGTCCCCTGCCTTGCAGGTGAATTCTTTACCAACTGAGCTGCTGCTGCTGCTAAGTCGCTTCAGTCGTGTCTGACTCTGTGTGACCCCATAGATGGCAGCCCACCAGGCTCCCCCGTCCCTGGGATTCTCCAAGCGAGAACACTGGAGTGGGTTGCCATTTCCTTCTCCAGTGCATGAAAGTGCAAAGTGAAAGTGAAGTCGCTCAGTCATGTCTGACCCTTAGCAACCCCATGGACTACAGCCCACCAGGCTCCTCTGTCCATGGGATTTTCCAGGCAAGAGCTGAGGGAAGACCAAACAAGCAGATTAAAAGGTGGGCCAAAAACCTTAAATAGAGACCTCCCCAGAGAAGATACACAGATGGCAAATAAATATATGAAATATGCTTCACACCATATGTCATCAAGGAAATGCAAAGTAAAGCAACAATGGGGTGCCACTACACACTTCTTAAAATGACCAAAATCCAGAGCACTGACACCAAATGCTGGTGAAGATGTGGAGCAACAAGAACTGCGACATTCGTTGCTGGGAAGGTAGAATGGTCCAGTCACTTTTGAAGGCAGATCTGCGGTTTCTTATAAAACTAAACATACATTTAGCATACTATCCAGGATCTCACTCCTTGGTTCTTACACCAAGGAGTTGAAAACTTATGTTCACACGAAATCTGCAGATGGATGTTTATAGCAACTTTATTCATTCGTAACTACCAAAACTTGGAAGCAATCAAAATATCCTTAGGTAGGTGCATGGTTAAATCAATTGGGCAGAGGAGTCTGGTGGGCTACAGTCCAGGGAGTTGCAAAGAGTCGGACACGACTGAGTGACTAATACACATTCACTATTTCCAGACAGTGGAAAGTCATTCAGTGCATAAAGGAAATGAGATATCGAGCCATGAAAAGACATGGAAGAAACTTAAATGCACATTAAGGAAGCCAACATGGAAAGGTTACATAGTGCACGCTTCCTACCATATGACGTTCTGGAAAGTATAAAAACTGTGCAGATGGTAAAAAAGGTCACCGGTCGCCACGGACTGGGGAAAGTGAGTGAAGTGAAGGTCATTCAGTCGTGTCTCACTCTTTGCTACCCCATGGACCATACAGTCCGTGGAATTCTCCAAGCCAGAATACTGGAGTGGGTAGCCTTTCCCTTCTCCAGGGGATCTTCCCAACCCAGGAATCGAACCCAGATCTCCCACATTGCAGGCGGATTCTTTACCAGCTGAGCCACCAGGGAAGCCCAAGAATACTGGAGTGGGTAGCCTATCCCTTCTCCAATGGATCTTCCCAAACCAGGAATTGAACCAGGGTCTTCTGCATTGCAGGTGGATTCTTTACCAACTAAGCTATCAGGGAAGCCCCACAGAAAGGGAGGGATAAACAAGTGAAGCATAAAGATTTTTAGGGCAATGAAATTAACACTGTATGATACTACAGTGATAGATAAATGTCATAATATATTTGTCCAAACCCACAGAATATACAACACCAAGAGTGAACCCTAATGTGAAACCCTAATGTCAAAAGAGCCAGTCTAAGACTAAATGTTAAAAAACCTAAGGTCATGGTGTCCGGCCCCATTTCTGCATGGCAAACAGAAGGAGGAAATGTGGAAGTAGAGACAGATTTCCTCTTCTTGGGCCCTAAACTCACTGCGGACAGTGACTGCAGTCACGAAATCAGAAAACGATTGCTTCTTGGCAGGAACGCGATGACAAACCTAGACAGTGTGTTGAAAAGCAGAGGCATTACTCTGCCATTACAAAGGTTCATATAGTCGAGGCTGTGGTCTTCCCAGTGGTCACATAGGGTTGCAAGAGCTGGAACGGAAGGAAGCAGAATGCCACAAAATTCATGCCTTCAAACTGTGGTGCTGGAGAAGACTCCTGCAAGTCCCTTGGACAGCAAGGAGATCAAACCAGTCAATCTTAAGGGAGGTCAACCCTGAACATTCACTGGAAGAACTGATGCTGAAGCTGAAGTTCCAGTATTTTGGTCATCTGATGTGAACAGATGACTCATAAAAAGTTCCTGATGCTGGGAAAGATTGAGGGCAGAAGGAGAAGAGGGCATCAGAGGATGAGATGGTTGGATGGCATTACTGATGCAGTGAACCTGAACTTGGGCAAACTTTAGGAGATGGTGAGAGACAAGGAAGCCTGGCGTGCTGCAGCCCATGGGGTCTCAAAGAGTTGGACATGACTGGGCGACTGAATAGCAACAACAACAATGGTTATTCAATGGAATTATTATGTAATTAAAATATATTATACAATTAAAATATCATTATCTATTTTTTTAATCCTACTGAAAACTTACATGCAATTTTATCAAATTGTTCATCATTTTAAACTTGATTTGTTTGAAATTACTTTGCCTTTTTGTATTTGAGTAGCAGCTTTAAGGACAACCAAACCAATTTTCAATTAATCACCAATTATTAAGCACTCTAGGGCATAGTGCTAAGAAATTTGAGGTCCCAGAGATTAATAAGACCTATCTCTTTGCCTGGATAGCTTATGATATATTTGACAAACAAGGAAAGCAAACATGAAGAGTCAACCAATGTTGCTTAAATATCAATCTAAACCAAAAATGACTTTAAAAACAACATATGATGAGCCATAATGTATTGGGTTGGCCAAAAAGATCATTCAGGTTTTTCCATAAGATGTTACAGAAATACTAAATGATTCATTTCCACAGTGATAGAATTAGACAAGAGTTGTGTTCAGAGAACATGGGCATAGGGATAGAGTGATTTACCCATAAGAAAATTGATTTTGTCATTTCGATAACCCAAAATCATATGCCATGCTTCTTTAACACATGAAGATACAATTCTAATTTCCAGTTTCTGCCTAAAGGACCAGTAACTGTTTTCAGTTTAGTGTTTGTGGCTCACAAGTAGTATGTGTCCATCCCAGACCAAAGGAGGGTGGGCCTTCAACTACAGCCCATCCTCCTGGCCACATAAGTCCTTGGGCCACACTCAGTCTGTCCATCTGCCCACTTTCTCTATCCATCTTTGATTCCTCATACAGCAATTACAGCAATACTTGGGCAAAAGCACTGATTGATCTAAATATACCAATTCTAATCCCCAGAGCTAAAAACAATTTTAGTTAAAGCAATATAACCAAATGTCCCTACAAGAAGTAACAACCCAAAGGGACTGCATGCCTAGCAAAATCCTTTTCTAGCCCTGGTTGAGGGATCACATCAATTAAGCAATGCTCCTCACAGTAAAATTAACGCACTTCATAAACACAGGAACAGCACACTAACTGCCATCGAATATTAGTGCCATGTTTTCATCTTGAGTTGTTTTCCCTGGTTTGTATTACCATATTGTTAATTCACATTTAAGCTCTCATAATTCTACTGCTTGCTATTTTCTTCCTCATGGTCCTATTAGTTTTACAATTGTAATGACTTTATATGGCCTCTCTTTATTTCTTTCTTTCACTCTTCACTGTGTAACTTCTATGCTTCAAAATGATAAAGAAATATCTTAATTCTCATGGGCATCCAACAATAAAAATATCACTTAAGCGTCTACAATCTTTCTACCATTGTGTAATAGAAACTTGTATATATATATATTGCTATCTTGCCTTCTGAAAATTTGCAACAGAATTTTCAAAATTCTTGAATAAGCTCAACTATGATTGTACCTATATGTTCCCTAAATATTTGGAAACACTTTTTCGAAGGTGTCCCATATATCAAAATCAAAATCCATGGATCAGAGGTAACAATGATCTGTCAAGCCCTAAACTAGGAATTTTATATGCATTATCTCTTTTAATGTAGATAACAATCCTGAAAGGTAGCTATTATTATTTCTATTTATCAGTAATAAAATGGAATTTGAGGAAGCTAATGTTCCTCCTTCCTTCAAAGTGAAAGTGAAAAGTGTTAGTCACTAAGTCGTGTTTGACTCTTTGTGACCCAAGCGGCTGTATCCTGCCAGTCTCCTCTGTCCATGGAATTCTCCAGGCAAGAATACTGGAGTGGGTAGCCATTTCCTTCTCCAGGGGATCTTCCTGACCCAGGGCTTGAACGCAAGTCTCCTACATTGAAGACAGATTCTTTACAATGTGAACCACTAGGGAAGCCCCAGGTCTCATGCAAAATTTTAATTGTTCTGCATCCACCACATGTCTCTCTGCCCCCAAATATGCATTCTTCTTACACTACTACCACTATGCTTCTCTCCCTCCTGCAAGGCGACAGTGTGTCATCACGCTGACATATCAACTTGGCAATAAACTTTGCATTTTCCATGATATTTTAAAGTTTTTCCTCTGAAAAATTTACTTAACAAGTGCACGTAATTGGGCAAGCAAGTCTAACAGAAAATCATGGAAAATGAAACAACCTCTCCAAATGAATATGTTTGAGAGTTTATGAAAACTCATTGATTTTGATCTGCTTAACGTTTGGTTCCTTTAGGATTTATGGAAGGCAGACTGCACAGTGTTCAGGGAAATCAAGTTACTGTCAGCTGTACCATCTTGATCTCCATTCAAGTTCAGCCTCTCCCAACGTGTGTACCCCAAGCAAGTAACAACAATTCAGAGCCTATTTTGTAGGCTATAAAATGACTAGTGCTGCCTTGAGGGTTACCTATAATAACAATCTCTGGGACATAGCAAGTGCACAATTGAAAGAAAAAATCCCTGATGGTGTTTATTCATGATTCCTGCAGCATGGAAATGCATCTTTATAAGTAGAAATATCATCATTTCCCTCACCTACCTAAATCTTTCAAGGTGAGATTCTAATTTCGTAGTGCATCATGTAAGGCCTGTCATGATGTAGCCACTGCTTCCTTCCTCATCAGTAGAATCTCTCAGCCTTCCAAACTGTGTCTTTTGCACCAATTTTGGGGGCATAGACACAAGTTTCTTCTTATATTTGATTTGTTCTGCCTGGATCCCTCATGTCGTTCAGCCCCCAAGTCAAGCTCTAACCCCTCCAGTATGGTTTTCTTAGCTCATGTTCTGGCTACACACCCCTCAATTCAGATTTGCTTTCCCTCCTCGTTTCCCACCATGCCCCTCTCAAGCCTGCAGCACAGCAATGGTTCTTCCAGGTTATAATTGCTGGTGACTTGATTACTTCCTCTATTAAAATTAAGCTCAATGTTGAATGATTAAAAAGCACACTCTCCAGCATACAGACAATTTGCCCAAAAAACTGAGACTGATAGGACCAACTTTACTTACACTTTGGCTACTAAGTAGACATTACATTGTAAATACATTTAAAATGTAGTAATCCCATGGCAATTCAGTTCAGTTCAGTTCAGTCGATCAGTAGTGTCCGACTCTTTGTGACTTCATTAATCACAGCACGCCAGGCCTCCCTGTCCATCACCAACTCCTGGAGTCTACTCAAACTCATGTCCATAGAGTCAGTGATGCCATCTAGCCATCTCATCCTCTTTCATCCCCTTCTCCTCCTGCACTCAATCCCTCCCAACATCAGGGTCTTTTCCAATGAGTCAACACTTCCCATGAGGTGGCCAAAGTATTGGGGTTTCAGCTTTAGCATTAGTCCTTCCAATGAACACCCAGGACTGATCTCCTTTAGGATGGACTGGTTGGATCTCCTTGCAGTCCTAGGGCGAGTCTTCTCCAACACCACAGTTCAAAAGCATCAATTCTTCAGTGCTCAGCTTTCTTCACAGTCCAATTCTCACATCCATACATGACCACAGGAAAAACCATAGCCTTGACTAGATGGACCTTTTTGGCAGAGTAATGTCTCTGCTTTTGAATATGCTATCTAGGTTGGCCATAACTTTCCTTCCAAGGAGTAAACGTCTTTTAATTTCATGGCTGCAATCAACATCTGCTGTGATTTTGGAGCCCAAAAGAAATAAATCTGGTTCCCCCATCTACTTCCCATGAAGTGATGGGACCAGATGCCACAATTTTAGTTTTCTGAATGTTGAGCTTTAAGCCAACTTTTCACTCTCCTCTTTCACTTTCATCAAGAGGCTTTTTAGCTCCTCTTCACTTTCTGCCATAAGTGTGGTGTCATCTGCATATCTGACATGATTGATATTTCTCCCAGCAAATCAAGAGGGAAAGGATATATATACATATAACTGAGTTACTTTGTTGTATTGCAGAAACTAATGCAATTATACTCCAATTAAAAAAAAAAGACAAACATTTACTAAAATAATGCAGTAATTGCATTTATTCTTTAAAAAAAAGACTTCAGACATTAGATAGAAAGGAACCAATAAAAAAAAATTTTTGCATGAATATTATCAAGAAAGTTTTTTTACTATTTTGTTTTCAACATAAAGTATGAAAAAGTTCTAAAACTTTTTATTAATTGAAAGTGAGTTTGGGACACCAGAAGTAGCTCTAATTAAATAAATTCTAAGACATCTGTTTTGTCCTCTAAAGTACGGTTTCATGTTCATTTTTCTATTAACCACTGTGAATAAGAATACATTGTTCTTTCTAAAAATACTTGCTGGCAATTTCCAAGGACATAATTTCTTGTAGGGTAATGAACTATGCATAGAGGTGGTATAATATTGGGCTCTAAGGTTTGTTCCTCAAGGACATTACTTTTTTTCAAGTCCTCTATCAGGTGAAGTGGAAACTTTTAGAATATTTGATGAAATGGCTTAAATTCCACAGAAGGATCTATAATTGTTCCTTTTAATTAATTTCATTAATAACAAAAAAGTTGACCACCAAAGTTTGGGCAGTGAAAGGTACAAAGATTCATCAGTGAAGCAAGTCATTAAATCTGAGCGGAAAGGAAATTACATCTCTGCTAATTTTTAGCATTTTTCTCTTAAATACTCCAGGATATTTCTCTAGTAATAATAGAACAAATGCTGAGTAAGAAGTCTTCTTGTGATATGATTTTCTATGAAGCCTGTTGAATTTTTCCCAGGAAGTCTTTTCTCCACAAATGAAATTAAATCTATTCCTTCTTATATTGAAAATGAGAATACGTATCACAGCAGAAAACTGTATATCAAAAAATCATTTAACAGTGATCATTCTGTTTAAATGTACATGGGTATTACATATGTATTTTATATGATTTTAGTCTATTAATATTATGAATATCAATACCAAAGAGCAGATATAATCTGTATTTTGAAATTTTACCTTCATTTAGGACAAGTCACACAAGACTTATCAAAGCATTTCAAGTGAATCCTTAATTTTAAAAGCTACATATATATTTTTCTTAATGTTTTACCCAAGAGTGGCAAGGCTTGTGGGGATCTTAGTTCCTGGACCAGGGATCAAACTCGTGCTTGCAAGGAGTCTTAACCATTAAACCACTAGAGATGTCCCCAGAAGCTATATTTTCTTGAGCTTATCTTTTATTTTAATTGGGGTATATGAATGGATAGAGAGTGTGTGAGAGAGACAGAAACAGAGACAGAGACATAGATATAATGGAATGCTATTCCATCATTATTCTATGTAAAAAGAGGGAAAGGAGGGAATCCTGCCAATTGCAGCAACATAAATAGACATATGGGCAATAGGCTAAGGGATATAAGCGAGACAAAGACAAATGCGGTATGTGATCTGTTTAGACACAAATCTGTGATCACAAATTCTGTATGTGATCTATTTAGACACATATTTATGTGATCTAAAAAGGCCACACTCATAGAAACAGAAAGTAGAGGCTTCCCTGGCGGCTCAATGGTAAAGAATCCACCTGCCAATTCAGGAGACACAGATTCGACCCCTGGTCTAGGAAGATCACAAATGCCAAGGGACAGCTACTGAGTCTGTGCTCTAGAGCCTAAGAATTGCAACTACTGAGTCACGTGCTGCAGCTACTGAAGCCCGCGCTCCGCCACGAGAGAAGCCACCACCATAAGAAGTCCATGCACTGCGACTACAGAATAGCTCCTGCTTGCTGCAGCTAGAGAAAGCCGTGCAGCAAGGAAGGCCCAGCTCAGCCAAAAGTAAGCAAATAAATAAAATCATTAGAAACCCTGACCAGGGGGAAAGGGGGGGGGGAACAGAAAGTAGTTGCCGGAGGCTGGGCACTGGGGAAACGGGGAGATTTTGGTTGAAGGGTAGAAACTTCCAGCTATAAGATTAATCCATTCTGAGAATCCAAGGTACAGTGTGCTGACTGTAATTAACAATAATGCTTCATCTACTTGAAACATGTTTGGAAAGTAAATCTTAAATATCACAGATGCACTTCCCTGGTGGCTTTGACGGTAAAGAATCCACCTGCAGTGCAGGAGACCCAGGTTTGATCCCTGCGTTAGAAAGATCCTCTGGAGAAGGGAGCAGCAACCCGCTCCAGTATTTTTACCTGGAGAATTCCGTGGACAGAGGAGCCCGGCGGGCTACAGTCCAGGGAGTCACAAAGAGTTGGACACAAACCACTGAGGGAATAACATACACACATATACATACATACAAAAATGTGACTGCATTAGGAGTGAAGGTGCTACTAACCTTATTGCTCTAATCAGTTTGCAATGTGTATACGTGTGTGTGTGTATCAAATCATCACATTATTATATGACATATAACTTACATATTGTATATCATTCATATCTCAATAAATCTGAGGGAGAAAATGTATTTTCCTGGGCATCACCTATCATGGCTTATAGTTTAGAAGTCAGAATGGAATCTAGAGCACATCGGCTCACTCTGCCCCATGAACCCTAACACAACACAAGCATAGCAGGACCGCTGTCAGAAAATAAGAAAACATGTCAGAAAGTCCCACATAGAGCCAATACAACGATGGATGGGGTGAAAGAGTGCAGAGTGAGCCTCAAACTGCTGACAAAGTTATTGCATTTTCCAGGAGGGACACTTGGCGAATTTAATAGCAGGTGCTGTGGTGTCTGTAGTTCTAACCAAGAATGAAAAATCCTCAACACAGACCAAGCCCCAGATGTCACTCTTCCCTCCAAAAGGAACTGACTCCTGGGACTCCTTTCATCAAGACAGGAGGAGATACGGGGGCTTGAAAGCAGAAAGTGGGTGGAGAGGAAGCCAAGGTGTGTTTCTAAGCAACTGCTTATCAACTGAGGTTTGATGTAAACCTGTCATTAAATCAATTTTATAAGTTCAAACCATATTTCTTAATGAAATAGATGAGACTAGGATAGAAACATGGGTGAGTGCATTGTGGATCACAATGATGAAAATACTTTACCATGAACTCACTTTTGTTTCATTAGTATATGTACACCTGTTTGTGTAAGGAGTGACAATGTAAAATGTGTTTCTTACTGTGAATCATAATGAAAACTGTTGCGAAAACACTGTCTTGGCAAACAAAGAAAGAACAAAAGCCATTAGTAATTATTGGCAAACGTTTTAAAAAATGTTTCCTTACAAACAAACACCTCATATAAGGCCTTTAAAATATTTAAAGTAAATTTGAATGCCTGAGTCCTGGTCAAACTTTAATTTACTATGTTAATTTTTTTAAGCCATGTGTAAAACAGCAAGTGGCAAACTGCTATATAGCTCAAGGAGCTCTGATCAGTGCTGTGATGACCTAGGGAGGTGGGGTTGGGGGGAGGCTCACTAGTGAGAAGGTATATGTATACATATAGCCAATTCATATTGTTGTACAGCAGAAATTAGAGTGAGTGAAGTCAGTCATGTCCGACTCTTTGCGACCCCATGGACATAGCCCACCAGGCTCCTCTGCCCATGGGATTCTCTAGGCAAGAGCACTGGAGTGGGTTGCCATTTCCTTCTCCAGGGGATCTTCCCGACCCGGGAATCGAACCCAGGTCTTCCACATTGCAGGCAGACTCTTTAACCTCTGAGCCACCAGGGAAGCACAGCAGAAATTAACACAACATTATAAAGCACTACACCCCAGTTTTGTTTTGTTTTGTTTTTTAAAGGACCTGGATTTTTAATACAGGATCTAAAAGCTGGTGTTGTTACTATCATTGTGGTCATGGCAATAAGAATCATGTCTGGGTCACGGCTCTGTTTTTTCTAGAAAGAAGAGAATGGCAAAGTATGGGATGGCTGAGATAAAGGAGGTGTGAGAAATCCATATGGAACTCAGTGCATGACCACTGTAATTTTAAGAGTAATTTTAAAGGAAACTTAACTCATGGACTCAGATTACAAATGTGTCTGTGTGGGACAAAGCAAAGATCTTTGAGGATTACTATTTCATTAGTTAGCATCATATATTTGTAATGGTGAACTTGTACTCAAAATAAAAGTGGCTTGAAGGTGGCTTTACCAGTCTTTTTCAAGACTTTTTTTTTGCAATTGAACATTGAGATCCAGTTTTAATGAGCTTTTAATTTCAAAAGCAACACATAAAAACACTGTAGTTTTTAAATACCAATGAATACAAGTGTACAGTATGAAAACAAAAGCCTGCTTAAAATGTACCAATCCCATCCCCCAAAATACACATCACACCTCCCTCCTCACTGGTAATAGCAGTTAACAAACCAAGAGTATTTTACAAACTTTTATCTATGCAACTACAGACATACATACACACACATGTGTAATGGAGGAGAGTGTTTTTTAAATAAATGTTTATTCCATATCTATTGTTCTACGGATGGTTTTTCTTCCTTTAACAGTTTGTCTCAGACATTCCAG
The DNA here is from genome assembly GCA_006410675.1 of Oreotragus oreotragus. Lineage (NCBI taxonomy): Eukaryota > Metazoa > Chordata > Mammalia > Artiodactyla > Bovidae > Oreotragus > Oreotragus oreotragus. Next base: position 155,604 of record SJYX01009233.1, on the reverse strand, counting down.
GTCATTGTGTATAGACTAGAGGTTGCAAACTAGAAGCTCGCAGTTCACAAATCTTTTTTTAAAATTGTATTTGTTTCATCATACAAAGTCATTATTTTCTTTTAATGAAAATATCTAGCAACATTGTCCAATCATAAGCAGGAGGCCCTCTGACTGCAATGCACACTCTCAGTACACCACAGACTCCTGCAACCCCCACCCCCACTTTCAGGCTGGCCCTTTAAATTTCCAAGTTTGCTACCCATGCTTAGATATATTCATATTGCTCTTTCAAAATGTGCATTATATACAAGGATGTATTGTACAACACAGGGAATATAGCCAGTATTTTACAATAACTATAAATGGAATATTACCTCTAAAAATAGAATCACTGTGTCTTATACCTGTAAGTTATACAAGATTGTGCAAAAACTATACTTCAATTTTTAAAATATCAAAAAATAAAAGTCTACATTATATCCCATAAGAAATACCATATTATATCTCATTATATCCCATAAATAAATACCATAATTTATTTAACCATTTCCTTATTTTTATCACATTTTGAATGTTCTACTTTCATGCTGTAGAGTAGAACTAAATCTCTCAGAATGAACTCCCCCCTTTTGGTTTTTATTTTTTCCTAGAGTTTGTAAAGATCCCAACTCCATAACTGGTAATGCCTTACAAAACTTTCCAAAATACAAAGGATTGTTGTAAAAAGCCTGTTATCTATAACAGATGATGCCTTACAAAACTTTACAGAATACAAAGGGTTGTTCAATTTTTTCCCTTTGAAAAATGATATTGTAATTGAAAGACCAGAGATCCAGGGATTCAGAGAGAACAAGGACATTCTAAAAGATAAAGAAAACTCAAACAGAAGCTCATTAAGATGGGTTCTATGTGCTATTTAGTTAAATCAGAGATTTCCTCTTTTTGCAAAAATATATCCCTGGCTGAAAAGTGACAAAGACCCACTGAATAATTAAGGTCTTCCTTGGTCTCTTTCAGCAGCTGTCTCTATTCTCATTCTCCTATTTCTTTCTTTCTTTTTTTTTTTTTTTATCTTTTTGTATCCCTGGCTCAAAAAAATCTCTAAGAGCATGTAAAGTTCCCATCACAGGGGTTTGCAATTGTGAAAATGGGACAGCAATCCTGAAGTTCAAAACTTCTTCCTCCAAACTGATGCTGTTCCTATGAATAAAGCTGACAGACTTATAAGAGGCTCCAAATCACAGCTACAGTTTAGTAACTATAGTATACACCTAGCCAAAAATCAAAGCTCTTTATCTTCAGATTTGAGACTATCTATCTACTGAATCTCTTCTATGTGTGTATGTATAAAGAATAGTCATCTTTGATTATTTTTAACAGGAAATAATTTTAAATAGAGAACAATCAGCATCTACAGGTCTTTATAGAATGCATCAAATATTGTTGAAACAAGCTATTTTAAACTAAAATTGCATGTCTGTTTTGAAACAACAAATCCATTTTTTTTAGTCCCTTTCTGCTTATGCGAGCTATTAATGGTATTGCCCAGGTAAAGTCAAAAGTTTAGGCTTTACATAAAAGGCATCTTGTGCTCCTCACAGGAACTGAGAACAGACTGATCAGATTGCTCAGCCTCCACCACTGATTTAGAACATAGCAGCCTCGTTAAAAGAATTATGGAAATGTTCCTTGCAATAGTCCCTTCCCCATCCTTTGAAGTTATACACAACCTAAGAGTCAGCACATCACGCCAGATTTAAAGAAATCCTCAAAATATCTGCTCCTTCCCTATGGTTAGTATCAAACAGTTATCAATAAGGATTATTTTAAAACAACCATCCCTATGATTTCAATAGTGGCAAAGAAAATTAGCCTCTAAAAATCAACGTCTCAGAAGATGATGATGGGCTGGAGTCTATGGTGAAATACAGCAGAACTTGCAAAAGTACTCAAGCCTTGCAGAACCTGTACATCCTTGGTGCTCTGTGCTGACCTTCTGACCAACAGGCAGAGAGGCCCAAGATTGATAACCTCATCACTGAAAGATCATGCAGATAATGGTGCCTGTATGCACCAAGTACTGTGATAGAGACTTGAGGAAACATATATATAAATATGTATATATACTTTGGGGGCAGACTGATGAAAATAGAATTGCACGGTATACATTGTAGCCAATACCAAAATATAGTAATGCACAAGAGAGCATAAAGAAAGGACTAACTCTAATGAGGACCATTTATTTTTAGTCTTCATTGAAGTTGTTGCAATATTGCTTCAGTTTTATGGTTTGGTTTTTCTTTTTTTTTTTCCTTTTTTTTTTTGGCTGTAAGACATGCCAGATCTTAGCTCCCCAACCAGGGATCAAACACACACCCCTGCACTGAAAGGTGAAGTCTTAACCACTGAACTGCTGGGGATGTCCTTGGCTTTATCGATCTTAAAATTTGACTGCAAATGTCTTATATGTGCAGATTTAATATTTTTAAACCCAGAACTTGGACTGCATCATTAAAAATATTTATACATAATGTTGAAGAGTTTACATTAAATATGCTTCTGCAGTAAAGGTTGTTCCATCCACTTGTGATTGAAAACTGCCTACCTATTTACTTTGCATCCTATACACCCAAACTTTTTAGTTAACTATGAAATGAAACACTTTTAAACAGGAAGAAAAAAAGTAAAAGTGAGAGAGAAAAAGAAAGGAGGGTTGGAGGGAGGAAAATAGAAAGAAAGAAACCATAAGCGGTTACAGACTAGGAACTTGATTGCTTGTCCCAACTTCCCTGAAAGTGTTCTAATACTAGGCAATGGCAACTTGGCTCAAAAATAGCACATATCAGAACTGTTTGGAACATAAGAAAAATTCAGAACAAGAAAGAAAGAAATAATCAAAAACAGATTTGAATATATTAACTAGAAGCTGGGGTACTGGGTTTAACACTTTCTTAGGCATTAGGATTTGGAATCACACTGCAGTAGAAAAGTTGTGGTTAAATCAACTATATAAAGTTCTCATCCATTAGTGAGCATCTGGGCATTCTCCACTAGACTTTTCTATCATCTCCATAAACTCCTCGGTTAAAAACATCCCTCGTTCTATCCCTCACATCCAGGCTGCCATATATCATTGTGTATATGCATGGTTGAGTCCCTTCACTGTTCTCCTGAAACTATCACAGCAATGTTAATCAGCTCTACCCCAATACAAAATAGAAAGGTTTTTTAAAAGTCCCTCCAAATATAGCCATAGTTATAGAGCTAAAATGAAGAGATCCTTTCTAACTCTTGCAGTCAAAATCCAGATATCAGAGTAGACAAACAAGCAGTGAGCCCGTTACAGAAACTCTCCCTAGCCAGGCATATTTCTGCACAGGTATGCTCCTTGAGTTACACATGGATGAAAACACAAGCAAATTTAATTTTCCACCTTTCATAGGTCAGAAAATTCAACCAAAGTCAGGAAAATAAGTACTACACCTGTTTTATCACTGTCATCTCAGAAGTCATGTTGATTTCACACATCTTCAAAAGTAAAGTTTTGAAGTTCTAGAACTTTATGCAGTTCCCAAAACATTTCTTAATATCAGTCTGCCTTTATGTTCCATCTAATCATAATTTGAATGAATTGGGTTATCACTTTGCAGAAGAGGCTTGAATTCTCACAGATAAGGCCCATAATACACCTTAGATTTTCATGCAAATTAGAACATCTACACCTACTGGCATCCTTCTAGGCAAGACATTTTCTCTTAGCTGTGTCCTATACTTTCAAACTATTTAAAAATTAAGCCATAAATTTTGTCCTATCTTCTTATTTTCCGACAGATATTGTGTGTCTACATGAAGCCAAAATGACTGTGAAATTCTGAGCCCTCAAACAAGACTTTACAAAGCTTTCATCTACAGATAACCCATAAACACACACTTTTTTCAGAAGTAGGTCAGAGTTCTACACAATTAGAAAATTCAGTTTTAAAAAAATGAGGATAAGGGGCAATTTAGCTTCATATAAAAAAACTTAACTAAGCTAACTTTTTCAGCATGATTTTTATGATATCTTACTGATGGAAGCTTTGTCTGACATTGATCATCCTCTTTGTATCTCACTGATAAAAATACTTATTTCTTTCTAATTTTATGTCATCCCTTGTTCAATAAATTTTACATTTCTAGAACTGCCTAGGTCACAAACAATTTTTACTTTTTCTTATTATCATTTTCCTTAACAGAACCTCTTCCTATACCATCTATACCTGGAAAACTAATAATGAACTGGAAATTTCCTGAGTAAAAGATTAGTTTTATTTTTATACAGTGCAAATAGCACCCAATCCACTATCAGAAAATAGTGGATGCAAGAATAAATTAATTAATTGAAACTAACACTTTGAACTTGATCAATATAACTTCATTTTCCTGTAAACTCCTAAACACTCTGCAGAAAACTTTTCAGTTTTTTTTCTATCTAAAATCTATTGGATCTCTCACATGGATTTTGGCTTACCAGACCACCAGTGATCCTGTCTCCCTTGTTCAGGATTGATGCTCATGATTTTAGTAAACGTTCTATTATCTGTTCTGAGGAAGCAAAGCAAAGATATGACTATAACAGAATACAAGTTCTGATTTTTAAAAGATTCACTTTTCTGAATTGCCTCCTTTGGGCTCATATTAAAATGTGTTTGCACTAACTTGAAAAAGAGTATTAAGGTAAGGTTCAAAGACGGATGGTGGCTTTTAGGGGAGAGGTCCATACAGGATAAAATTTACTGTCTATACTACTCAAAGTGAGAGAAAAATTCACATAACTATATATTGAATGTCTAAATACCAAATATCACTTGTTTGCCCACCTTCAAAAACTCACCCGTTAATAGAGTCGGCAAGTTTGCATTTTTGCTGCAAATTAGCTGTCAGTAAATGTTGAAACACTGTTGGACATGTATTTTCACTGGGGCTACATGTCATAAACAGATTAGTGGTTCCTATCAGATGGGGCAGACTTCAAAAAGGCTTTGTTGCTTTTCTTTCTGTTTCCCTGTGGCATCACTATGATAAATGGTCTACATGATTATTCATGGTTAGGAGAATACTCTTGTTCAGTGAGGTCTGTAGATGAGGCAATGAAGCCAGTCTTTTACTAGACTTTCATGTGCCATCTCTTTCTCTTCATCAAAAGTTTACTTTATACTCTTATGTGCAAATTTATAGCCTCCATGAAGCAGCTTCTGTTTCAAAATCTTGGGTGAGAAATTTCAAAGCCTGTATAGTGAATATTACCTTTTGGTTATAGAAAAGTAACAAAGAAAGTTATTGTTAATTTTATCTATTACCTTGAAATTTTAAAAAATGTTAATGGACATTGAAAAAAAAATTTCATTATTTCAAAAAAACTTCATTATGCTGCTGACATTGGGAAAGCACAATAAATGTTTGTATTTACAATTGAGTCAATAAAGCCCAGAAATTTTTGTGACTGTGAGCAATTTAGTAGCTAACTAGAAAAATGGACCCAAAATGCAGAATAAGCACTCTATTTCTTAATTTCCATTTATAGAAAATTACTAGTAATAATTTTATTAAAAATGTAATTTTAGCTTAAAATTTTTTATCAAAGACTTTCCATGTGTAAGAAACTTCTGAGATGCCACTTATTTATACCAAATGCAACTGAAAATTATGACTTTGCTTTAAAATTTTTATGTCCTATCACAGACTGTTTATACACTATAGATATGATTGACAATTATCATCGTTCAGAATGCAGTACTAGTTAATGGCCACATTTTTTAAGGATTAAGTTAGGTAGTGTGCCTTTTGTTATTTGATCGCACTGAGCTCTGGGCAGATTTTCTATACTAAAAAAAAATTTGGCTTCAATAGTCTTCATCATAATTAATTAGTTAGTTAAATAGCTGATTCATTCATCCAGATTTTGAAAGTCCTTTGTATTACTGTTTTTGCTTTGCATCACTGGAGCTAAGATCAAACATTCGATTTGCCTTGAGTAAAGATTAGTATCTGATACACAAAGAGTAAGTACCTAAACAATATATGGTACTTAGAAAATGCTATTGTTCTTTGTAGAATTTCTACAAATTCTAAGAATATTGTTACAATTACCTCAGCTTGGGGAAAAGGAAAATGAGAGTCTTATCAAATATTCTGACTTTGAATAATTTGCTTTCAGAGTCTAATTTACTAAATATCATCTCCCTTGACACAATGAAGCCACTGAGCCAACAGTATTTAGACTTCACTTCTCTGAACCAGTGCAAAGATACATCATCTTTATTTATGGTGATAAATAATTAATTACTTCTAATAAATCAATCTGAGGGGAGATGAAATGATGAGGAGGAAATCTGCTTATGATGAACAGGAAGAAACACTCTCACAGGACAGAGCCCGAGAGGAAGAATGGCCTTACTGTTTTTTAACACCAAAAACACTTTGTAATGAGGTATAGCTGATTAACAATGTTGTGGTAGTTTCAGGTGAACAGCAAAGGGACTCAGCCACACATATACATGTATCCATTCACCCCTAGACTCCCCTCCCATCCAGTCTGGCACATAACATTGAGCAGAGTGCCATGCGCTCTACACTAGGTTTTGTTGGTTATCCATTTTAAATATAGCAGTGTGTACAAGAGCTACCCAAAGTCCCTAACTATACCTTCCCCTCAGCAGCCATAAGTTCATTTTCTAAGTCTGTGAATCTCTTTCTCTTTTGTAAGTTAATTTACATCATTTCTTTTTAAATTCCACATATAGAGGATGTCATATGATATTTTTCCTGGCCTCCCTGGTGGCTCAGATGGCAAAGCATCTGCCTGCAATGTGAGAGACCTGGGTTTGATCTCTGAATTAGGAAGACCCCCTGGAGAAGGAATTGGCAACCCATTCCAGTATCTTGCCTGGAAAAATCCCATGGATGGATGAGCCTAGTAGACTATAGTCCACGGGGTCACAAAGAGATAAAACTGAGTGACTTCACTTTTCTGTCTTACTTATTTCTCTTCTTGGTCTATGCATTTGCAGAAAATGGCATTACTTGATTCTTTTTAATGATTGAGTAATAAGAATGGCCTTACTTGATTGACGTGTCCTTCCTATTCAGACAATGGCCTGAGACCTGAGCCAGTTCTAGAAGCAACCCATGGCCAGGACCCTGGACAGAGACACTTCAGCCCAAGCATGCTTTGAGAGGAGCTACCTCCACCTCACTGGAAGCAGCCATAAGACATGTTCTCAGCTGTGAAGTCATTTCTGACTCTACAACTGCAGCCCGCCAGGCTCCTCTGTCCATGGGATTTCCCAGGCAAGAACACTGGAGTGGGTTGCCATTTCCTCCTCCAGGGGATTTTCCTGACCCAGGGATCAAACTTACGTCTTCTACATTGGCAGGCAGGTTCTTTACCACTGAGCCACCAGAGAGGCCCATGGGTGTGTCTTGTCTTGAGGCAGGAGAGAAAGAAGAGAGAAACATGTTGGTTGATACCACTTATTTCTTTCCCCTTTCTACCCTGTAATTTGGTTCTTAATCCACCTTTATATCCGTCCATGGGATTTTCCAGGCAAGAGTACTGGAGTGGATTGCCATTTCCTTCTCCAGGGGATCTTCCCGACCCAGGGATCAAACCCAGGTCTCCCGCATTGTAGCCAGACGCTTTACCATCTGAGCCACCAGGGAAGTCCATATATATATATAAATACAAAAGCTCATTTCACATCCACCTGTAGGTGATTTTGGAGAAAAGTAAAATAAACCCCTTTCTTCTTCAGCTCATTGAAAGACCATCTAGAACTATCATCAAGATAAATGAATATTTTAAATGAGAAATCAAGTCAAATCCAGCAGTATCATTATGAAAACAATACAAAGTGGGTGTCCCACTCACAGATTCAGTTAATTGTACAGTAAGAATTAAATGACTTAATTCACATAGAGTACTTAGAGAAATAAATGCATAATAAGTGTGTGTAGTTAATATCAATAATACTGGTAAACATTTCTGTCACATATTATAGGAGACCCTCAAGCTTATCATCTCATTCACTCTTCATAGTAACTTTCAGAGATAGCTAGTACTTTCTACATTTTATGGATATAAAAACTTAGTTCAGGTTAAATAACATAAATTCCATCATGTCACTCTCCCCACCACACACATTAAATTGTTTCTTTTTTCATCTTTAGGATAAAGTTCAGTCTCTTTCCCTAGGGTAACTCCTGATGTGGTCCTACACACAAGCCACATCACTTTCTTTCAATTCACCAACCCCATTCATTTGAATAAATGAAACACCTCCTCTCTAGGCTAACTCCTGGCCACCTGGCTGACTTTTACTTATTTATCAAGACTATGTTCGAGCCATGTTTTTCTCCAGATGGACCTGGAGATTGTCATACTGAGTGAAGGAAGTCAGGCAGAGAAGGAGAAATATCATACAACATCCCTGATATGCAGAATCTAAAAAGAAATGATGCCAATGAATTTATACATGAAGCAGAAACAGACTCACAGACTTAGAGAATGAACTTATGGTTCCCTGGGGGAAAGGATGGGAGGAAGGGATAAATAGAGAGTTTGAGACTGACATGTACACACTGCTATGTTTAAAACGGATAATCGGCAAGATCCTACTGTATAGGACAGGGAACTCTGCTCAAGGTTATGTGGCAGCCTGGATGGGAGGAAACTTTGGGAGAGAATGGATCCATGCATGTGTAATGGCTGGGTCCCCTCTGCTGTGCACCTGAAATTATCACATTGTTAATCATCTATATCCCAATGTAAAATAAAAAGTTAAATAAGAGAGACTAAGTTTAAACATTGTCAGTCATGACTGATTCTGAGACCCCATGAGCTGTAGCCCGCCAAGCTCCTCCGTCCATGGGAATTCTCCAGGCAAGGATACTGGAGTGAACGGCCATGCCCTCCTCCAGGGGAATGTCCCAACCCAGAGATCAAACCCACATATCCCACATTGCAGGTACATTCTTTACTGTGTAAGCCACCAGGGAAGCAGGTTTATTTAAGCATTATGCCTCTTAAAAGAAGTCAGCCTTGATGTCTCCTTTCCCACTTTCTCTAGATACAGGTTGCTTCCTGCTCTGCTCACCTTTTCACAAATTTGTCACATGACCTTAAACCTCATCTGCCCTGTACGCCTCCACTTAGATGCTGAGGGAGCTCCCATGACCATTTCCTGCTTCTATATTCCTAGAGTTTTGCACACCATCTACATGGGACAGGTGCTCTATCTATGGAGGTAGAATGAAAGAAAAAAAGGGAACGGGTAAATGAAATGGGCAGAGTGGTCAACAGTAAACTAGCACTTAAACCCAAGACTTCGCAATCTGAATTCTTTCGTTAACACATTTGTAGAGTATCCCTACTAAGGTTGCCACTAACACTGGAGAGAGAGTTGAGAAGGGCATGATTAACACCCTGAAAGACAAATATACACACCCTACTGTGCCTCCAGAAAGCCAATTATTATGAAACTATCAGTATTAGACATCTCACTTGAAATATGTTCTTCGTGGGTATGTGAAATTGCTCAGAGTTCCAAACACACAGGAGGAGAAAGCAAAGGAGCCAGGCTTTGTTTTTCTTTCTTAGACATTTAGCTGTACACCTGATGGTGATAACCTGAACTTTTCTTCACCTTAGCAAAACCATTAATGCCAAAAAAAAGTTGCAGTTTTTACAGAATACATAATTAGTCATCATTATTTCCAAGCTCTTTTGATACTGTAGAACTTGACTGCATAGGCAAAGACTTTGAGGTGATCCTGGATCTAAATTTTTAAGAAGTGCCATTTAGATAATCATTGTAGAACAAAACAGTGTATGAAGTCACAGAAATTGAGTGTGATTTCCAGCAGTGTTATTCACGTCGTTGGTCTAATCCAGCAACTGCTTAAATTTTTTGCATGACAAAAAAACATATTTTACATGAAGTCATTCACAAATTAAATGTAAAATATTGGAACCAAAAGCTGTTGAAAGAGCGCAAAACCGAACATACAAATTTTCCTCTTGCTGAACGTCAGTTTCAAAATTATGATTAATTCTGACAGAAACTCCACTCTGAAATTTGAAGCATGATTGAGTTTGACCCTTCACTCTTTTATGTCTAGGAGTGAAATATTTGCATATTCATAGGGAACATGCCTCCTCAGAGTAATGAGAAAGATGCCAGCAGGCCTGTCAGTTGAAAAATNTAGAAGCTCGCAGTTCACAAATCTTTTTTTAAAATTGTATTTGTTTCATCATACAAAGTCATTATTTTCTTTTAATGAAAATATCTAGCAACATTGTCCAATCATAAGCAGGAGGCCCTCTGACTGCAATGCACACTCTCAGTACACCACAGACTCCTGCAACCCCCACCCCCACTTTCAGGCTGGCCCTTTAAATTTCCAAGTTTGCTACCCATGCTTAGATATATTCATATTGCTCTTTCAAAATGTGCATTATATACAAGGATGTATTGTACAACACAGGGAATATAGCCAGTATTTTACAATAACTATAAATGGAATATTACCTCTAAAAATAGAATCACTGTGTCTTATACCTGTAAGTTATACAAGATTGTGCAAAAACTATACTTCAATTTTTAAAATATCAAAAAATAAAAGTCTACATTATATCCCATAAGAAATACCATATTATATCTCATTATATCCCATAAATAAATACCATAATTTATTTAACCATTTCCTTATTTTTATCACATTTTGAATGTTCTACTTTCATGCTGTAGAGTAGAACTAAATCTCTCAGAATGAACTCCCCCCTTTTGGTTTTTATTTTTTCCTAGAGTTTGTAAAGATCCCAACTCCATAACTGGTAATGCCTTACAAAACTTTCCAAAATACAAAGGATTGTTGTAAAAAGCCTGTTATCTATAACAGATGATGCCTTACAAAACTTTACAGAATACAAAGGGTTGTTCAATTTTTTCCCTTTGAAAAATGATATTGTAATTGAAAGACCAGAGATCCAGGGATTCAGAGAGAACAAGGACATTCTAAAAGATAAAGAAAACTCAAACAGAAGCTCATTAAGATGGGTTCTATGTGCTATTTAGTTAAATCAGAGATTTCCTCTTTTTGCAAAAATATATCCCTGGCTGAAAAGTGACAAAGACCCACTGAATAATTAAGGTCTTCCTTGGTCTCTTTCAGCAGCTGTCTCTATTCTCATTCTCCTATTTCTTTCTTTCTTTTTTTTTTTTTTTATCTTTTTGTATCCCTGGCTCAAAAAAATCTCTAAGAGCATGTAAAGTTCCCATCACAGGGGTTTGCAATTGTGAAAATGGGACAGCAATCCTGAAGTTCAAAACTTCTTCCTCCAAACTGATGCTGTTCCTATGAATAAAGCTGACAGACTTATAAGAGGCTCCAAATCACAGCTACAGTTTAGTAACTATAGTATACACTGAGCCAAAAATCAAAGCTCTTTATCTTCAGATTTGAGACTATCTATCTACTGAATCTCTTCTATGTGTGTATGTATAAAGAATAGTCATCTTTGATTATTTTTAACAGGAAATAATTTTAAATAGAGAACAATCAGCATCTACAGGTCTTTATAGAATGCATCAAATATTGTTGAAACAAGCTATTTTAAACTAAAATTGCATGTCTGTTTTGAAACAACAAATCCATTTTTTTTAGTCCCTTTCTGCTTATGCGAGCTATTAATGGTATTGCCCAGGTAAAGTCAAAAGTTTAGGCTTTACATAAAAGGCATCTTGTGCTCCTCACAGGAACTGAGAACAGACTGATCAGATTGCTCAGCCTCCACCACTGATTTAGAACATAGCAGCCTCGTTAAAAGAATTATGGAAATGTTCCTTGCAATAGTCCCTTCCCCATCCTTTGAAGTTATACACAACCTAAGAGTCAGCACATCACGCCAGATTTAAAGAAATCCTCAAAATATCTGCTCCTTCCCTATGGTTAGTATCAAACAGTTATCAATAAGGATTATTTTAAAACAACCATCCCTATGATTTCAATAGTGGCAAAGAAAATTAGCCTCTAAAAATCAACGTCTCAGAAGATGATGATGGGCTGGAGTCTATGGTGAAATACAGCAGAACTTGCAAAAGTACTCAAGCCTTGCAGAACCTGTACATCCTTGGTGCTCTGTGCTGACCTTCTGACCAATAGGCAGAGAGGCCCAAGATTGATAACCTCATCACTGAAAGATCATGCAGATAATGGTGCCTGTATGCACCAAGTACTGTGATAGAGACTTGAGGAAACATATATATAAATATGTATATATACTTTGGGGGCAGACTGATGAAAATAGAATTGCACGGTATACATTGTAGCCAATACCAAAATATAGTAATGCACAAGAGAGCATAAAGAAAGGACTAACTCTAATGAGGACCATTTATTTTTAGTCTTCATTGAAGTTGTTGCAATATTGCTTCAGTTTTATGGTTTGGTTTTTCTTTTTTTTTTTCCTTTTTTTTTTTGGCTGTAAGACATGCCAGATCTTAGCTCCCCAACCAGGGATCAAACACACACCCCTGCACTGAAAGGTGAAGTCTTAACCACTGAACTGCTGGGGATGTCCTTGGCTTTATCGATCTTAAAATTTGACTGCAAATGTCTTATATGTGCAGATTTAATATTTTTAAACCCAGAACTTGGACTGCATCATTAAAAATATTTATACATAATGTTGAAGAGTTTACATTAAATATGCTTCTGCAGTAAAGGTTGTTCCATCCACTTGTGATTGAAAACTGCCTACCTATTTACTTTGCATCCTATACACCCAAACTTTTTAGTTAACTATGAAATGAAACACTTTTAAACAGGAAGAAAAAAAGTAAAAGTGAGAGAGAAAAAGAAAGGAGGGTTGGAGGGAGGAAAATAGAAAGAAAGAAACCATAAGCGGTTACAGACTAGGAACTTGATTGCTTGTCCCAACTTCCCTGAAAGTGTTCTAATACTAGGCAATGGCAACTTGGCTCAAAAATAGCACATATCAGAACTGTTTGGAACATAAGAAAAATTCAGAACAAGAAAGAAAGAAATAATCAAAAACAGATTTGAATATATTAACTAGAAGCTGGGGTACTGGGTTTAACACTTTCTTAGGCATTAGGATTTGGAATCACACTGCAGTAGAAAAGTTGTGGTTAAATCAACTATATAAAGTTCTCATCCATTAGTGAGCATCTGGGCATTCTCCACTAGACTTTTCTATCATCTCCATAAACTCCTCGGTTAAAAACATCCCTCGTTCTATCCCTCACATCCAGGCTGCCATATATCATTGTGTATATGCATGGTTGAGTCCCTTCACTGTTCTCCTGAAACTATCACAGCAATGTTAATCAGCTCTACCCCAATACAAAATAGAAAGGTTTTTTAAAAGTCCCTCCAAATATAGCCATAGTTATAGAGCTAAAATGAAGAGATCCTTTCTAACTCTTGCAGTCAAAATCCAGATATCAGAGTAGACAAACAAGCAGTGAGCCCGTTACAGAAACTCTCCCTAGCCAGGCATATTTCTGCACAGATATGCTCCTTGAGTTACACATGGATGAAAACACAAGCAAATTTAATTTTCCACCTTTCATAGGTCAGAAAATTCAACCAAAGTCAGGAAAATAAGTACTACACCTGTTTTATCACTGTCATCTCAGAAGTCATGTTGATTTCACACATCTTCAAAAGTAAAGTTTTGAAGTTCTAGAACTTTATGCAGTTCCCAAAACATTTCTTAATATCAGTCTGCCTTTATGTTCCATCTAATCATAATTTGAATGAATTGGGTTATCACTTTGCAGAAGAGGCTTGAATTCTCACAGATAAGGCCCATAATACACCTTAGATTTTCATGCAAATTAGAACATCTACACCTACTGGCATCCTTCTAGGCAAGACATTTTCTCTTAGCTGTGTCCTATACTTTCAAACTATTTAAAAATTAAGCCATAAATTTTGTCCTATCTTCTTATTTTCCGACAGATATTGTGTGTCTACATGAAGCCAAAATGACTGTGAAATTCTGAGCCCTCAAACAAGACTTTACAAAGCTTTCATCTACAGATAACCCATAAACACACACTTTTTTCAGAAGTAGGTCAGAGTTCTACACAATTAGAAAATTCAGTTTTAAAAAAATGAGGATAAGGGGCAATTTAGCTTCATATAAAAAAACTTAACTAAGCTAACTTTTTCAGCATGATTTTTATGATATCTTACTGATGGAAGCTTTGTCTGACATTGATCATCCTCTTTGTATCTCACTGATAAAAATACTTATTTCTTTCTAATTTTATGTCATCCCTTGTTCAATAAATTTTACATTTCTAGAACTGCCTAGGTCACAAACAATTTTTACTTTTTCTTATTATCATTTTCCTTAACAGAACCTCTTCCTATACCATCTATACCTGGAAAACTAATAATGAACTGGAAATTTCCTGAGTAAAAGATTAGTTTTATTTTTATATAGTGCAAATAGCACCCAATCCACTATCAGAAAATAGTGGATGCAAGAATAAATTAATTAATTGAAACTAACACTTTGAACTTGATCAATATAACTTCATTTTCCTGTAAACTCCTAAACACTCTGCAGAAAACTTTTCAGTTTTTTTTCTATCTAAAATCTATTGGATCTCTCACATGGATTTTGGCTTACCAGACCACCAGTGATCCTGTCTCCCTTGTTCAGGATTGATGCTCATGATTTTAGTAAACGTTCTATTATCTGTTCTGAGGAAGCAAAGCAAAGATATGACTATAACAGAATACAAGTTCTGATTTTTAAAAGATTCACTTTTCTGAATTGCCTCCTTTGGGCTCATATTAAAATGTGTTTGCACTAACTTGAAAAAGAGTATTAAGGTAAGGTTCAAAGACGGATGGTGGCTTTTAGGGGAGAGGTCAATACAGGATAAAATTTACTGTCTATACTACTCAAAGTGAGAGAAAAATTCACATAACTATATATTGAATGTCTAAATACCAAATATCACTTGTTTGCCCACCTTCAAAAACTCACCCGTTAATAGAGTCGGCAAGTTTGCATTTTTGCTGCAAATTAGCTGTCAGTAAATGTTGAAACACTGTTGGACATGTATTTTCACTGGGGCTACATGTCATAAACAGATTAGTGGTTCCTATCAGATGGGGCAGACTTCAAAAAGGCTTTGTTGCTTTTCTTTCTGTTTCCCTGTGGCATCACTATGATAAATGGTCTACATGATTATTCATGGTTAGGAGAATACTCTTGTTCAGTGAGGTCTGTAGATGAGGCAATGAAGCCAGTCTTTTACTAGACTTTCATGTGCCATCTCTTTCTCTTCATCAAAAGTTTACTTTATACTCTTATGTGCAAATTTATAGCCTCCATGAAGCAGCTTCTGTTTCAAAATCTTGGGTGAGAAATTTCAAAGCCTGTATAGTGAATATTACCTTTTGGTTATAGAAAAGTAACAAAGAAAGTTATTGTTAATTTTATCTATTACCTTGAAATTTTAAAAAATGTTAATGGACATTGAAAAAAAAATTTCATTATTTCAAAAAAACTTCATTATGCTGCTGACATTGGGAAAGCACAATAAATGTTTGTATTTACAATTGAGTCAATAAAGCCCAGAAATTTTTGTGACTGTGAGCAATTTAGTAGCTAACTAGAAAAATGGACCCAAAATGCAGAATAAGCACTCTATTTCTTAATTTCCATTTATAGAAAATTACTAGTAATAATTTTATTAAAAATGTAATTTTAGCTTAAAATTTTTTATCAAAGACTTTCCATGTGTAAGAAACTTCTGAGATGCCACTTATTTATACCAAATGCAACTGAAAATTATGACTTTGCTTTAAAATTTTTATGTCCTATCACAGACTGTTTATACACTATAGATATGATTGACAATTATCATCGTTCAGAATGCAGTACTAGTTAATGGCCACATTTTTTAAGGATTAAGTTAGGTAGTGTGCCTTTTGTTATTTGATCGCACTGAGCTCTGGGCAGATTTTCTATACTAAAAAAAAATTTGGCTTCAATAGTCTTCATCATAATTAATTAGTTAGTTAAATAGCTGATTCATTCATCCAGATTTTGAAAGTCCTTTGTATTACTGTTTTTGCTTTGCATCACTGGAGCTAAGATCAAACATTCGATTTGCCTTGAGTAAAGATTAGTATCTGATACACAAAGAGTAAGTACCTAAACAATATATGGTACTTAGAAAATGCTATTGTTCTTTGTAGAATTTCTACAAATTCTAAGAATATTGTTACAATTACCTCAGCTTGGGGAAAAGGAAAATGAGAGTCTTATCAAATATTCTGACTTTGAATAATTTGCTTTCAGAGTCTAATTTACTAAATATCATCTCCCTTGACACAATGAAGCCACTGAGCCAACAGTATTTAGACTTCACTTCTCTGAACCAGTGCAAAGATACATCATCTTTATTTATGGTGATAAATAATTAATTACTTCTAATAAATCAATCTGAGGGGAGATGAAATGATGAGGAGGAAATCTGCTTATGATGAACAGGAAGAAACACTCTCACAGGACAGAGCCCGAGAGGAAGAATGGCCTTACTGTTTTTTAACACCAAAAACACTTTGTAATGAGGTATAGCTGATTAACAATGTTGTGGTAGTTTCAGGTGAACAGCAAAGGGACTCAGCCACACATATACATGTATCCATTCACCCCTAGACTCCCCTCCCATCCAGTCTGGCACATAACATTGAGCAGAGTGCCATGCGCTCTACACTAGGTTTTGTTGGTTATCCATTTTAAATATAGCAGTGTGTACAAGAGCTACCCAAAGTCCCTAACTATACCTTCCCCTCAGCAGCCATAAGTTCATTTTCTAAGTCTGTGAATCTCTTTCTCTTTTGTAAGTTAATTTACATCATTTCTTTTTAAATTCCACATATAGAGGATGTCATATGATATTTTTCCTGGCCTCCCTGGTGGCTCAGATGGCAAAGCATCTGCCTGCAATGTGAGAGACCTGGGTTTGATCTCTGAATTAGGAAGACCCCCTGGAGAAGGAATTGGCAACCCATTCCAGTATCTTGCCTGGAAAAATCCCATGGACGGATGAGCCTGGTAGACTATAGTCCACGGGGTCGCAAAGAGATAAAACTGAGTGACTTCACTTCTCTGTCTTACTTATTTCTCTTCATACGACACCCTCTTGGTCTATGCATTTGCAGCAAATGGCATTACTTGATTCTTTTTAATGATTGAGTAATAAGAATGGCCTTACTTGATTGACGTGTCCTTCCTATTCAGACAATGGCCTGAGACCTGAGCCAGTTCTAGAAGCAACCCATGGCCAGGACCCTGGACAGAGACACTTCAGCCCAAGCATGCTTTGAGAGGAGCTACCTCCACCTCACTGGAAGCAGCCATAAGACATGTTCTCAGCTGTGAAGTCATTTCTGACTCTACAACTGCAGCCCGCCAGGCTCCTCTGTCCATGGGATTTCCCAGGCAAGAACACTGGAGTGGGTTGCCATTTCCTCCTCCAGGGGATTTTCCTGACCCAGGGATCAAACTTACGTCTTCTACATTGGCAGGCAGGTTCTTTACCACTGAGCCACCAGAGAGGCCCATGGGTGTGTCTTGTTTTGAGGCAGGAGAGAAAGAAGAGAGAAACATGTTGGTTGATACC
Organism: Oreotragus oreotragus; assembly: GCA_006410675.1. Classification (NCBI taxonomy): domain Eukaryota; kingdom Metazoa; phylum Chordata; class Mammalia; order Artiodactyla; family Bovidae; genus Oreotragus; species Oreotragus oreotragus. The sequence goes on along the minus strand of SJYX01009233.1, from coordinate 137,905 downwards.
ACTTATTTCTTTCCCCTTTCTACCCTGTAATTTGGTTCTTAATCCACCTTTATATCCGTCCATGGGATTTTCCAGGCAAGAGTACTGGAGTGGATTGCCATTTCCTTCTCCAGGGGATCTTCCCGACCCAGGGATCAAACCCAGGTCTCCCGCATTGTAGCCAGACGCTTTACCATCTGAGCCACCAGGGAAGTCCATATATATATATAAATACAAAAGCTCATTTCACATCCACCTGTAGGTGATTTTGGAGAAAAGTAAAATAAACCCCTTTCTTCTTCAGCTCATTGAAAGACCATCTAGAACTATCATCAAGATAAATGAATATTTTAAATGAGAAATCAAGTCAAATCCAGCAGTATCATTATGAAAACAATACAAAGTGGGTGTCCCACTCACAGATTCAGTTAATTGTACAGTAAGAATTAAATGACTTAATTCACATAGAGTACTTAGAGAAATAAATGCATAATAAGTGTGTGTAGTTAATATCAATAATACTGGTAAACATTTCTGTCACATATTATAGGAGACCCTCAAGCTTATCATCTCATTCACTCTTCATAGTAACTTTCAGAGATAGCTAGTACTTTCTACATTTTATGGATATAAAAAGCTTAATTATCAGGTTAAATAACATAAATTCCATCATGTCACTCCCCACCACACACATTAAATTGTTTCTTCTTTCATCTTCAGGATAAAGTTCAGTCTCTAGGGTAACTCCTGATGTGGTCCTACACACAAGCCACATCACTTTCTTTCAATTCACCAACTCCATTCATTTGAATAAATGAAACACTTCCTCTCTAGGCTAACTCCTGGCCACCTGGTTGACTTTTACTTTTTTATCAAGACTATGTTCGAGCCATGTTTTTCTCCGGATGGACCTGGAGATTGTCATACTGAGTGAAGCAAGTCAGGCAGAGAAGGAGAAATATCATATATGACATCCCTGATATGCAGAATCTAAAAAGAAATGATGCAAATGAATTTATACATGAAGCAGAAACAGACTACTTAGTTCAGGTTAAATAACATAAATTCCATCATGTCACTCTCCCCACCACACACATTAAATTGTTTCTTTTTTCATCTTTAGGATAAAGTTCAGTCTCTTTCCCTAGGGTAACTCCTGATGTGGTCCTACACACAAGCCACATCACTTTCTTTCAATTCACCAACCCCATTCATTTGAATAAATGAAACACCTCCTCTCTAGGCTAACTCCTGGCCACCTGGCTGACTTTTACTTATTTATCAAGACTATGTTCGAGCCATGTTTTTCTCCAGATGGACCTGGAGATTGTCATACTGAGTGAAGGAAGTCAGGCAGAGAAGGAGAAATATCATACAACATCCCTGATATGCAGAATCTAAAAAGAAATGATGCCAATGAATTTATACATGAAGCAGAAACAGACTCACAGACTTAGAGAATGAACTTATGGTTCCCTGGGGGAAAGGATGGGAGGAAGGGATAAATAGAGAGTTTGAGACTGACATGTACACACTGCTATGTTTAAAACGGATAATCGGCAAGATCCTACTGTATAGGACAGGGAACTCTGCTCAAGGTTATGTGGCAGCCTGGATGGGAGGAAACTTTGGGAGAGAATGGATCCATGCATGTGTAATGGCTGGGTCCCCTCTGCTGTGCACCTGAAATTATCACATTGTTAATCATCTATATCCCAATGTAAAATAAAAAGTTAAATAAGAGAGACTAAGTTTAAACATTGTCAGTCATGACTGATTCTGAGACCCCATGAGCTGTAGCCCGCCAAGCTCCTCCGTCCATGGGAATTCTCCAGGCAAGGATACTGGAGTGAACGGCCATGCCCTCCTCCAGGGGAATGTCCCAACCCAGAGATCAAACCCACATATCCCACATTGCAGGTACATTCTTTACTGTGTAAGCCACCAGGGAAGCAGGTTTATTTAAGCATTATGCCTCTTAAAAGAAGTCAGCCTTGATGTCTCCTTTCCCACTTTCTCTAGATACAGGTTGCTTCCTGCTCTGCTCACCTTTTCACAAATTTGTCACATGACCTTAAACCTCATCTGCCCTGTACGCCTCCACTTAGATGCTGAGGGAGCTCCCATGACCATTTCCTGCTTCTATATTCCTAGAGTTTTGCACACCATCTACATGGGACAGGTGCTCTATCTATGGAGGTAGAATGAAAGAAAAAAAGGGAACGGGTAAATGAAATGGGCAGAGTGGTCAACAGTAAACTAGCACTTAAACCCAAGACTTCTCAATCTGAATTCTTTCGTTAACACATTTGTAGAGTATCCCTACTAAGGTTGCCACTAACACTGGAGAGAGAGTTGAGAAGGGCATGATTAACACCCTGAAAGACAAATATACACACCCTACTGTGCCTCCAGAAAGCCAATTATTATGAAACTATCAGTATTAGACATCTCACTTGAAATATGTTCTTCGTGGGTATGTGAAATTGCTCAGAGTTCCAAACACACAGGAGGAGAAAGCAAAGGAGCCAGGCTTTGTTTTTCTTTCTTAGACATTTAGCTGTACACCTGATGGTGATAACCTGAACTTTTCTTCACCTTAGCAAAACCATTAATGCCAAAAAAAAGTTGCAGTTTTTACAGAATACATAATTAGTCATCATTATTTCCAAGCTCTTTTGATACTGTAGAACTTGACTGCATAGGCAAAGACTTTGAGGTGATCCTGGATCTAAATTTTTAAGAAGTGCCATTTAGATAATCATTGTAGAACAAAACAGTGTATGAAGTCACAGAAATTGAGTGTGATTTCCAGCAGTGTTATTCACGTCGTTGGTCTAATCCAGCAACTGCTTAAATTTTTTGCATGACAAAAAAACATATTTTACATGAAGTCATTCACAAATTAAATGTAAAATATTGGAACCAAAAGCTGTTGAAAGAGCGCAAAACCGAACATACAAATTTTCCTCTTGCTGAACGTCAGTTTCAAAATTATGATTAATTCTGACAGAAACTCCACTCTGAAATTTGAAGCATGATTGAGTTTGAAGCTATCTTTTATGTCTAGGAGTGAAATATTTGCATATTCATAGGGAACATGCCTCCTCAGAGTAATGAGAAAGATGCCAGCAGGCCTGTCAGTTGAAAAATGCCTCCGTGCAAGTTGGCATGACAGTGCCTCCCTCCAGGTCTGAAATACTCACCACTGCAGTTTACCTTTCAAACAAGGGAACAGGCCCTTGGGAAGATGGTTGTCAAATGCACTTGGGTTAATTGAGGCGAGCTCTCTGGTGTTCTCTTATAGAAAAGGGAATTAAAAGTCTGGAGCAATATAAGAAAGAAGGGGCTCACCAAGAAAGATAACAAAAAGAGAAGAAAAAGTATTTTCAATTTTATTAAAGCCTAACCCTGCAACATAAAATAAATGCCATGTTTCTCCATCTTCTCTTGTAAGTGCCTCTAGAAATGGAGAATAATCTTCCATATGAGCTCATTTTATATGCTTTTTCTAGTTATAATAAAGGTTTACTTCTACTCAGTCTACACTACGTCATGACAATATTGCATTTTTCCATATGTTGCCTTGCAAGTGTTTCAAGATCCTGTTAAGGATTTATATTAGTCCAGGAACCATGTCTGATTTTAAATGACATTAAGGGTCTGCAATGTATATAAGACACTGTTAGAAGCAGTGAAAAATATAAAGATCAACAATGGATAGGAGAGACTGAAGGAAGGAAGAAGATGAAAAAAGAACATTCACTTTGGGTTTGGGATGTGTATTAAGACTCTGTCCGACTCTGTGCAACCCCATGTACTGTAGCCTGACAGTCTTCTCTGTCTATGGAATTTTCCAGGCAATTCCACTGGAGTGGGTAGCCATTCCCTTCCCAACCCAGGGATCAAACTCAGGTGTCCTATGTACTGCAGGCAGATTCTTTACCATCTGAGCCACCAGGGGCCTTTATGTGATACCCCACTTTATATATGTGATACCTCATTTTACATATATTTCATATAATACCCCACTTTATATATATATCTATATATATATATAATATGTGATATCCCACTTTATACCTCCTATCTGGTGAGACAGTGCTATTATTATCCCATTTATATAAAGGAAAATTAATCTCAGAGAAATATGCTATTCACCCAACTTCTCACTGCTGGTCGATAGCTGAAGAGACTCTGAACCCAGGCAGAACCCATGCATGCAAGCACTATATTACTCTCCTTTCAGAAAAACCATATGTTATCTAATAATAATTTATATGTGCAGATTGGTTGACAATATTCAGGGCACCTTTACAAACATCATTGCCTTAGCCCTTTAACAATAGCCTGAGAATTCTCACCACCATTTTCCAGTTGCGGTAACTGAGAGCCAAATGCTAAAGTTTCCAAAGCGAGAGAAGTTTGCATCAGTATGTATCCATCCAAACAGCAAACACATTCGTTATTTCAACTGAAGGTGACTTGGGACAAGGAATTGGCTACCAAAGTGTCAAAAAGCCTAGAGGAGAGAAAAGGAGAAGATGGTGAGTAATGGCACAGAACCACTAGCATCATTAGAGCAGAATGAACGGAGAAGAAAGTGACGTTGTCCTGAGCCAAGTCACTGCACTACTGAGAAATGCAGGACCCCAGGTGTCTCCTGACGGCTCTGCTGAAGCTTCTGACTGGTTGCTTTCACTGTTAATTTCCATAGTCACTTGCAACAGCTCCTGCAGCTGCTGAAGCCAGAAGCAGAAAAAAATACAGCTGCTCTCTTTCTCCCACCTTAAGATCTGATACAAGTTGTTCCATTGACTAAGTCAAGTGCCTTTAGGAAATAATGTTTTTAGACTGCCAGGCATGTGCAATCAAGAGAATACAAAATGGCAAGCGTGACACTAAGAGCCAGAAGTGATACAGTGGCAGAAAGAGACCTGAACTCAGAGCTTCTGATTTAGAATCCGTCCTTTCCATGCAGTGTATATTTATGCAACTACTCAGGAGACCAGCACAGCAACAGCTACCAGAGGTTACCATTATGAACTAGGTCACAGCCTTGGGGGAGTCACAGTGTTACAGAAATGAATATGGGCACTCTTTCCATAGTATCCCATCCTCTGGTCAGAGCTGAGTTCTCTTTTGTAGGTGAAAAACTTGGCTGAATTTTGCTATGTCGACTTGATTAATCTGGGAACACTGTATTTAACAGTGTTTCCTAATACATGTATATCTGAGTTAGAGTTGGATGAAAAAGGAACTTGCATGAGCCTGGAAAACAGACACAAAACAAAACTATTAGAAGCCTTTGTGGTAAGCTACTATTAAGGACGATGAGGTGCCTGGTGGGTCTTGACTCTCCTCCACTCTGGCGCCATCCCAGGTGTTGCTTCTATCAGCCACCTAACATTTGGCTACACAGAAGCAGTAATTGCACAGCAGCTGCTTCTCATGGGTCATTCCCTGAACTGCCCCTTCACTCCAGTTCAGTAGCTGGATGTGCTAGCTTTGCAGATTGCCCTATGAGTTCCTGTCTGTCCACTAATGCTGGTCCAGCAGGCAGAATAATTAGTGATTTCTCCTCTAACCCTAGGACTTTCATGTTCCAGCTCCCCAGTTGTGCATGGGCTAGTGTTAAAGAAATCTTTTATCTCATAAACTCAAAGTGGCCCTACTCTCTTTTTTTCTAATTGGAGTACAATTGCTTTGCAAAGTTGTACTACTTTCTGGTGTACAACAAAGTGAATCACCTAAATGTATACAAGTAACCCCTCTCTCTTTGCCCTCCCTCCCACTCCCCCATCCCAC
>SJYX01009233.1:72449-120391 GCA_006410675.1 Oreotragus oreotragus | reverse complement strand
CATAGGGTCACAAAGAGTCAGACACAACTGAGTGAGTGAGCACTCACACAACAAATCCTAGTCTGTTCCTTGGCCTGTAATAGGAATACTGACAGCACAAAAGGCTTTTCTTCTCTCTGCACTTTCTGATTCTCCCCGTCACACCATTCTATTCTGAGGAGGGGAATAGGGGGATGCTCTTGATCACTTTTAGCCAGTGGTCAAGAGCATCAATACAACAAATAATTAATAATACTGATCCCCTTGAGTTAATAACTTCATTATCTGATGAAAAAAATCATGGAGAAGAAACCTAAGACCTTGAACATAAAGCTAAGTTATACTTCAGGTCACTAGTAGGCAGAGCACGTCAAGGGCCGCCCCCCCTCCCCCAGGAAAGAAGCAAGGGGAACAGATTTGAGGAGGCAGCCAGTATGTTTACCTCCCTACCCTGCCAAATTTCAAGATACAATTCTTTTTTGTTGTTTCTGGAAACATTCAGAGCTGACAGGATCAGGGACTATGCAGCTGCTTGCCTTTTGTAACTTCACATAGAATGCGTCTCCAGTTCCTGATTTGCTAACTCTGACAGGGTTTGACAAGCCTGGTGAATACAACGCACCTGACCAATTTCCCGAAGTGGGAGAATTTAGAGACTATTTCAGTTAACATCTCAAGAAAAGGGGCTGCTGGGGGAAGAGCACGCAGGAGTTGATGAGAATGAAATTGGATGGGCGTGGGACTAAACACCAGGCTGCAGAAAGAGAAAATGAATGAGATCACATTCAAGTTTTTTTAAATGGGCAAATGTGAGGAGAGTCAACTGACTGAGTTTCTCAATTACGGGGAAAATGGGGTCGCTATGTATAAGAACTCAAATGAACTGCACAAATGAATTCAAGCCAAGAAAGGTGGGAAATTAAGTCCAAGGAAAGACTGTTAGTAAAGTGATTTCCCACTGGGAAGTGAGTCCTGGCATTACAAATAATGCTCTGTGGGACCTCTAGCCTAAACCGAAAAGCTATTCAATTTTTCTCCAGATAAACAAGGGATGTTTGCAGTAGGACTTCTACTATTTTAAGGGGTTTTTTTTGTTTTGTTTTGTTTTGTTTTGTTTTCAATTAAAGCTGCATTTTTTCTGGAGTGAGGGAGTAAATGAGGTTCCCTGATCTGAGGGCATTGTGGACCCCAGGACTGGGGATGCAAAATTGTCTGTGCTGAAACTCCAGGTGGAGATAGCTCCAACCCTAACCAATTAGTTTCTTTTTATTAATTTATGTTTTCCAGGATATACCAAGCTAATGAAAAGCAGTGGAGGGGACAGCAACAGAAAGAGAGGGAAATCGCCATTGGAAATTACAATCTCCCATTCGTGGCTCAGGCGGTAAAGAATCTGCCTGCAATGCAGGAGACCTCGGTTCGATCCCTGCGTTGGGAAGATCCCCTGGAGGAGGGCATGGCAACCCACGCCAGTATTTTTGCCTGGAGAATCCCATGGACAGAGGAGCCTGGCGGGCTACAGTCCACAGGGTTGCAGATTAGGACACAGCTGAGCGACTAAGTGCAGCACAGCACATTCCCAAAGCCACTTGCTAGCACTCTGCCCACGCTTCTGAGCAGCCCCAGCGGGAATCTCGAGAGAGGGCGGGGCATCCTCTCCATGATACAGGCATCCTCCATTTCCTCTCAATCTGCGCTGCCTGCCCCAGAACAGTGTTATTAGAGCGTTCTCTGCTACTCTGCTCACCAAAGTCAAGGTCACAACTGTGGATGCCCTCACATTCAAGCATGTGCTGATGGTGCGAAGCTGCTAACCATGCTACCTCCCAGAGTCTTCATCCCTTCCAGGGCTAGATGTGGTCATTGTAATGGTTCTGTAAGTGGCGTCAATGCGGCAGATATTTTATTTTTATTTCCTTTCCTTTTCACTGGAGCATAATTTGAGCTCTCTCACCCCAGAGCTCAGCCCTAGGATGCTGCAGACAGGGTGAAACCTGAATGATGGCATGCGCCATCATCAAAATCCTTCCTCCTCTCAGACACTAGTCCATAGTCCTTTGGGTTACGTTTATGTCTTGATGTTGGGCTTCCCTGGTGGCTTAGCAGGAAAGAATCCTCCTGCAATGCAGGAAACCCAAGTTCGATCCCTAGGTGGGGAAGATCCTTTGGAGGAGGACATGACATCCCACTCCAGAACTCTTGCCCGGAGAATCCCATGGACAGAGGAGCCTGGCGGGCTACAGTCCATAGGGTTACAAAGAGTCGGTTGTGACAGCAGGCACACATGTCTTGATGTTCCTCTTTCCTTTGCTTCATTTCTCTCCAAAGAGGTTCCTCTGTTCATATAGTGGGTGAGGCAGACCTGTCCCTCCAGTCCTGTAGACATGTGTCATCCTGTCTGAATTCAAGGCACTGCTGGGTCATCATCATTCATTCATTTATTCATTCAGCAAACATTTTTTGGTGCCTGTTTTCACCAGAGACTCTACTAAATGTTAGACATGCAGTGGTGAAAGAGACCAATACAATCCCTGTCTTCATGAAGCTCTCATTGCACGAAGCAAGATACAACAAAATAACCATAAAATAACCTGGGATGAGAATTATATAATTGCAAGAGAGTGACTATATAAACACATGAGGAAATTTTTGAATCTGTGCTTTGAAGAGAAGAAAATCAATTTGCGTAAGTTTATCCCTGTCTCTTATACACATCTAGATGTGTATAAGAGACAGGTACTGTAAAGTAAAATAAAGTGGGAAAAAAAAAAAAAGCATCTGTAGTGAATCAGGCTATCACCCCGGTGGTCCAGCTCTAAAGAATCTGCCTACAGTGCAGGAGACGTGGCCATGGCTGAGCCTCAGGTTCAATCCCTGGATCAGGAAGATCCCCTGGAGAAGGAAACAACAACCAACTCCAGTATTCTTGCTTGGAAAATCCCACGGACAGAGGAGCCTGGCGGGCTACGGTCCATAGGGTCACAAAGAGTCAGACACAACTGAGTGAGTGAGCACTCACACAACAAATCCTAGTCTGTTCCTTGGCCTGTAATAGGAATACTGACAGCACAAAAGGCTTTTCTTCTCTCTGCACTTTCTGATTCTCCCCGTCACACCATTCTATTCTGAGGAGGGGAATAGGGGGATGCTCTTGATCACTTTTAGCCAGTGGTCAAGAGCATCAATACAACAAATAATTAATAATACTGATCCCCTTGAGTTAATAACTTCATTATCTGATGAAAAAAATCATGGAGAAGAAACCTAAGACCTTGAACATAAAGCTAAGTTATACTTCAGGTCACTAGTAGGCAGAGCACGTCAAGGGCCGCCCCCCCTCCCCCAGGAAAGAAGCAAGGGGAACAGATTTGAGGAGGCAGCCAGTATGTTTACCTCCCTACCCTGCCAAATTTCAAGATACAATTCTTTTTTGTTGTTTCTGGAAACATTCAGAGCTGACAGGATCAGGGACTATGCAGCTGCTTGCCTTTTGTAACTTCACATAGAATGCGTCTCCAGTTCCTGATTTGCTAACTCTGACAGGGTTTGACAAGCCTGGTGAATACAACGCACCTGACCAATTTCCCGAAGTGGGAGAATTTAGAGACTATTTCAGTTAACATCTCAAGAAAAGGGGCTGCTGGGGGAAGAGCACGCAGGAGTTGATGAGAATGAAATTGGATGGGCGTGGGACTAAACACCAGGCTGCAGAAAGAGAAAATGAATGAGATCACATTCAAGTTTTTTTAAATGGGCAAATGTGAGGAGAGTCAACTGACTGAGTTTCTCAATTACGGGGAAAATGGGGTCGCTATGTATAAGAACTCAAATGAACTGCACAAATGAATTCAAGCCAAGAAAGGTGGGAAATTAAGTCCAAGGAAAGACTGTTAGTAAAGTGATTTCCCACTGGGAAGTGAGTCCTGGCATTACAAATAATGCTCTGTGGGACCTCTAGCCTAAACCGAAAAGCTATTCAATTTTTCTCCAGATAAACAAGGGATGTTTGCAGTAGGACTTCTACTATTTTAAGGGGTTTTTTTTTTTTGTTTTGTTTTGTTTTGTTTTGTTTTCAATTAAAGCTGCATTTTTTCTGGAGTGAGGGAGTAAATGAGGTTCCCTGATCTGAGGGCATTGTGGACCCCAGGACTGGGGATGCAAAATTGTCTGTGCTGAAACTCCAGGTGGAGATAGCTCCAACCCTAACCAATTAGTTTCTTTTTATTAATTTATGTTTTCCAGGATATACCAAGCTAATGAAAAGCAGTGGAGGGGACAGCAACAGAAAGAGAGGGAAATCGCCATTGGAAATTACAATCTCCCATTCGTGGCTCAGGCGGTAAAGAATCTGCCTGCAATGGAGGAGACCTCGGTTCGATCCCTGCGTTGGGAAGATCCCCTGGAGGAGGGCATGGCAACCCACGCCAGTATTTTTGCCTGGAGAATCCCATGGACAGAGGAGCCTGGCGGGCTACAGTCCACAGGGTTGCAGATTAGGACACAGCTGAGCGACTAAGTGCAGCACAGCACATTCCCAAAGCCACTTGCTAGCACTCTGCCCACGCTTCTGAGCAGCCCCAGCGGGAATCTCGAGAGAGGGCGGGGCATCCTCTCCATGATACAGGCATCCTCCATTTCCTCTCAATCTGCGCTGCCTGCCCCAGAACAGTGTTATTAGAGCGTTCTCTGCTACTCTGCTCACCAAAGTCAAGGTCACAACTGTGGATGCCCTCACATTCAAGCATGTGCTGATGGTGCGAAGCTGCTAACCATGCCACCTCCCAGAGTCTTCATCCCTTCCAGGGCTAGATGTGGTCGTTGTAATGGTTCTGTAAGTGGCGTCAATGCGGCAGATATTTTATTTTTATTTCCTTTCCTTTTCACTGGAGCATAATTTGAGCTCTCTCACCCCAGAGCTCAGCCCTAGGATGCTGCAGACAGGGTGAAACCTGAATGATGGCATGCGCCATCATCAAAATCCTTCCTCCTCTCAGACACTAGTCCATAGTCCTTTGGGTTACGTTTATGTCTTGATGTTGGGCTTCCCTGGTGGCTTAGCAGGAAAGAATCCTCCTGCAATGCAGGAAACCCAAGTTCGATCCCTAGGTGGGGAAGATCCTTTGGAGGAGGACATGACATCCCACTCCAGAACTCTTGCCCGGAGAATCCCATGGACAGAGGAGCCTGGCGGGCTACAGTCCATAGGGTTACAAAGAGTCGGTTGTGACAGCAGGCGCACATGTCTTGATGTTCCTCTTTCCTTTGCTTCATTTCTCTCCAAAGAGGTTCCTCTGTTCATATAGTGGGTGAGGCAGACCTGTCCCTCCAGTCCTGTAGACATGTGTCATCCTGTCTGAATTCAAGGCACTGCTGGGTCATCATCATTCATTCATTTATTCATTCAGCAAACATTTTTTGGTGCCTGTTTTCACCAGAGACTCTACTAAATGTTAGACATGCAGTGGTGAAAGAGACCAATACAATCCCTGTCTTCATGAAGCTCTCATTGCACGAAGCAAGATACAACAAAATAACCATAAAATAACCTGGGATGAGAATTATATAATTGCAAGAGAGTGACTATATAAACACATGAGGAAATTTTTGAATCTGTGCTTTGAAGAGAAGAAAATCAGTTTGCTCAAGTTTATCCTGGAAATAGGTCAACATAATAAAAGATTCCAATGATTTTGACCTTCTCAGAAAAGTTTTGGAGGAACAGTCAAAACTACCTGGATGTTGTCCAGCACAGTCCTAGGAAATTGAATTATAGATCCCTCCCTAGTAAAGTTCTCACAATTATTTCCTTCTCTGTCTGTGATACAGGGCACTCAGAATAATTGGCCACAGTCAGCAACCATGGATTTCAGAGCACAAATAGCCTGCAGAGGTTCTGAACTGTCTTGGAAATAAGAAAACAGCATTACCCCAACTCATTCAGAATCACCTTTGAGGCTGGTCTTACAGCTCTCTCCTAGAGTTAATTTGGCCAGTGGCTCTGCTAAATGTCCTGTGTAGAAAAAGCCCAAAGATAAAGGTGTCTAAATCTGCCCATGAAACCATTGCAGTTTCCACTTTTATTGCCACCACCATCACCATCTACCTGGTCATCCCCACTTTTGTATTGGTATTCCAGGGCAGGAGGCCTCTGGGAGATGGAAGACAGGGCTGTGGATGAGAAGGCAGAAGGTCCTCCTTGCTTCCTGGCCAGTGAGGTACCAGGAATCTTCAAAAAAGAAGAAGAAGAAGATAATATTTTTTTTAATGGTGTATTTTTTTTTTGTATTTATTTATTTTTTTACACGAACTCCCAAACATGAACCCCCTCCTCCCACCTCCCACCCCATATCATCCCTCCAGATCATCGCCATACACCAGCCCCAAGCATCCTGCATCCTGCATTGAACATAGACTGGCAATTCATTTCTTACATGATAGTATACATATTTCAATGCTATTCTCCCAAATCATCCCTCCCTCTCCCTCTCCCTCTCCTTCTCCCTCAGAGTCCATAAGTCCGCTCTACACATCTGTATCTCTTTTGCTGTCTTGCATACAGGGTCCTCATTACCATCTTTCTAAATTCCATATATATGTGTTAGTATACTGTATTGGTGTTTTTCTTTCTGGCTTACTTCACTCTGTATAATTGGTTCCAGTTTCATCCATCTTATTAGAACTGATTCAAATGTATTCTTTTTAATGGCTGAGTAATACTCCATTGTGTATATATACCACAGCTTTCTTATCCATTCATCCGCTGATGGACATCTAGGTTGTTTCCATGTCCTGGCTATTATAAACAGTGCTGCAATGAACATTGGGGTACATGTGTCTCTTTCTATTCTGGTTTCCTCGGTGTGTATGCCCAGCAGTGGGATTGCTGGGTCATAAGGCAGTTCTATTTGCAATTTCTTAAGGAATCTCCACACTGTTCTCCATAGTGGCTGTACTAGTTTGCATTCCCACCAACAGTGTAAAAGGGTTCCCTTTTCTCCACACCCTCTCCAGCATTTATTGCTTGCAGACTTTTGGATCGCAGCCATTCTGACTGGTGTGAAGTGGTATCTCATTGTGGTCTTGATTTGCATTTCTCTGATAATGAGTGACGTTGAGCATCTTTTCATGTGTTTGTTAGCCATCCGTATGTCTTCTTTGGAGAAATGTCTATTTAGTTCTTTGGCCCATTTTTTGATTGGGTCGTTTATTTTTCTGGAATTGAGCTGTATAAGTTGCTTGTATATTTTTGAGATTAGTTGTTTGTCAGTTGCTTCATTTGCTATTATTTTCTCCCATTCAGAGGGTTGTCTTTTCACCTTGCTTATAGTTTCCTTTGTTGTGCAGAAGCTTTTAATTTTAATTAGATCCCATTTGTTTATATTTGCTTTTATTTCCAGTATTCTGGGAGGCGGATCATTGAGGATCCTGCTGTGATTTATGTCGGAGAGTGTTTTGCCTATGTTCTCCTCTAGGAGTTTTATAGTTTCTGGTCTTACATTTAGATCTTTAATCCATTTTGAGTTTATTTTTGTGTGTGGTGTTAGAAAGTGATCTAGTTTCATTCTTTTACAAGTGGTTGACCAGTTTTCCCAGCACCACTTGTTAAAGAGATTGTCTTTACTCCATTGTATATTCTTGCCTCCTTTGTCAAAGATAAGGTAATAAATATTTTTTAAAAGAAAAAAATAAAGAAGACCCAGTGCTTCTCAGACCCTAACAATTCCAACTGTCTGTGAGTATGAAACAGAGCAGATCATAGCCCCAGGCGATGCTAGGCCAAAGCAGGTATTCATTCCCATCACCCTGGTTCACGTGCACAAAAACATTTGCAGCATCTCAGCTGCCATGGGCCAGGGCCCAGGCTGGTGAAAGGCCCAGAACCAGGCACAAAAGCAACGGGGATGACCACAGAGATGGCAGCAGTGGCAGCCACAAGAGTGGAAATTGCTGCCAAAGCAGCATTGACCGCATGTCCCATGGGGAAAATGTTGGCAGGAGAGCACCCACACTCGAGCAGCAGAGAGGCAGGGAGCAAAGGCAGTGCATCACCTCCAAGAAGTCCTTGCACACTCTTCCTGGGAGCAGAAAACAGTGATGGGAGATGAGGCTTCCAGGAAGTTGATGTTGGCTGAGCTGGTCTTGTGACTCTATGAACCTGGTGCTGGAGAAACACTCTTATGCTTGTAGAGATTAAGATGGTGATATTAGTGTCTAGAATCAGCAAGGAGTTCGGGGTGGATTAGTAGGAATAAAAACACCCACTACATGTCTATTCTTTGGGACAAGTGAGATCATCCTCCCTATGTCTTCCACACTTCCATTGCTCATCCCCTATCCATAAATAACAGAGCCTCCCACCTTGTCCTCCCAAGAGCCTCCCCCTGGGCTGATAGCTGATCCAAGTCCTCGGTCTCTATTCCTGAATCTCATTTCTCTCAGCCATCACTCCAGACACCTACCTGGCTTGTACCTTCTGCTTCTCCCCTGTCCTTTATCCCTCAGTTGGCGTGACTTCTTTCAGTCAAAAGCTTGTAATAGCTACTCAATATCTCCTACTGGTTTTCTCTAGAAGTCCTGGTGCACAGTGTGGAGTTCAGATGATACTCAAGGTTATTGCCTCCCCCCCCGCAACACACACACATACAAATACTCATTTTTGTCTCATCCTGTGAAAGACTGATCTTGCCATTAGAATGTCAGCATTGGGAACTTCTATAGCTGTCCTGAGGTTAAGATTTCACTTTCCAACAAAGGAATTCAAGTTCTATCACTGATTGGGATGTCTCACAGCCAAAACAGCAAACAAAAAACCCATAAATGACAGAAACAATATCGTAATTAATTTTAAAAGACTTTAAAATGGTCCATATCAAAATAACTTTTTTTAAAAAGTCAAGATCATCAATTTGACCTTGATTTTTATGATCTCTCACAATCACCTACAGAATTCAAAATTCTCATATCTCATGGTGTTTCAGTAGCTCAAGGTTATGGGTTTAAGAACTTACTAAAATAAATAAATTTACTATATGCATTGAGTTGGAGCTTCTAACCATGCAACTCAATGCATATAGTAAATTTATTTATTTTAGTGATGATGAGACATGAACTAGTCAAATATATTCTGATCTGAGAGGGGGGAAATTTGTGAGCCTGTGACCAATGCAGTTCACAGTATCTCATGCTTACTTTAATCCTCTGATATCACTGTCTTAAAATTCTTAATAATTCTTTAACAAAGGTCCCCCATTTTACCCTGGTCTCCACAACTTAAGTGGTTGGTCCTACTTCTAACCATGCAACTCAATGCATATAGTAAATTTATTTATTTTAGTGATGATGAGACATGAACTAGTCATATATATTCTGATCTGAGAGGGGGGATATTTGTGAGCCTGTGACCAATGCAGTTCACAGTATCTCACGCTTGCTTTAATCCTCTGGCATCACTGTCTTGAAATTCTTAATAATTCTTTAACAAAGGTCCCCCATTTTACCCTGGTCTCCACAAGTTAAGTGGTTGGTCCTACTTCTAACCATGCAACTCAATGCATACAGCAAATTTATTTATTTTAATGATGATGAGACATGAACTAGTCTAATATATTCTGATCTGAAAGGGGGGAAATTTGTGGGCCTGTGACCAATGCAGTTCACAGTATCTCATGCTTGCTTTAATCCTCTGATATCACTGTCTTATCTAACCATGCAACTCAATGCATATAGTAAATTTATTTATTTTAGTGATGATGAGACATGAACTAGTCAAATATATTCTGATCTGAGAGGGGGGAAATTTGTGAGCCTGTGACCAATGCAGTTCACAGTATCTCATGCTTACTTTAATCCTCTGATATCACTGTCTTAAAATTCTTAATAATTCTTTAACAAAGGTCCCCCATTTTACCCTGGTCTCCACAACTTAAGTGGTTGGTCCTACTTCTAACCATGCAACTCAATGCATACAGCAAATTTATTTATTTTAATGATGATGAGACATGAACTAGTCTAATATATTCTGATCTGAAAGGGGGGAAATTTGTGGGCCTGTGACCAATGCAGTTCACAGTATCTCATGCTTACTTTAATCCTCTGATATCACTGTCTTAAAATTCTTAATAATTCTTTAACAAAGGTCCCCCATTTTACCCTGGTCTCCACAACTTAAGTGGTTGGTCCTACTTCTAACCATGCAACTCAATGCATACAGCAAATTTATTTATTTTAATGATGATGAGACATGAACTAGTCTAATATATTCTGATCTGAAAGGGGGGAAATTTGTGGGCCTGTGACCAATGCAGTTCACAGTATCTCATGCTTGCTTTAATCCTCTGATATCACTGTCTTGAAATTCTTAGTAATTCTTGAACAAGGGGCTCCCATTTTACCTTGGTCTCCACAAGTTAAGGAGTTGGTCCTACTTTTGTGGATCATGATCATGTAGTCCTCACATTGACTCAAATCCCAATTCAGCAGAATTGGTGGGAAGCTTCCAAACAGAATTCAAATAAAACCAGAGAAGAAGATAGAAAACAGTGATCATCAGCTATACAATTATCCTGAGAGAGTCTAAACAAGTAGAAAAATTAGGTATCCAACCTATCTCACAAACAAGACAAAGTCTTCTCTGTTATAAACCCTTTCATCTGTTCTTACTTCATGCTTTCAACCTCTCGGATAATGAAGCTCTCAGTTTCCACAAAAGAAGATCTATAGTAGAATGCCAAGGAAGAGTTAGGGTTTGACATCCTCTCTGTTAACATGGGTGAATGTGAAGTTTGTAGAGAGAATATGTTGATGTGGAGAATAAAGAAGTGTTTTCCAAGCCAGACAGTTGGGATTTCCCCAATGCTCCAGTGGTTAAGAATCTGCTTGTCAATGCAGGGGACATGGGTTTGATCCCTGGTCAGGGAAGATTTCGCATGCTGCTGAGCAACCAAGCCCGTGTGCCACAACTAGTGAGTCCACGTGGCTACAGCCAGGGCTCCACAACAGGAGAAGCCACCACAGTGAGAAACCCACACACCACAACTCAAGAGTAGCCCCTGCTTGCCGCAACTAGAGAAAGCCTGCACACAGCAATGAAAACCAAGCACAACCAAAACTAAACAAAAAAGAGAGAGAGGCAGAGAGCCAGAACTGGCATCACATGTGCTAAAGTCAAGTGCAATACAAGGGTGTATATGGGGCCACAGGAAGAATGTGGTTGGATGGGGACTGAATGAAAGAAGCAAATTTGGGGGGAACTTGAAAGCAGGACTTCAATGGGTGAGTAATAAAAAAAAAAAAAATGTAGGCATATTTTTGAGCAAGAAAAACCTAACATGGTGACTTTCTCTGAAGGCTTGTTTGACCAATTTTTACCTTTCGGTCTGGGGTGAGAAAATATGAGGGAAAATAACCTACTGGAAGAAGGCTGCAATCATCCACAACAGTGGCAGTAAGCTTTAACATTAAAGGAAGAAAATTAAATGTGTTTTTTTTTTAAATAGTCTCCAGAATTTGGGGGATCAGTA
Source organism: Oreotragus oreotragus (assembly GCA_006410675.1). NCBI lineage: Eukaryota > Metazoa > Chordata > Mammalia > Artiodactyla > Bovidae > Oreotragus > Oreotragus oreotragus. The sequence goes on along the minus strand of SJYX01009233.1, from coordinate 108,893 downwards.
GGGAATCCAAACTAAAACAGAAAGAGAAAAGAAGGGCTAATACAAAGCTCTGCACAAGATTTTCTCCTGCTGACTGTAAAGCAAAATTGTGGAGGTGATATTGGCAGTCTTCACTTTCAAAGAAATAGTGACTTTTTTTGTGATGAGCTACCTCTTGCAACAGATGTATAAACAAGGAGGAGTTTTTTCCTTGTTCATGATTTGTGAGACTTTCATTTTTTACAACAAACATTGGGAATTTTTTATTTTTTAAGTTGAAGAGTGAATGACGGTGATTCACTCTCTACATTATGAAGTCTGGATAGTCACCCATCCACTAATATCATTGGCATTGAATCTTGTTTGTTTAAAACATGAAAAGAAATGGCTTTGTCTGTAAATTGGGCCATAGATAATGTGACTACTAAAATCAGAATAATGAAAGGGCAGAGCAAGAAGATAAAATAAAGCTAAAATTGTTGTTATTCAGTCACTAAGTTGTGTCTGACTCTTCAAGACTCCACAGACTATAGCAGGCCAGGTTTCCCTGTCCTTCACTATCTCCTAAAGTTTGCTCAGATTCATGTCCACTGTGCATTGTGTTGGGGATGCTATTTAACCATCTCATCCTCTGCTACTCCCTTCTCTTTTTGCTTTCAATCTTTCTCAGCATCACGGTCTTTTCCAATAAGTCGGCTCTTCACATCAGGTGGCCAAACTATTGGAACATCAGCTTCAGCATCAGTCCTTCCAATGAATATTCAGGACTGATTTCCTTTAGGAGTGACTACTTTGATCTTCTTGCAGTCCAAGAGACTCTCAAGAGTCTTCTCCAACACCACAGTTCAAAAGCATCAATTCTTTGGTGTTCAGCCTTCTTCATGGTCCAACTCTCACATTCATACATGACTACTGGAAAAACCATAGTTTTGACTAGATGGACCCTTGTAGGCAAAGCCTTTTCTGTGCTTTTTAATACAATCTCTAGGTTTGTCATGGGAGAAAGAAATGGCAACCTACTCCAGTACTCTTGCCTGGGAAATCCTGTGGACAGAGGAGCCTGGTGGGCTGCCGTCTGTGGGGTCACACAGAGTTGGGCATGAAGCAACTTAGCAGCAGCAGCAGGTTTGTCAGAGCTTTTCTTCCAAGGAGGAAGCATCTTTTAATTTCATGACTGCAGTCACCATCTGCAGTGATTTTGGAACCTAAGAAAATAAAGTCTGTCACTGTTTCCATTTTTCCCCATCTATTTGCCATGAAGTGANGTCACACAGAGTTGGGCATGAAGCAACTTAGCAGCAGCAGCAGGTTTGTCAGAGCTTTTCTTCCAAGGAGGAAGCATCTTTTAATTTCATGACTGCAGTCACCATCTGCAGTGATTTTGGAACCTAAGAAAATAAAGTCTGTCACTGTTTCCATTTTTTCCCATCTATTTGCCATGAAATGATGGGACCAGATGCCATTCTCTTAGTTTTACAAATGTTGAGTTTTAAACCAGCTTTTTCACTCTCCTCTTTCACTTTCAACAAGAGGCTTTTTAGTTCCTCTTCACTTTCTGCCATTAGGATAGTATCATCTGCATACCTGAAGTTACTGATATTTCTCCCAGCAATCTTGATTCCAGCTTGTGAAGCTAAAGTTCAGTTCAGTTCAGTTCAGTCACTCAGTTGTGTCTGACTCTTTGCTAAAGTATGTGCTTTGAATCTTTTTTAAAAAGTAACATTAAAAACATACTTTATAGGTGAGTTGAAAACTATGGGAAAGGCGAGACGAATTAAGAATATGGGAGTGATTGAAATTATTAGAAGGAGGCAAAGTATATTTTTTAAAAAATGCTTTAAGGAAGGGAAAATCTTCAGAGGAAAACAAAAATAAATAAATAAGTGATCATCCAGAAAACTGCCACATTTTTCTTGTGTTTAAATTTCAAGATATCACTACCAAAAATGTTAGTAGCTAAAAAGTCAATTAGATAACACATCTGGAGCCATTGTGAGTGCTAGCTACACCAGCACAGTATGCAATGATCACTGGACTACATGTAACACACAAGCAAAGAAAAGTGCCATGGGAAAAAAAAAAAACAGATGCAAAATACAAAAGACTGAAGGACATCTTGTAAATTTTGGGGTGAAAGCAATGAACTGTGCATAGATGAGGATGAGATTTAAATTATGCTGGTATCATGCTGGATAAACCGATTAAGGTACTTCATCTCTGCAACAAAAGCCCAAGGTTAACAGTGATAAACTTCCCCAACTGTTGCCCGGCAATCATGTGAAAAAAAGATGACTTTAGACAGAAACTCTACAGTGGCTACTCTCTGCACCTGGAGAAGTTCAGTAGAACCATATGAAAGAAATTGAATATAAACCTATCTGAAGGAGAGGGGGAAAGCTTTTAGAAAGACAGGTGGTATTTTTAAAATTATAATGAAACCAGCTTCAGGGAAAATCATTGATGGGGAAGTAAGGCAAGAAAATAAGCATCCATTAACACAATGGGTCTCAGAGTCCAGGTATCATGTAATAAGTGCAGAATGTACAGTAGATTTAAAAGGATCCACTAATAATAGCCCCAATCCCCCAAAAAGTCTAGTCTCCCAGATTTGCCAAGAAAAATAAGAGATTATCATTAATCTGCTTCCAAATGACTTCTTCAAGCCTATAAATTTCCCTCAAAAACTCTCAACCAGGAAATTAAACTCAGTACGCAAAGAGAACATTCCTTCCACCTAGACCTCAACTTTAGGGAGAAATTGTCCCAGACTGATGCAGGTTGGGCAAAGAAAAAATATAGCATGCAATCTGCCTTTGACTCTTAAAGCACTCTTACTTTAAGAGGAAAAAATCATCTGATATTTATGCTATACCCACAAAGAAATGCATAGATATGGCAGAGAATAAGGAATATGCAGTGTCTCTCTCTGAGTCTGAGAGTTTTTTCACAAACTGTATAAACTGTAGAGACATCCTACTCCCACCAAGCATGGCCTCCTCCTAAAGAAGCTCTATACTCTGCCTCTACTGTGTGTGTGTCTTATTGTGTGGGGTAGGGAGAGAGACAGAAAGAGAGACAAAGGGACAGGTCAACAGAGAGAGAGAGAAAAGAAAGTCAAAGAGGAAGGAAAGAGAAACAGCCAGCATAGAGATGAAAGAAGGGCATAAGGAGAGACAGCTCCTGAACATGAACTCTGTTCCCAAGGTCATGTCATTTCCTTCACATCCCAGATCAGCCTGTTCAATCACCTTGCCCACAGGAATTCTGGCTAATGGAGATCTGTGCTGGAATTCTAGGTCTGAAGAGAGATAGTCAAGCCAATTAGCTGCAGTCAGAACAAACAGTAGCCTTTTTCAGGTGCCTGTTGTTGACAAAGAAAAACACACAATGAATGAGTTGTGAGTCTGTGTTGTTCAGCATCTTACCATGGACTAGAGCCCAGGAGACAGCATCTCAGTTAGCACTGAGGAACTGCTCCCCAGGATATAGCTGCTGCTGCTGCTAAGTCGATTTAGTCATGTCCAACTCTGTGCAACCCCATAGAGGGCAGCCCACCAGGCACCCCGTCCCTGGGATTCTCCAGACAAGAACACTAGAGTGGGTTGCCATTTCCTTCTCCAATGCATGAAAGTGAAAAGTGAAAGTAAAGTCGCTCAGTCATGTCCAACTCTCAGAGGAGAGGCCAATTTCTATACGATATTTTTGTCTGAGAAAACATGGAATCAAGCAGACATCCTGATAAACTGTTAACCGCAAAGAACAATTAACCACAGTTAACAATTTTAATGCTTTTCTACATAAGGGAAGACACAAAAATCTAGAGTCACTGAAATTCTTCTAGAGATATGCATCTGACTTTGTAAAAGCCTGTTGTTTATCTAAAGCCCAGAGTGACTCAGCATATTTTTCATCCTGGATTCCTCTTGGTAGCAACTGGGTGGGCAACTGCAGTGGATAATGACTTAATCCTTGTAGAACTGGTGGTGGGCAATGCTATCTTGTTCTTCTCTGTTTATATTATCTTTCAATCTCGTTCTGATGCTTCCTATAGTAATAACAAAGAGAGCAAGTTTGAAAGCTACTTCATTCTGAGTTCACTGCTAGCTGTATTTATACTGTGAATGAAAAATAGTCTGTCATATCAGTAAACAAAGGATGTTGCAGCCACTGAGCCATCACATTACAGCTGCCCTGATGGTGAGCCCTGAAAGAAAGCAAGATGGAGTCAGGATGCCTCCCCACAGCTGGCGGTCACCTACAGCGATCACCCACAAAGGTGCACCTCAGGAGACCCAGGATGTGAAAATATGGGATACTGGCCCCAGATAGCTAAGGTGCAGATCAAAACAATGATTTCTATGAACCCAGACTCTTGCATCTTCCCATGCACAGAAAAGTGCTAAATTTGTTAACTTGGGATATCTAGTTGTTCTTAATTAGCAGTAATCTTTTGATGTTCTGACTACCTGGTTTTTGTTGCAAAAACTTCTGCATATCCTGACTCCTCTCCACCTCTTTGTCTCTTTGGAGCAGTCTCCCAGAGTTATCTCAGATACTGTGGCCCAGGCCTAAGTGCCGGGAGCCAGTATGAGGAATCCCACCCATGACAAGGTCATGCAGCAGAGGCCTGATGGGCAAGGCGAGTCAAGCCTCAGGGTTTCCCTTGGTATTTCCTGAGCATGTACCCCCAAAATAAGAATTTGCCTGCCTTATTGTACTGTGCTTTTCCACTCTTCTGACACACTCTGGAAAAAGTTAACTCAGGGCTTTAGTCTTTTGCATTTGAAAGGGATGTTTCAGTTCAAACCCCCTCTGGTAACTCTCTAGCTTGCCTAACAGGTTCCCCTGGACTTTTTACAGCTTGTGAATTGTTTACAGCCCCCAACCACGAGAGGCACAAAGCTTAAAGTATCTTAAAGATACAGAGCCTTTTCTAAAGAGCTAAAAATCATATTGGTGATGGATTTCACTGTTGACTCAATGATTGCTGCCAGGCCTCCATATTCTTTATCTTTTAGGCACCTGGGAGGATATTAATCAATGCAATCAGGATATGGAAAAAGGTATATAGTAGTTTTGATGTTAGCAACACTAGACTTTTGAGTTAATTACTTTTCTTTTGTTATAAATCACTGTACTCCTTTTACTTGTTATAAATTGCTGTATCTTTGCTATGTAAGAATGTAACTTGATTTATTGCTTTCTGAGATTGGCACCAGACTTTGGGAAGATCAACACAAATAAGTCTTCTGGTTGACAAACCCTTATCAGAAAAAAAGGCTGTAAAATGTTAAGTGGCCCTTTTGGCCGGAAGATGATGTAAATTACCTAAGACAGGTATGAAGTGAGAAAAGCCTGGTCTTGATAAGAGTCTGGGCTGCAAACGCTGCATAATTTTGTATTACCCATTGATCTCTATGTACAATCAAAAAGGTATAAAAGGCCTTTCTAGACAATAGCGGCCAGGCAAGTCACTAGACTGGTTTCCCCCGTGTCTTCTCTTTACTCTAATTTCTGGCTGAATTCCCATCTGGGGCGTGGAGGCTCACCATGTCTACTTACCCCGGCTTCTAAGATCCACGAGAGAGGGAGCCCAAGGTGGGGCACCCCCCGCTATTCAAGAGGACACCGGCAGCCTAACGTAGATGGTGCAAGTTCCTTGTCTGGAACTTTATTGGCTTTCCACGTAAACCAAATTATTCAGCCTCTTTTCTCCACTAAATTTTCCTACTACACTNCTTTGAATCTTTTTTAAAAAGTAACATTAAAAACATACTTTATAGGTGAGTTGAAAACTATGGGAAAGGCGAGACGAATTAAGAATATGGGAGTGATTGAAATTATTAGAAGGAGGCAAAGTATATTTTTTAAAAAATGCTTTAAGGAAGGGAAAATCTTCAGAGGAAAACAAAAAAAAATAAATAAGTGATCATCCAGAAAACTGCCACATTTTTCTTGTGTTTAAATTTCAAGATATCACTACCAAAAATGTTAGTAGCTAAAAAGTCAATTAGATAACACATCTGGAGCCATTGTGAGTGCTAGCTACACTAGCACAGTATGCAATGATCACTGGACTACATGTAACACACAAGTAAAGAAAAGTGCCATGGGGAAAAAAAAAAAAAACAGATGCAAAATACAAAAGACTGAAGGACATCTTGTAAATTTTGGGGTGAAAGCAATGAACTGTGCATAGATGAGGATGAGATTTAAATTATGCTGGTATCATGCTGGATAAACCGATTAAGGTACTTCATCTCTGCAACAAAAGCCCAAGGTTAACAGTGATAAACTTCCCCAACTGTTGCCCAGCAATCATGTGAAAAAAAGATGACTGTAGACAGAAACTCTACAGTGGCTACTCTCTGCACCTGGAGAAGTTCAGTAGAACCATATGAAAGAAATTGAATATAAACCTATCTGAAGGAGAGGGGGAAAGCTTTTAGAAAGACAGGTGGTATTTTTAAAATTATAATGAAACCAGCTTCAGGGAAAATCATTGATGGGGAAGTAAGGCAAGAAAATAAGCATCCATTAACACAATGGGTCTCAGAGTCCAGGTATCATGTAATAAGTGCAGAATGTACAGTAGATTTAAAAGGATCCACTAATAATAGCCCCAATCCCCCAAAAAGTCTAGTCTCCCAGATTTGCCAAGAAAAATAAGAGATTATCATTAATCTGCTTCCAAATGACTTCTTCAAGCCTATAAATTTCCCTCAAAAACTCTCAACCAGGAAATTAAACTCAGTACGCAAAGAGAACATTCCTTCCACCTAGACCTCAACTTTAGGGAGAAATTGTCCCAGATTGATGCAGGTTGGGCAAAGAAAAAATATAGCGTGCAATCTGCCTTTGACTCTTAAAGCACTCTTACTTTAAGAGGAAAAAATCATCTGATATTTATGCTATACCCACAAAGAAATGCATAGATATGGCAGAGAATAAGGAATATGCAGTGTCCCTCTCTGAGTCTGAGAGTTTTTTCACAAACTGTATAAACTGTAGAGACATCCTACTCCCACCAAGCATGGCCTCCTCCTAAAGAAGCTCTATACTCTGCCTCTACTGTGTGTGTGTCTTATTGTGTGGGGTAGGGAGAGAGACAGAAAGAGAGACAAAGGGACAGGTCAACAGAGAGAGAGAGAAAAGAAAGTCAAAGAGGAAGGAAAGAGAAACAGCCAGCATAGAGATGAAAGAAGGGCATAAGGAGAGACAGCTCCTGAACATGAACTCTGTTCCCAAGGTCATGTCATTTCCTTCACATCCCAGATCAGCCTGTTCAATCACCTTGCCCACAGGAATTCTGGCTAATGGAGATCTGTGCTGGAATTCTAGGTCTGAAGAGAGATAGTCAAGCCAATTAGCTGCAGTCAGAACAAACAGTAGCCTTTTTCAGGTGCCTGTTGTTGACAAAGAAAAACACACAATGAATGAGTTGTGAGTCTGTGTTGTTCAGCATCTTACCATGGACTAGAGCCCAGGAGACAGCATCTCAGTTAGCACTGAGGAACTGCTCCCCAGGATATAGCTGCTGCTGCTGCTAAGTCGATTTAGTCATGTCCAACTCTGTGCAACCCCATAGAGGGCAGCCCACCAGGCACCCCGTCCCTGGGATTCTCCAGACAAGAACACTAGAGTGGGTTGCCATTTCCTTCTCCAATGCATGAAAGTGAAAAGTGAAAGTAAAGTCGCTCAGTCATGTCCAACTCTCAGAGGAGAGGCCAATTTCTATATGACATTTTTGTCTGAGAAAACATGGAATCAAGCAGACATCCTGATAAACTGTTAACCACAAAGAACAATTAACCACAGTTAACAATTTTAATGCTTTTCTACATAAGGGAAGACACAAAAATCTAGAGTCACTGAAATTCTTCTAGAGATATGCATCTGACTTTGTAAAAGCCTGTTGTTTATCTAAAGCCCAGAGTGACTCAGCATATTTTTCATCCTGGATTCCTCTTGGTAGCAACTGGGTGGGCAACTGCAGTGGATAATGACTTAATCCTTGTAGAACTGGTGGTGGGCAATGCTATCTTGTTCTTCTCTGTTTATATTATCTTTCAATCTCGTTCTGATGCTTCCTATAGTAATAACAAAGAGAGCAAGTTTGAAAGCTACTTCATTCTGAGTTCACTGCTAGCTGTATTTATACTGTGAATGAAAAATAGTCTGTCATATCAGTAAACAAAGGATGTTGCAGCCACTGAGCCATCACATTACAGCTGCCCTGATGGTGAGCCCTGAAAGAAAGCAAGATGGAGTCAGGATGCCTCCCCACAGCTGGCGGTCACCTACAGCGATCACCCACAAAGGTGCACCTCAGGAGACCCAGGATGTGAAAATATGGGATACTGGCCCCAGATAGCTAAGGTGCAGATCAAAACAATGATTTCTATGAACCCAGACTCTTGCATCTTCCCATGCACAGAAAAGTGCTAAATTTGTTAACTTGGGATATCTAGTTGTTCTTAATTAGCAGTAATCTTTTGATGTTCTGACTACCTGGTTTTTGTTGCAAAAACTTCTGCATATCCTGACTCCTCTCCACCTCTTTGTCTCTTTGGAGCAGTCTCCCAGAGTTATCTCAGATACTGTGGCCCAGGCCTAAGTGCCGGGAGCCAGTATGAGGAATCCCACCCATGACAAGGTCATGCAGCAGAGGCCTGATGGGCAAGGCGAGTCAAGCCTCAGGGTTTCCCTTGGTATTTCCTGAGCATGTACCCCCAAAATAAGAATTTGCCTGCCTTATTGTACTGTGCTTTTCCACTCTTCTGACACACTCTGGAAAAAGTTAACTCAGGGCTTTAGTCTTTTGCATTTGAAAGGGATGTTTCAGTTCAAACCCCCTCTGGTAACTCTCTAGCTTGCCTAACAGGTTCCCCTGGACTTTTTACAGCTTGTGAATTGTTTACAGCCCCCAACCACGAGAGGCACAAAGCTTAAAGTATCTTAAAGATACAGAGCCTTTTCTAAAGAGCTAAAAATCATATTGGTGATGGATTTCACTGTTGACTCAATGATTGCTGCCAGGCCTCCATATTCTTTATCTTTTAGGCACCTGGGAGGATATTAATCAATGCAATCAGGATATGGAAAAAGGTATATAGTAGTTTTGATGTTAGCAACACTAGACTTTTGAGTTAATTACTTTTCTTTTGTTATAAATCACTGTACTCCTTTTACTTGTTATAAATTGCTGTATCTTTGCTATGTAAGAATGTAACTTGATTTATTGCTTTCTGAGATTGGCACCAGACTTTGGGAAGATCAACACAAATAAGTCTTCTGGTTGACAAACCCTTATCAGAAAAAAAGGCTGTAAAATGTTAAGTGGCCCTTTTGGCCGGAAGATGATGTAAATTACCTAAGACAGGTATGAAGTGAGAAAAGCCTGGTCTTGATAAGAGTCTGGGCTGCAAACGCTGCATAATTTTGTATTACCCATTGATCTCTATGTACAATCAAAAAGGTATAAAAGGCCTTTCTAGACAATAGAGGCCAGGCAAGTCACTAGACTGGTTTCCCCCGTGTCTTCTCTTTACTCTAATTTCTGGCTGAATTCCCATCTGGGGCGTGGAGGCTCACCATGTCTACTTACCCCGGCTTCTAAGATCCACGAGAGAGGGAGCCCAAGGTGGGGCACCCCCCGCTATTCAAGAGGACACCGGCAGCCTAACGTAGATGGTGCAAGTTCCTTGTCTGGAACTTTATTGGCTTTCCACGTAAACCAAATTATTCAGCCTCTTTTCTCCACTAAATTTTCCTACTACACTATTTCTTCCTAATCTAATCTTATATTAATAAATACATAAATTTTTCCTCGCCTACTCCATGTCCCCTTCGAATACCCTGGATCCACCAGGGCAGGACCCCGGCACCTAAGTCCTCAGTTTTGCCCACTGAATAAAACATCATGCTCAACTTTTAGGTTGTGCGTTTTTTCAGTTGACACTACTTAGCTTTTATATGGTTAACAAATCTTACATCCTGCCACTGTTCGCTTTCTTCTCCATCCAGCCACCCTTCATCTTCTTCTTTGCACCTCAACAGTTCTTTCTTCCTTGCTTCTCTTTATCCCACTTCCTTTCTGCTCATTATTCTTTCTAATTTTCCTCTTCTCCCTCTTCACTTTTCTTTCTTTACTTTAAACTCCTTTTGCCAAATTCACTGGGCTTCCCTGGTGGTTCTGTTGTTAAAGAATCTGCCTGCAATGCAGGAGACCCAGCTTCGACCCTTGGGTCAGGAAGCTCTCCTGGAGAAGGGCATGGCAACCCAGTCCAGTGTTCTTGCCTGGAGAATTCCATGGACAGAGGAGCCTGGCAGGTTACAGTCCTTGGGGTCACAAAGAGTGGGACACGACTGAGGGACTAAGCACATGCACTTCTTCATTCATTCCTATCTTAACTTCCTTTCTACCTTCCCTCCAGCTCACCATATTGATTCCTGAAAGCTGTGATGTTTGATTCAAGGTTTTTTCATATAGTGAAATTTCTGTAATTCATCATAATCATGAGAGGGGAAAAAAAGGTTATTTAACTTAGTGGAAACTTTGAGGAAGAGAACTTTTCCTAAAGGAACTAGGTTTCAAAATATTCCAAAACAAAGCAATGAAACCACTGTCACAGAAAGGCAAGCTGTGAAAGCACTTCAACCGATGTTATATTTATAATTAGCACATCCATTGTTTGAATACAAAAATGCCTCAGCTGAAGGTCTTCACTCTAAATCAGCATAAGATGTCCCTTGTTTACTCTATTAATTTACTTAGCATCCCCTTGTTCATAGATGTAGGTTAAACAAAGATTCTGCCTAACAAAGCTAGTGTCCTAGCAGATGGCCCATCGAAACAGCCTTGTAGGTCTAGTCAAAACAAATTTTGCACAACGAACACTTGCTGTTCCATGGCCTTGTCATAATCACACTCCATGTCAGAGTCATTCTCCCCAGAGAAAAACATTTAATTGGGTATTGTTTGCTATTTGCATTGTAAGCAGGCAGAGATCGCCTTAGATATAAATATTAAAATTATTTGTTTGTCTGCAAAGTCCCACTTGCTCCTCTTCTCACCCTTCTCCCTGCTTCTGTCTCATAATAAGCAAGAGGTCTATTTCCCTGCCTTCTGCAAAACTGCCTTCCTTCTTCCAAGGATCAGTCCCCATTCCACTGGAAATGAGGAAAAGTGATTAGAGGCAAGAAAAGTTAGGTAAAAGGTGGTCTGGAAAACCATAGCCATGCCCAATGGCTCTTTATAGGATGCATGTTCAGAGAATAGTGGTGTTAGGATGTTCTGAGGGTGGAATTTTTGGCCCTCTGATGTCATATGGTCAGCCACTGGATGCTCAAGCAAGTCCAGTTGGAAAATGTATCACATTAATGAAGCTGTGAAAAAGAAAATTATTACCTGTCAAGAATTATTTCGTTATTTTACCAATCAACACTGTAATTTGTAAAATTTAATCTACTTTTTTAAACGTCTGCTGAATTTTTAAGAAATTTCTATCCTTTTTTCAGATCAAAGACACATATTAGCTTTGAATCGGATCATGATGAGGTCTCAAAGCACTTACAATGTGAACACTCCTTTCTGTGAAATCTGTGCTTCATCCACAACCCAGCCTGGACCCTCTTTTCAGAATGTGCATCCCCCCAGCTCCTGAGAGAGGCTTTCTTTAGCATTGTTGACTTTTAAAGAACCAGTAGGCTTCCTTGGCCACTACTGATTGTGAAAGTGAGGGTCAACCTGATTAGGCTCACCAAAACTACCCTTGATGAGAAAAGACTCTGATGCTGGGAAAGATTGAAGGCAGAAGGAGAAGGGGACAAGGGGACAACAGAGGACTAGATGGTCGCGTGGCATCACCAACTCAATGGGCGTGAGTTTGAGCAAGCTCCAGGAGTTGGTGAAGGACAGGGAAGCCTGGTGCGCTGCAGTCCATGAGGTCACAAAGAGTCAGATATGACTGAGAGACTGGACAATAACAAAACCTACCCTACCTCAACTAACTTCCACTAGCCTCCTAAGAGATATCACCTCTGATGCAGGGATGACTAGAGTAACTGTTGTTTAAATTGTTTTCCAGGAACTTGGAGAGTTCATAGCCAGTTTAGACTGCTTGAGACCACCAACCTTTCAACTGGATCTGCATGAGCATCCAAAGAATGACCATATGACATCACAGAGCCAAAAATTCCACCCTCAGAACAGCCTAATGCCACCATTTTCTGAACACACCTCTTAAAAAGTGTCATGCAGCTTGGATATACTTTTCCAGGCCATTTTTTATCCCACTTTTCTTACCTCCAATCACCTTTCCCCATGCCTCAGACCACCCTGCCTTTTAATCCCATAACTATCCTTAAACCCATCTTAAAGAGATGGGAATTCCAGACCACCTGACCTGCCTCTTGAGAAATCTGTATGCAGGTCAGGAAGTAATAGTTACCACTGGACATGGAACAACAGACTGGTTCTAAATGGGAAAAGGAGTACGTCAAGGCTGTATATTGTCACCCTACTTATTTAACTTATATGCAGCATACATCATGAGAAACACTGGGCTAGAGGAAGCACAAGCTGGAATCAAGATTGCTGGGAGAAATACCAATAACCTCAAATAGGCAGATGACACCACCCTTATGGCAGAAAGTGAGGAGGAGCTAAAAAGCCTCTTGATGAAAGTGAAAGAGAAGAGTGAAAAAGTTGGCTTAAAACTCAACATTCAGAAAACTAAGATCATGGCATCCGGTCCCATCACTTCATGGCAAATAGATGGGGAAACAGTGGCTGACTTTATTTTTCTGGGCTCCAAAATCACTGTAGATGGTGATTGCAGCCATGAAATTAAAAGACGCTTACTCCTTGGAAGGAAAGTTATGACCAATCTAGACAGCATATTAAAAAGCAAAGACATTACTTTGCCAACAAAGGTCCATCTAGCCAAGACTATGTTTTTCCAGTAGTCATGTATGGATGTGAGAGTTGGACTGTGAAGAAAGCTGAGCACTGAAGAATTAATGCTTTCGAACTGTGGTGTTGGAGAAGACTCTTGAGAGTCCCTTGGACTGCAAGGAGATCCAACCAGTCCATCCTAAAGGATATCAGTCCTGTGTGTTCATTGGAAGGACTGATGTTGAAGCTGAAACTCCAATACTTTGGCCACCTGATGCGAAGAGCTGATTCATTTGAAGAGACCCTTATGCTGGGAAAGATTGAGGGCAGGAGAAGAGGATGACAGAGGATGAGATGGTTGGATGGCATCACCGATTCAACGGACATAAGTTTGGGTGGACTCCGGGAGTTGGTGATGCACAGGGAGGCCTGGCGTGCTGCGGTTTATGGGGTTGCAAAAAATCAGACACTACTGAGCAACTGAACTAAACTGATCCCTAAACCCTAACCTGGGGTGAGGCAGATCTGAAACTTGTTCTTCCATCTCCTCTCTTGACTGCCTGATGAATAAACCTTTTCTGTGCTGCAGACCTCAGAGCTCAGCATTTGCCTCGCTGTACTTCAGTTAAAAAAACCTAGTTCAGTAGCAATTGGGCCAGGACAACTTAACTAAAGTGAGCCAATTCGTTCTCTTTCCAGAGAAACTGGAAGTGGAACTGAGAGATTCCAGTTATCTGGAATCTAAAAGCTCATATGCTTGTTTTGGAATATTGATGATGCATCTTTATTGCAAACAGACCGTGAATAAGTTGGCCATTTATATATTTATTGAAGGCAGAGACAAGAACATTTTAGCAACATTTAGGTGAGTTAAATTTCTCACCACAGCTGGATAACAGAATCCAGAAACAGAATGGAACTGAGTCGTAGGACAAGAAATGCCTCTTCAAAAAATGTAGCTTTATACCTGCTCATATAAAGACTTATAATACTGCTGACCAATCTCTATCTCATGAATATCACACATTTCACTCATGCAAAGTCATCTCTATTGCCCTGCATGCTAATTTCAAAACTGTCTAGGGCTTCCCTGGTAGCTCAAATGCTAAGGAATCTGCCTACAATGCAGGAGGCCTGGGTTCGATCCCTGGATTGGGAAGATCCCCTAGAGATGGAAATAGCTACCCACTCCAGTATTTTTGCCTGGAGAATTCCATGGACAGAGGCGCCTGGCAGGCTACAGTCCATAGAGTCACAGAGAGTCAGACATGACTGAGCAACTAACACACACAGAGCTAAGATGAAGTAAATATATTTGAAACTTGTAACTGTCTTCAGATTTCCACTTGAGTTCTTTCAAATGTTAACTAACTTATGTAGGTTGTCAAATACTCCCAAAGAAGTACTTGACTTAGTACTTCAAAATTTAACTGGTCCCTGAAGAACAGATTAAGTATGTATGTACAAATATGTGTATATACATACATACATACATACATAATGAGTGCATGTGTAATACGTAAGTGTAGATAGATACACATAACATAGATAAGTACACAGATTATCTTCATTGAAGTGTTTTAAATAAACATAACAGCCACTTGCTGGCAGAGCCTAAGTATCCAGCCTACAGGGAACTGGGTAAAACTTGTGCCCACAAGAAAGCAGATGGGGGACATCTGATGCTGCAAGGTGAGCAGTCAAGACAGCTGCCTTCATCTTTGGTAAATTTTGTCCTTCTGCTTTCAATATTGTATGAGATCTAGCTGTACTTCCTGATTTTGGCTTGTACAAGATACCAATATCATTATATTCCATTTTCCCTTTTCCTTAACTAATCTGAGTGGTACAAGTAAGTCCCCTATATACAAACCTTCAAGTTTCAAACTTTCAAAGACAGGACTGTACATTGGTATACCCAAGCAGGTAAATTAGTACATGTATCTGGTGGACATTGTCACATATGTGCATCCTTGGCAAGTGGTTGTGCTTTTGTGTACTTTATTGTACAGTACTGTATAGAGTACAGTAGTACAGGATCTTTACTTCAAGCCCAGGAAGCAAGCATAAAAGCAGCGGTGATGTAGCTAGTACTGCTGAGAAGTACCTAGCAATAAAGATGGAAACAATCGTGAAAATAATTGAGAGTGTGAAGTGAAGCAAAAAAAAAAAAAAATAGTGTGCTAAGTCACTTCAGTTGGGTCCAGGAGGGTTGTAACACACTCTACCTTAGTCGACAGAGCCATAGCTGATACAAGCAATCCTAGACCTCATCATGTGTAGGCTAGGTCACTTATTCATGTTCAGTTCTTTGTGACCCTATGGACTATAGCCCTCCAGGCTCTTCTGTCCATGGGATTCACCAGACAAGAATACTGGAGTAGGTTGCCTTGCCTTCCTCCACTATGAATGGGTTTGGAAGAACCTTTGCCCCCAGTTTGTCCACAATTCTTGTGAATTTGAGATAGTGGAGAAAGAATCTAAAGAGGTTTTCAGCAGTTAAGGGACTCTCAGTGAGAAGCTGGAGCTAAATCTGCAAGAACAATACATCATTGAACTCCTTACTGTGCATCACAAGGGGCTTACTGATGAAGACCTGATGGAATTGGAGGTCCAGAGAAAGGACAGAGATAAGAGGAAGAAGTAACAGAAGAACTGAAGGGATTCATGATATAGGAACTGACAAGGGGACTTTCTTTATTTAAGGAGGCTCTGTTAGTTTTGAAGTGCAGGACCTGAATGTAGAACAGTACACAAAGGTTGCAGCAGCTGTTCAGAATGCAATCCAGTGCTACCGTGTCATCCAGGACAAGAAAAAAAGACCCACTGGCCAAACATCACGGGATTGTTTTTTCAAGAGGGCAGACAGAATTGAGTCCAGCAGGGAACCAGAATCTGTGCCATGAATATCAGGTGAAGTGAAACTGCAGCTCGCCCTCCATCCTCCACTGCTGACGATCCTTCAGCTCTGCCATCTCCCACCTCCTCTCCCTCCTCCAGTCAGTAACTCTTTTTGCCTGTTCATTCGATGCCAGCCTCTGTGTGCAGCTGTTGTACTATACTACTGTAATTTTCAAGGTACTGTACTGTAAGATTCGGGGAAGGCAATGGCACCCCACCCCAGTACTCTTGCCTGGAAATCCAATGGATGGAGTAGCCTGGTGGGCTGCAGTCCATGGGGTCACTAACAGTCGGACAGACTGAGTGACTTCACTTTCACTTTTCTCTTTCATGCACTGGAGAAGGAAATGGCAACCCACTCCAGTATTCTTGCCTGGAGAATCCCAGGGATGGGGGAGCCTGGTGGGCTGCCGTCTATGGGGTCACACAGAGTCGGACACGACTGAAGTGACTTAGCAGTAGCAGTACTGTAAGATTAAAAATGTTTTCTTTATTTTTGAGTTTAACGTATTATTTGTGTGAAAAGTATTATAAACCTATTACAGTAGTACAGTACTATTTAGCAGACCGTGTTACTTGAGTACCTAGACTATGTTGGACTTACAACCAAATTCGACTTAGGAATGCACTCTCTGAATAGAACTTGTTTGTATGTAGTGGATTTACTATATCCTGTTACTTTCTACTGGACAACACTAGACTAAGATTAATATTCTTCCTACAGAGTTATTTGCAAACAAAAACAAGAAAATTTGACATTTTATTTAGTCTCGTTATAGATAAGTGTGTGATTTCCGTTATGCCTCCTAAAATACTGAAAGTAGCTCAAGGACCCACATATGTGCTTCATGGTCAAGAACCACTAAACAAAGGTATAAATGCTCAAGTGTTTTCCTCTAAGTATTTCTAAATATATGCTCATTTTAAAAGAAGATGACTCAGATGGTATAGAATCCACCTGGCAATTCAGGAGACCTGGGTTCAGTCCCTGGATTGGGAGGAGCCCCTGAAGAAGGGAATAGCAACCCATTCCAGTATTCCTGGAGAGAATTCCATAGACAGAGGAGTCTGGTGGGCTACAGTCCATGGGGTCACAAACAGTCAAGATTTGTTGACTACCTGATATATATTTAGAAAACTGTCTAAAGTTATACCATGTTTAAAAGTAGAGGGCAGCATTCTTAACCATGGGAGTTAGGATTCTACTTGCATTCCAAAGGAAGATAGAAAAGCACACACCTGACTACAGTGAAGGGTCAGAAAAGGTGGTAAATGTCATGAAAAGTATAAACTCTGAGGTGTGAAGGCAGGGGATGGATTTCTCAGCTTAAGTTCTCCAAGTCTTGGGTAGACACCGGGAGACTGGTGTAGTCTGCATAGACAGAGATGTAAGAAAGAAGGAAGGCCTCTCAGGGAAGAGAGACTGTAGGAAAGTGTAGAGCCTGGAAGCCAGAGGACTTGTTCTGGAAACAGCAGAACTGTGATTTGGATGTTGTATAAAGTGCCTGAAGACGTGATATGGAAGACTGTAAAGGTAAGTTGGAACCTGACTGGTGAAGACCCTGAATCACACAATGAGGTTTCTGAAAATGTATTCTGTAATCAGTGTGTGTGTGGAGGGGAAGGAGGAGGGGTTAGAGAAGTAAAACGGCATGACAAATTTTGTACTGGAGAAAAATACCTGTGGCCACAGGAGGTGGAAAGAGTGAGAAGATGGAGAGACTAGAGCTGTTCAAACCTCCAGGCGTGAGCTAATAGATGCTATTCTAGGGCAGCTGCAGTGAGAATAGAAATGAGGGATAAAGTCGAGAATCACTGTAGACTTAGAGATGACAGGATACAAGGATGAATCATATAGGAAATCTGAGGGCTACAAAAAATGACTTCTAAAAGTTTCCTAACCATGGCAATTTGGTTTCATCTTCTTTAAAAGGGAGCTTGATATCTTCTCCCTCACAATATTTTGTGAGAATGAAGGGTATAGTGCATAGAAAAGTGAACATCTATCCAAAAGGGATTTACCAAGAGTATCAAGAAAGGAGCTTTCTAAAAGCAATCTAGGAAATCATTGCTAATAGGAAGTAACTTAGAGCCACAGACTTTGGCTGCCTCAAGAAGACTTTTCCAAGTAAGGCCAACCCTATGTCAGAGCCACACCTGATATGAGTTCCCATTTTTAGTACATTGTTAGAGGGGAACAGAGATATGTTAAAGATGATCATCACTCACTGTTAGCCTCAAAGGGGTTGACTGGCAATTGAAAAAAAAAAAAGAAGAAGAAGAAAGAAATTAACTAAAAATGACATCAAAGTACTGACTTGGCAGGTAACATACTGCATGTCAGCCTTCAGGAGACTTAGAGATGAAGTGATGTTCAGATGTGCCCAATGGTGCCTTTCTAAAACGGATTCCATAACCATGTTGTAGCCACGTAACAACATTCAAAATAGCTGTTCAGTGGGCATCGCTGGTCCAGGGTGGGCTTTTATAGCTGCCTTCAATAAGTTTCATGAGATTATTAAATCCTACTGCTCTCCTAAACCATTTATTGTATTTAATAAGTGAATGTCTCCATTTTGTATCTAACGTGTTATTTGTTAATATGCTATCCTGGGGAGAATTAAGAACAAGCTGACATATTAACTAGATCTGCTAACCTGAGAATATATTGCGTGGAAAACACAAGCCATGTGAAGGAAGTAAACCTGCAGAAGTTTCTGCTTTATTCCAATCTGTGTAATAACAGCATACATTTTTAGTCACTCAGTCGTGTCTGACTCTGCAACCCCATGCACTGTAGCCCACCAGGCTCCTCTGTCCATGGGATTTCCCAGGCAAGAACACTGGAGGGGGTTATTATGCCATGCTCCAGGGGATCTTTCTGATCCAGGGATTAAATCTGAGTCTCCTGGGTCTCTTGCATTGGCAGGTGGATTCTTTACCACTAAGCCACCTGGGAAGCTAGGGCTGTAGAAATTCAGCTAGCAAAAATCTACAGTTAGTCTGAACTTTTAAACACTGTCCAGTTGCAGGCAGAAGCAAGGCAAAGGCAATTTCAGACAGGGCTGTCATGAGACCCAGACTTGCGAAGGACACTGCAGAGGATCAAAGGGTGAACCAAACAGGACTCCCAGTAAGACTAGGACCAAGACGGTTCCTGCAGATCCAGTGAACAGCTGGGAATAAATTTGTTTCCGTAGTTAACACTTTAAGTATATGGCTCTTTATATAATATAAATTCTGGCAATTCATTTAAATTTTTCTGTTAAAAAAAAGCACTCCCCTTCCACCCTACATCCTTTCAAGTAGGGTCAAGATGGCTATTTGATACTTAACAACTGAAGTGGGTGAATGAAGCAATTTCCATATGAAATTCTTGTTAAGGCCCCCCATTCATATATGTCCACTTGGCAAAAACTGGTCTAGTCCCTTGGGTCTAATTATACCTATTTCATAGCTAATTTGCATTTTTTCTCTTTTTTAAAAAATTAATTTATTTTAAATGGAGGCTAATTACTTTACATTGCTGTGATGGTTTTTCCCCATACATTGACATGAATCAGCCATGGATGTACATGTGTCCCCATCCTGAAACCCCCTCCCATCTCCCCCCATCCCATCCCTCTGGGTTGTCCCAGTGCACCAGCTATGAGTGCCCTGTTTCAGGCATTGAACTTGGACTGGTCATCTGTTTCACATATGGTAATATACATGTTTCAATGCTATTTTCTCAAATCATCCCACCCTCACCTTCTCCCACAGAGTCCAAAAATCTGTTCTTCACATCTGTGTCTCTTGCTATCTTGCATATAGGGTCATCATTACTATCTTTCTAAATTCCATATGTATGCATTAATACACTATATTGGTCTTTCTCTTTCTGACTTACTTCACTCTGTATAATAGGTTCCAGTTTCATCCACCTCATTAGAACTGATTCAATGCATTTTTTAATAGCTGAGTAATATTCCATTGTATATATGTACCGTAACTTTCTTATCCATTCATCTGCTGATGGACATCTAAGTTGCTTCCATGTCCTAGCTATTGTAAACAGTGCTGCAATGAACATTGGGGTGCACATGNATTCTTTTTAATGGCTGAGTAATACTCCATTGTGTATATGTACCACAGCTTTCTTATCCATTCATCTGCTGATGGACATCTAGGTTGTTTCCATGTCCTGGCTATTATAAACAGTGCTGCAATGAACATTGGGGTGCACCTGTCTCTTTCAATTCTGATTTCCTTGATGTGTATGCCCAGCAGTGGGATTGTTGGGTCATAAGGCAGTTCTATTTCCAGTTTTTTAAGGAATCTCCACTCTGTTCTCCATAGTGACTGTACTAGTTTACATTCCCACCAACAGTGTAAGAGGGTTCCCTTTTCTCCACACCCTCTCCAGCTTTATTTGTAGACTTTTTAAATTAATTAATTTATTTTAATTGGAGGCTAATTACTTTACAATATTGTAGTGGTTTTTGCCATACATTGACATGAATCAGCCATGGGTATACATGTGTTCCCCATCTTGAACCCCCCTCCCACCTCCCTCCCCATCCCATTCCTCAGGGCCATCCCAGTGCACCAGCTCTGAACAACCTGTAGACTTTTTGATAGCAACCATTCTGACTGGTATGAAATGGTACCTCATTGTGGTTTTGATTTGCATTTCTCTGACAATGAGTGATGTTGAGCATATTTTCATGTGTTTGTTAGCCATCTGTTTGTCTTCTTTGGAGAAATGTCTGTTTAGTTCTTTGGCCCATTTTTTGATTGGGTCATTTATTTTTCTGGTGTCGAGCTGCATGAGATGCTTATATATCTTGGAGATTAATTCTTTGTCAGTTGTTTCATTTGCTATTATTTTCTTCCATTCTGAAGGCTGCCTTTTCACCTTGCTTACAGTTTCCTTCATCGTGCAAAAACTTTTAAGTTTAATTAGGTCCCCATTGTTTATTTTTGCTTTTATTTCCATTAGTCTGGTAGGTTGATCATAGAGGATCTTGCTGTGATTTATGTCAGAGAGTGGACTTCAGACTATACTACAAAGCTACAGTCATTAATACAGTATGGTACTGGCACAAAGACAGAAATATAGATCAATGAAACAAAATAGAAAGCCCAGAGATGAATCCATTCACCTATGGACACCTTATTTTTGACAAAGGAGGCAAAAAGATACAATGGAGAAAAGACAAACTCTTTAACAAGTGGTGCTGGGAAAACTGGTCAACCACCTGTAAAAGTAGAACACTTTCTAACACCATACACAAAAATAAACTCAAAATGGATTAAATGTCTCCTTGTTTATAAGATGGGGAGAATGATAGCTCCTATTGACCTCCTGGGGCTGTTGTGAAAATCAAAGAAGTTGATTTAGGTAAAGCACTTAGAAAGAAGAGTTCCAAACATATTAAGCAAACACTACATAAAGTATCAGTTTTTATTATGTAAACCTCACTGTTTAAATACTTCACATGTTCAAGGATCCCTGACTGGTCAGTGCAATCTGGACTCTTCCTACCCCAGGTTATATCTGTGGGGCTCAAGCCCTTCAGACCCAATTCCCTATTTAATACAAATATCTCATGGTCCTGAAATTACCATCCGTTGGTTATATAACCTACCTAAGTACATAATCTCAAAGTAATTCATATAATGCCCCAACTATAATAAATAGGAGATATTTTTTAAAAAAAACCTTGGCGATAGTGAGAAGAGGGCAGCAGAGAATGAGATGGTTGGATAGCATCACCAGTTCAATGGACATGAACTTGGGCAAACTCCAGGAGATAGTGAGGGTCAGGGATGCCTGGTGTGCTGCAGTCCATGGGGTCACAAAGAGTCATGCATGATTTAGCAACTGAACAACAACAAATAAAAAATTATAATAAAATACTATTACTTCCAGGACATAAGTTCTTGGGCAAACCACAATAACATCCTCACAGTAACGTTTGGGAGGAACTACACTGAATGAGAAGACAAAGCAGTCATCATGTGCTTGTACTGAGGCTGCAAGGACCCCCCTGCTGTGCTGCAGTCCATGGGGTCTCAAAGAGTGAGACATGACTGGGTGACTGAACAATAACAACAGATTGTACTTAGAGGTAGCCTTGTGAAGGCAAAGGCCAAACAGCACATTAATGAGAGTGTGTTGTGTTCATGAATTAAATACTGTAGGTAGCAATTCTACTAGTGAAGTGAAGTGAAGTCGCTCAGTCGTGTCCGACTCTTCGCGACCCCATGGACTGTAGCCTACTAGGCTCTTCTGTCCATGGGATTTTCCAGGCAATAGTCCTGGAGTGGATTGCCATTTCCTTCTCCAGGGGATCTTCCCAACCCAGGGACCGAACCCGGGTCTCCTGATTGTAGACAGACGCTTTACCATCTGAGCCACCAGGAGTAGTTTCCTGAAATGGAAGGAGCCAAACAAAACAGCTTTCCATCTTCCTTCAAAGTACCCAGTAATTGTTTTTATAGAAAATTCAATGAATAGTGAAAACTATGGGGAAATTGCTTTGTGGTTATAAGAAAACAGAACTAAGGTCCAGTCTCAGATAAGTACAGACAGTTTTTTACCTACGTGAATTTGGTGTTGACATTCAAAAGCAATGAAATACATGGGACAGTTCTTCACTGTGAAGGACAAAGTGCAAGATACTTACCTCCCCAACGCCGCCTGCTGAACCCATTAGCTCCCAACTCTCTCAAACATCTAACAATCAAAGCAAACCCAGAAATTTCTGAATCAACCCTTGGAGACAATACTATCCAACCAGGAACCATTGGATTAAAGAATGACAGAGGGATAGAAGGAGGGAAGATACTTGTTAGGACACAGTTTCATTCCTAAGAGACCACAAGGCATTAACCCGACTGAAAAAGATCTAGTGGCAAGACTATCCTAATAATGGAGAGGATAGTCTCCTAAAATATTTAAAAGAAAGATTAAAATATTTCTTTCTAGATTTCTCTATATTTAAAAATAATCTGCAACATGAAACACAATGAGCATACACTGAAATATAATGAAAATATTAAGAAATTAAAGGGAATTCTCAGAATCAAATATAAACTAACAAAGCTCAGATTATTGGGAAACTCCCAAAAATACAAAAGTCTCTTCACTTAGAAAATTGCAAGGAAGAGAGAGAAAAGAGGAAGGGATTTATAGATTCATAGGTTAAAGGAGACTAAAATAACATATCAAGCCACTGCAATGTGTGGCTCTTATGACATAATTAAAATTATAAACACTGGGTATTTGATGATACTACAGAGGAGAAGGGGACAACAGAGGATGAGATGGTTGGATGGCATCATTAACTAAATGGACATGAATTTGAGCAAACTTCCAGAGACAGTGAAGTCAGGGAAGCTTGGCATGATGCTGTCCATGGGGTTGCAAAGAGTTGGACATGACTGAGTGTCTGAACAACAACAACGAGAGTTATTGTTAATTTTGGGGGGTGATATTTGAATTATGATTATTTTTAAATGAGTTTATATGTTCCATAAAAAAAGGCTAAAATATTTATAAGTGAAAAAACATGAAATTTTCTTGAAAATAATGTTGGGAACAGAGCAAAGATGTGGAGACATAGCTGAAATGAGATTAGATAAAGTTACTCTCTTTTTGGATATGTTTCACATATGCCATAATTTTTTTAAATAAATAAATTGTAAAAATGTTTTTATAGAAAAAGGAGGAACTGAGAAGTATCACGGTCTGCTAATGTTCTAATTAATACCGTGCTGAAAATGTGTTGTTGTTTTTCANTGTGGAGACATAGCTGAAATGAGATTAGATAAAGTTACTCTCTTTTTGGATATGTTTCACATATGCCATAATTTTTTTAAATAAATAAATTGTAAAAATGTTTTTATAGAAAAAGGAGGAACTGAGAAGTATCACGGTCTGCTAATGTTCTAATTAATACCGTGCTGAAAATGTGTTGTTGCTTTTCATTCACTCAGTCATGTCCCATTCTTTGTGACCCCATGGACTGCAACATGCCAGGCTTCCCCTGTCCTTCACTATCTCCCTCCCAGAGCTTTCTCAAACTCATGTCCATTGAGTCAGTGATGCCATCCAACCATTTCATCCTCTCTTGTCCCTTTCTCCTCCTTCCTTTAATCTTTCCCACCATCAGGGTCTTTTCCAAAGAGTCAGTTCTTCACATTAGGTGGCCAACGTGTAGCAGTTTCACCTTCAGCATCAGTTCTTCCAATAAATATTCAGGACTGATTTCCTTTAGGATTGATTGGTTTGATCTCCTTGCAGTCCAAAGGACTCTCAAGAGTCTTCTCCAACACCATAGCTCAAAAGCATCAATTCTTCAGTGCTCAGCTTACTTTATAGTCCAATTCTCACATCCATACATGACCACTGGAAAAACCATAGCTTTGACTAGATGGGCCTTTGTTGGCAAAATAATGTCTCTGCTTTTTAATATCCTATCTAAGTTTGTCATAGCTTTTCTTCCAAGGAGCAAGTGTCTTTTAATTTCAAGGCTGCAGTCACCATCTGTAGTGATTTTGGAGCCCAGGAAAATAGTCTGACACTGTTTCCACTGTTTCCCCATCTATTTGCCATGAAGTGATAGAACAGGATGCCATGATTGTAGTTCTTTTGAATGTTGAGTTTTAAGCCAGCCTTTTCATTCTCCTCTTTCACCTGCATCAAGAGGCTTAAAACTTTAAAAATACACGAAAGGATACAGAAACATCCACAATTCCATCAAAGAGTTTTATTTATTTTTTATTATCAGTTTTATTGTGATTTGGCATATAGCAGTAATACTTTTATTTATTATTTTCATTTATGGCCTCTTTTCCACTTTACAAAGCTTTTTAAAATAATTTTTCCCCAAATCTCAGCAGTGTTTCAGGGTCAGAAAAGGAGAAGAAAGGTATAAAGATGGATACAAAATAAAGTCTCTGTAATGTCAATGTTGATCCACTTGATGTTTAGTCCATTGGTTACAGTCTTGTAGGATCCGAGAGTGTCCTACAGTGACACCAGAGTCAGGCAACGTTCCCTGGCTGAAGCCACTAAGACAAGCACCAGACATAAAGCCAGGGCACAAGATGTGGATAAAACTCCCCCTCCCCCCACACAGGAGGGACTGGTGCTTTGGAACACTGCAGAGGAAGAGCAGAAAGATGGCAATCACTGGGAAACTTTTTTAAAAGAGGAAAGAGGAAAAAAAGAAGAGGGGATTCGAGTTTTGGGGCTTTTAAATGGCATTTGCCCAATAATGGGCTTCCCCAGTGGCTCAGCGGTAAAGAATCCCCTTGCAGTGTAGGAGACACAGAAGATATGGATTCAGTTCTTGGGTTGGGAAGATCCCCTGGAGCAGGGCATGGCAACCCACTGCAGTATTCTTGACTGGAGAATCCCCATGGACAGAGGAGCCTGGTGGACTACTGTCCATACATGACTAAGTGACTTAGCACACAAGCATGCTGGGCTTAAAAGAAAGATGCAAAGACGGTGCCCACCAGTCTTAGTCCTGGGGAGCACCCAGCAGGAGTCACACGCATGACCTTCAGTCAAGGATTTGATGTTTATACATACACGAAATCTGATGTGAGACTTGCTTTGCCTGTAACCTGCCTATCAGACATGGAGGTATGGTTAGGGGACATCCATAGTTGTCACCTACACGAAAATAGATAAGAGTGCTACCAATTAAGACTTAACCATTGATTGTATACAGTCCACTTGGTTTAGATCATTTTGCAACCCATGTGTCTCTGACATCTATAATTATATACAAAATGTTTTTTCCTACAACAACCTCATTTCACAAATATTTTAATATACATATGGCTATGTTCTTTACTGCTGCAATTAAACACATTTCTGTGCACATCATGACCCTGCAAATTGCTGCTCAAGGGTCAACTATGGCCTGCCACATTGTCTATGGCCTGTGAGCTCAAAATGGCTTTTATAATTTTAAACAGTTGGAAAAACTAGAAGAAAAATAATATTTATGATGTGCAAAAATTATATGAGATTTCAACTGCAGTATCCCTAAAGTTTTATTTGGTGGTGTAGCCAAGGTGCCAGAGTAGAAAGACTCTGAGCTCACTTCCCAAGGGAACACCAGTTTTAGAGCTACTGACAACCATCTGAAACAAACCCCTGAAGACTGACAGAAAAGGTTTTCCACAACTAAAGCCATAAAGAAGAAACCACAAGATGGGTAGGAAGGACAGAGACATGACACAGTCAAGACCTACACTCCTGTAACCCACAAACAGGGAGATAATTTTAATTACAAAGATTCTCCCCAAGGAGCTAGAGTTCCAAGCCCCCACCCTGGGCTCCCCAGCCCAGGGGTCCTGCACTGGGCAGATGAGCCTCTAGAACAACTGGCTTTGAAGGCCAGCAGGGTCTATATACAGGAGAACTGGAGGGCTGTAGGAGACAGTGACTGTGCTTTTAAAGAGTACATACAAAATTCACATGATCCAAGCTCCAGTGTAGAGACAGTACTTTGAAAGGTACCTGATTTGGATCCACTTATTGACCTTGGAAAATCTCCCAGACAGGCAGAAGACACTTGGAGGCCCTTTGACAACATGCACACTGATATGACAAATCTGGACAGCCTATTAAAAAGCAGAGACATCATTTTGCGGACAAAGGTCCATATAGTCAAATCTATGGTTTTTCCAGTAGTCATGTATGGACTACTGAGAGTTGGACCACGAGGAAGGCTGAGTACCAAAGAATTGTTGCTTTTAAACTGTCATACTGGAGAAGATTCTTGAAAGTCCCTTGGACAGCAAGGCTATCAAACCAGTCCATCTTAAAGGAAATCAATCCTGACTATTCATTGGAAGGACTGATGCTGAAGCTGAGCTCCGATACTTTGGCCACCTGCTGCAAAGAACTGACTCATTGGAAAAGACCCTGATGCTGGAAAAGATTGAAGGAAGGAGGAGAAGGAGGTGACAAAGGATGGGATGGTTGGGTGGCATCATCAATTCAATGGACATGAGTTTAAGCAAACTCCAGGAGATAGTGAAAGTCAGGGGAGCCTGGCATGCGGCAGTCCATGAGGTCACAAAGAGTCAGACATGACTTAGCGATTGAATGACGACAAGAACAGCACACTGGCAGCAGTCATTCTGGGGAACATGTTCTACCATGAGGACACAGTGCTGGCAAGCATTGCTGTGGAGTCCTTCCTCTAGCCCAGTAGCGTGAAGGGTTTATCTGCCCACCAGCAAAACGACACCAGTTCTGGGAACAACAGGGATCCACAGCCAACCACATGGGCACCCAGCCCCACCCACCAGCAGCTTCAGTTCAGTTTAGTAGCTCAGTCGTGTCTGACTCTTTGTGACCAACCAAACTATCCTAAACTATTGAAGAGGAAAAAATGTTTCTGAATTCATTCTAAGAAGTCAGCATCACTCCCATACAAAAACCAGACAGAGATACCACACACAAAAAAAAAAGAGAGAGAGAGAATTACTGACCAACAACACTGATGAACTGGTAAAGAATCTGCTTGCAATACAGGAGACAGCCAATGCAGGAGACGCGGGTTCAACCCCTAGGTCCAGAAGATCCCCCAAAGAAGGAAATGGCAAACCGCTTCTGTGGGAATGTATTCTTGCCTATATAATACTCCTGTATTCTTGCCTGGGAAATCCCATGGACAAAGGAGCATGGCAGACCACAGTCCATGGCATCACAGAAGAGTCAGACATGACTTAGTGACTAAATAACAACAATCGCTGATGAACATAAATTCAAAAATCCTCAAAAAAAAAATAGCAAATCAAATTCACAGCTTCTAATACGCCTGCAAAGTCAAGTGCATTAATCAAATGCTGGGCTCCCAGCAATGAGTCAATGAAGTTTTTGATCAAGTTTTGAGGGCAAAAACAACCAATTAAAGTGTGTATGCTCTTGCCTTTTAAGTCATTCTGGAGTGATTTGTCAACAAATTGGCCAAGCACTGCATTCAGCAGTTATTTTAAAACAGAAGAGGCAGATACATTTTAATTTCCTAATCTACAGATTTCTCTTGATTCTGCGCCTCTTCTATTTAAGCCCCATAAGAATCTCTTCAAGCTAGACACAAACAACCTGTCAAAACAGTGGCTGAGAAAGAAGGTTCCAGCTCATTAGAACTGTGCTCATTACCACCTTAAGAAGCTCCTAGAAACAAATGGAAAGTTAAGCAGGGCAATTGAGGTTCACGCACAATAAATCCAGTCAGGCAGATTCTTCTAATCTACTGCTCTTAATCTTCACAGGCAAAGGCCACTCTGAGCATTTTAAACCACTGTTTAAAAAAAAAAAAGTGGTAAAAGTGTGCATATTCACACATGAAAACAGCTCTTGATTTTCAAATTCAAAATCAATTTTAAATCAAAGGGAAATTTCCAACCAAAGAGAGAAAGTTCAGAATATTGACATTAACATATGGAAAAAAAATCTGTGGATAAACTCAGATTGAGAAAAAGAAATCAAGGTTGTTTGCTGGCTTGATTTTTAAATGCCTGCTTTTAAATGGTGAAAAGTTTTAATGGTGATAGTTTTTCTTAACCTCTCTGGAATCTAGGAAAAGGCTATGGTACATGCTGTTACTAATCTCACGAATGAAAGCCCATTTTCAGCATTTATTATCTAACTAATAATCCACTGACTTCACCAATGAATACCCATCTCCATCTTTCATTATGATACTATTTTAAAATCTGGTATTAATTGGAATTAAAGACTGCTGAAGATTGCTGTATTTATCTCTGGAGTGTGGCCTTTTTAGTAAATGTTGACCATCCCTTTCTCCTTCTAGTGTATGTATTGAGACTAGGCAATTGGCTATAAATAGAGTGTAGCTCAAACTCACACAGGCAAACACACATACAAATACATGTGCACACATGTGGACCTACGCCCAAATATTTTAAAGTAAGATGCATTATCCTACATAAAGTAAGATACAGACATTATTGCATTTTCATTGGAGAGTTGAAGGCACAAGCTTCACTCGGGAGTTCTACTGAGTAGGTGAGAGCACAGCTTGTGATCAGAGACTGGATTTAAATCATTGACTAGCTATGACTAACATTGATTAGTTAAGGACTTCCTTGGCCTATAGCCTGCCTAAACTTCAATTTCCTCATTTGCAAAATGATAACAGTATAAAGTTGACGTGGATATTAGGTAAATATACTGAACAAAGTCGTGCAATATTTTTTCTTCTGGTTAGAGTGTTCTGGCTAAAATCTTTTGGCTGGTATCATTTTGAAAGCTGCTGAACCAGTAAGTCCATTTCATTATCTGTATATGCTTTGTGTCACTTTTTGCCAGCCCCTCCAGGACAAATGTCTATGTGTTTCATGCTCTGAAATTCCTTTGAGTCCTACAACAGTTAGGCAGTCTTGTAAACTTCCTTTTTTGGTAACTGCTTATCAAGCTGACTGAACCCTTGTTCCTGGGAAGTTTTGCTAACAAATGCCTCGCTCTGCCTCCCTCTACCACCCTGAACTCTGTTATGAAAGCATATCTTTCCCACCCCTTCTGCTGGGCATATAAACAATCCTTTAAAAAATTGCACTTTGAAGGATTGGGAGTTTGGAATTAACAGTTGCAAACTATTACACAAAGAATGGATAAACAATAGGATCCTACTTTATAGCACAGGGTTCTAGATTCAATATCTTGTGATAAACCATAGTGGAAAAGAATATGAAAAAAGAACATATATATGTATGTGTGTGTGTGTGTGTGTGTGTGTGTGTGTGTGTGTGTGTCATTTTGCTGTACAGAAGAAATTAAATATACCATTGTAAATCAACTTCAATAAAATTTTCAAAAAATTATACTTTGACCCAGCTCACTTGTCGAACTGATTCTCTCCCTTATTTCACTGCTACAAAGAGAAGTCTCACTCACTGTCCCTTTTTTGCCACCCCATTACTGTATAACCACTGTAAGTGGATTCTGCCTCCACTGTGCTATTGACATGCTCCCGGGGGTGGTGGCTTTCTCCCTATCACAGATCTCAGGACTTCCTCAGCCTCATAGTCTCTATTCTCTTTGCACCTCCTGACCTTGCTGACCACCCACTCCATCTTGCTCTGTGTCAGGCCACGAGCGCTGGAGGAATTCAGTCATGGAAGATCTTTCAACAGCATCATTTAAACTGGTTTTAATGTCTATAAAATTCAAGTCACTGATGAAAATGCTATACCTCTCAGAATGTGCATCATGGCTTCATATTGAAAGAAATATATGTAGCTTGCTGACATCAAATCATACCTTATTGCTTCTCTTAGTAGACATGACTTATAATTATTTTGAAAATGATGTGTTTTAAAATGCATGCAGGTCCCTTTTTCCACCAGAGGCCAAGGGAGCCCTGTAAAGTGGGAGGACGGCGCTGAAGGTCCTGGTGTCACTGTCAGGGGATGAATAAGCCTAATGCAACTGGAGAATAAGCCTAACACAGCTGCTCCTCCCAGGAGCCCACCAACATTTCCATCCCAGACTTCACCATCAGGGCCAGCACGGAAATGACCTTGAGGCTGTCACACCATCACAAAACCGAGATGGGACCAGTCCGATGCCCCCCTCGCCTCCAGCTGCTCCCTGCACTCTGAGTCCAGCCTGTCCCTACATCCTGTTCTCGCAACCCGAGGACAGGGATGAGCAGAGCCACTGGCGTTTGTAGGCAGCCTCAGTGAAGCTCTGTTGGCAGCTCTGCCCCAGTGTGCTCAGTTAAAGATGTGCCTTGAGGTCAGAGAAGTGTCCCAAGGATGATCCCAAGCTGATATGGTGGTGAGCATGCCCAGAGCTCTTAATCCACCGCAGTACAGCTGTCAGGCACTGGGGGACAAAGGGCAGGGCACAGGGTCTTTCTGGAAGACCCCTGAGGGTGCCCCTTCACCATCAAGTTCTGCAGCTGGCAGGATCAGGAAGGCAGCTGCAACTTCAGGGCCCCTGTGGGGCCCCAGCAACCCCAGCTATTCTTGCCTCCTGGAGATGAACCTGGAGTTCCATCTCTAACAATGTGAACAAGTCAGGTCTCCCCACTTCCAGTACAGGTAAGTGCGTGTTCATAGAGGAGCAAGATACACATGAGGCACATCTGGCCAGGAGCCACGATTATTATTGTAATTTAGTTGTTCAGTCATGTCCAACTCTTTGCGACCCCATGGACTATAGACTGCCAGGCTCCCCTGTCCATGGGATTCTCCAGGCAAGAGTACTGGAGTGGGTTGCCATTTCCTAAGGGGACCTGAAAGAGTTCCTGCCTGCAGCAGACAGCCAAGAAATTCCACAAGGTTTACAACTTCCCAAGTGGCGCTCATGGTAAAGAATCCTTCTGCAAACGCAGGAGACATGAGAGACACAGCTTTTATCCCTGGATCAGGAAGCTCCCCTGGAGGAGGGCATGGCCACCCACTCCAGTATTCTTGCCTGGAGAATCCATAGGGTCACAAAAGATTCAGACACGACTGAAGCAACTTAGCACGGAGGCACTCATGTCCCAAAAGGACCAGGAGATGGCTTTCTTGTCCTCCTCAATGGGCAAGCCCTCGGAGAAGGTTGACCAACTGGAAAAGAGCCTAAACTTAGGTTTGAATGTCCTGGAGTGAAGCCAGAGGCAAAGTCAGTGAGGACCTCAAGGAGTTCTGGAGGAAACTCTTCAGTAGGCATATCCTGCATCAGTGTATCGCTGAACATGGACATGCAAGGCTCCTGTGACCTTCAGCAGATCCTTAAGTGCAGAGAAAACTGCAAAGTCATCAGGGCCCTGTCTGGTGCCCCTTTGTCCACTCCATGTGTGGCCGCCTGTAACAAGACACTTGTACCATGAGCAAGCGTCAGAAGATGCTGCAGGGCTCTGACAGAATTGTGTCTGCACCCTGCATCAGGGTGCAAGCTTGCATGGCAAGCAATGGTATGGTATGGCAGCTTGGTAGACTGTGCCATCACCTGAGGGACATCCAAAGCTTGTAGGGGAACACCTCCTGGGCCCAGACAAGCATTGTGCACGCTGGCCTCATCACTCAGCATTCTCTTCAGCAGCTCCATGAAGGCCATCGGGTCTGGAACATCAGGGATGGGCACTGAGATGACCTTGAAGAAGCCACACATGGGCCTCAACCACTAGGTGCAGGCCTTGGTGACCACCCAGGGCCACCTGTACCTGGAAGGCCACTCCTAGCCAAATAGCCAAGATCTGGGATGTCTGGACACTCAACTGCATCCACGACCCGCAGACATTGGCAGAGGGGTCACCACAATGAATCACCACAACATCTGCCACACTAGGAGAACCTTATCCACATGTGTGACATCAAGTCCAAGCAGCAGGTGCAGATCTTGGAGGGTCATGTGAGCAGCATGCCTGCTGTGGCATCTTGTTACCAGACCAGATCAGTTTCCAGCACATTCTATGGTCCCTCAAGGATAACACAATCAGTGCTGGGAAAGTTTGGACTTGCTCACAGAGAATCCAGGCCAGCTCTTGACTTCCTCTGGCCCCTTCCTAGGCTTGTCTGAACTGGACTGACCACAGAAGTGATCTCAGGGTCTCTGCTTACCCTATGAGGCAAGACAGCAGGCTAAATAGACAAGCTCAGCCAGCTGGGCAGTTCCCTTCCACCTTATTCCCCACAAGCCTCCCTCTGCTTGGCCCTGCCATCATTTGCCTCCAGGACAAAGCTTAGCACCCTCTCTCTGGGTACCAAAAAAGATCTGGTCCATCCCACCTTCTGTCCCCATTCCAGATAGACTGCATATCTTTTCACTTACTTTTTTTAGACCTTTTTAGATTGGTATATAGTTTCAATCACTTCCTGATTGAAATAAAAGCTCACAGACTGTGAAAAAAAAATAACTAAAATGCATGCAGATTGACACCTTTAAGATATTTTTAAAAGTCACCTGCTTTTCTAGTGTTCAGCTAAGAACTGTTTTTCCCAAGGAGAGACTGGTTCCATTTATTCTGCTTTACTCTGTTTATTACCATGGACTTGCAGGGGGTAAGAAGGAGAGACAGGGAGCCCCGGGGGACAGACTGGGCTGCTTGTTGTTCACAAGAGCACAGGGCCATCCGAGTCCTCCCACACCAGGATTCTTTGTCAGATCTCTGAGAAGATGACCAAGTTTGATGAGGATTCAAGGCAGACATCCTTGGAATATTGCTATCATTCACATCCTCTCTCAGCCCTACGATTCCCTCCCTCCATCCCTATTCTGATGCAGCTTTTGTCAGATTCCATCTCCTGCTCCTCCCCTCACTCTGTCCAAGGCAGCCCTTTTTGTTTAATCCTGACAGTCAACAGGAGCTGATCTGGGGGGATAAACCCAAAAGATAAGCATCCCCCTTAGATGACATTCCCACCCGTGCCCCCCTCGTGTTTCTGGGCGTTTTATCCATCCTCCCTAACATATACAGATGAAGCTCTCTAAGCTACACAGTGTGACTCTTCTAGTAACAAGAAGGCACTTACTTAAGACACCCAAAGGGAAGAGGAGGACACTGCATTTTTTTCCCCTTCATTCTGTTTTTTTAATATAAATTTATTTATTTTAATTGGAGGTTAATGACTTTACAATATTGTATTGGTTTTGCCATACATCAACATGAATCCGCCACAGGTATACACGTGTGCCCCATCCTGAACCCCCCTCCCTCCTCCCTCCCCATACCATCCCTCTGGGTCGTCCCAGTGCACCAGCCCCAAGCATCTTGTATCTTGCATCAAGCCTAGACTGGCAACTCATTTCATATATGATATTATACATGTTTCAATGCCATTCTCCCAAATCATCCCACCCTCTCCCTTTCCCACAGAGTCCAAAAGACTGTTCTATACATCTGTGTCTCTTTTGCTATCTCACATACAGGGTTATCACTACCATCTTTCTAAATTCCACATATATGCATTAGTACACTGTATTGGTGTTTTTCTTTCTGGCTTACTTCACTCTGTATAATTGGCTCCAGTTTCATCCACCTCATTAGAACTAATTCAAATGTATTCTTTTTAATGGCTGAGTAATACTCCATTGTGTATATGTACCACAGCTTTCTTATCCATTCATCTGCTGATGGACATCTAGGTTGCTTCCATGTCCTGGCTATTATAAACAGTGCTGTGATGAACATCGGGGTACACGTGTCTCTTTCAATTCTGGACACT
This sequence comes from Oreotragus oreotragus, assembly GCA_006410675.1. Taxonomy (NCBI): domain Eukaryota; kingdom Metazoa; phylum Chordata; class Mammalia; order Artiodactyla; family Bovidae; genus Oreotragus; species Oreotragus oreotragus. Next base: position 74,917 of record SJYX01009233.1, on the reverse strand, counting down.
GCATTTTTATCAGAGGTCACAGAACCTCTTCACCCCAGATCATGGATTTAATACCCATGGCACTGTCTACTTGCTCCTCCTACTGATACAGGAAACGCTTTATCAGAAGTCCAGACTCTTGTCCCACTCATCTAAAAGAGTTTGGGTGAGGAACACAAAGCACAAAGGAAAACACAAACACACACAGAGGGGTAAGAGAACAAAGAAGCAAGTTATTTAGTAACTTTCACAGGAGCAAAAGTTACATACTCCAAGAAGAAGAGTGTGAGTGTCCTCAGAAGTGAGGGGGACACTGTAGGGTTGTTGATCACCTCTCACTTTATTTTTACCCCTTTGAATAGGTGGAGCACTTTTGATTAAAGATGGGGTATTCATTGAGTTGAGGCAGGGCCTGAACTGCACCAGTTTCCATCAGCCCCCGGTCTTGCCCATTTGTCTCCTGAAGTCATTGGACATTAGCTGGAGTTGTTCTGCCTTAAATGTTCCCTTACTAGTCCAGCACCACACGTGGAAGGTCGTACAGCGGTCATCAGCTTCCTATGCATTTTTTATCACACAAACTCCATAAAAACGCTTTCATGGTCAGAGTGCCTTGCTCAGATGTTACAAAGTTTCTGTTTTTGATGCCATTCCTCCATAGTGCCATGGCCTCCCTAAGTGCAAAACAAGGAGGTGGCTTTGCTTTTCTGCCTAATGCCTGACCCTGTCCTTCCTGCTTCACTAGGACTAGTCCCGTCTAGGAGTGGTTCAGCCACTCCTGGGTAGTCACTCATCTTGATGGTGATGGAAACACCTCAAGAATCCCCTTTGCCTGACCAAATTGAAGAGGCAAAGCAACTTCATGAGCAAAAGGAAACCTAGACTCCTAAGTGGACAGTCATTCCTCTACCAAAGAAAAGAGGTGCAAGTTTCCAGAGATGGAAACGGCCCAGATTCCTATGATGCCACTTTATCCATGCTGTCCAAATTAGTAGATGCAATGTGAAGGAAAAGACCAAGGCCAACAGTGGGCTTCAGATGTGACCCTATGTCTTCATCATCTTCTCTTTTTATTCAATATTGCTGTGACTTCGTGATTTATAAGAAAATGTACTTGGTCTTCTTCCCTGTTTCTGGCACAGAGCTCCCCCTTTAGAATTTCCTAAGTGAGCATAGTGACAAGGGTGCCTCTGATTATGTTAATGAGATGGCTTAGGACCCCATGTTAGGATGGAGGCTGGTTGTCAGGGAGCCAGCCATGAGATTAGAGGGTGAGAACTCTCAGTCCCACCGCCCCTCTGGGGAGGGGAGATGGGCTGGAAACTGAATTCAGTCACCAACGATCAATCACTTAATCAACTATGCCCACATAATGAAGCCTCTGTTTGGTTTTTCAAGCCCAGAATAACAAGGATCAAAGAGCTTCTAGGTTATCAAATATATAGAGATTTGGGGAGAGTGGTGTATTCAGGGTATGGAAGCTCTGCATCCTTTCCCCAGACCTTGCCTTCACATCTCTTCCATCTGACTGTTCTTGAGTTATATCCTATCATATAAAACCAGTAATATAGTAAGCAAAATGCTTCTGAGCTGTGTGAGCCACTCAGCAAATCTGTGAAACCCAAGAAGGAGATCACTGTAGCCTTCAGTCTATAGCCAGTTGGTCAGAAGCTCAGGTGACAACCTGGACTTGCAATTGATGTTTCAGGTGGAGCAGGACAGAACTCTTAACCTGTGGGATCAGACACTATCTCCAGGTAGACAGGGACAGAATTGAGAAGAGTTATAGGACACCCATTGAGAAGGAAATAGCAACCCACTCCAATACTCGTGCCTGGAGAATCCCATGGACACAGGAGCCTGGCAGACTACAGTCCATGGGGTCGCAAAGAGTCAGACATGACTGAGTGACTAAGCACACATATGACACCCAGCTGGTAGGGATCCAAGAATTGCTTGTTGGTGTGGGAGAAAATACCCCTACATGTACACATTCTGAAACAGGTGGTCAGAATCCATTAGTTCTTAATTTTTCTGATGAGTATCAAGAGTGGCAGGAGAAAAATCAACAACCTCAGATATGCAGATGATACCACTCTGATGGCAGAAAATGAAGAGGAATTAAAGAGCCTCTTAAGGAGGGTGAAAAAGGAGACTGAAAACACTGGCTTAAAGTTCAACATGAAAAATACAAAGGTCATAGCATCTGGTCCCATCATGGCAAATAAAAGGGGGAAAGTGGAAGCAGGGACAGATTTTCTTCTCTTGAGCTCCAAAATCACTGCAGATGGTACCTACAGCCATGAAATTAAAAGATGCTTGCTCCTTGAAAGGAAAGAAGTGGCAAATCTAGACAGCATATTAAAAAGCAGAGACATTATTTTGCCAACAAAGGTCCATATAGTCAAAACTATGGTTTTATAGTCAAGCACAGATGTGAGAGTTGGACCATAAAGAAGGCTGAGTGCCAAAGAATTGATCCTTTTGAA
>SJYX01009233.1:50113-66033 GCA_006410675.1 Oreotragus oreotragus | reverse complement strand
CTGCTGGGCATACACACCGAGGAAACCAGAATAGAAAGAGACACATGTACCCCAATGTTCATCTCAGCGCTGTTTATAATAGCCAGGACATGGAAACAACCTAGATGTCCATCAGCAGATGAATGGATAAGAAAGCTGTGGTACATATACACAATAGAGTATTACTCAGCCATTAAAAAGAATACATTTGAATCAGTTCTAATAAGATGGATGAAACTGGAACCGATTATACAGAGTGAAGTAAGCCAGAAAGAAAAACACCAATACAGTATACTGACACATATCTATGGAATTTAGAAAGATGGTAATGAGGACCCTGTATGCAAGACAGCAAAAGAGACACAGATGTGTAGAGCAGACTTTTGGACTCTGAGGGAGAGGGAGAGGGTGGGATGATTGGGGAGAATAGCATTGAAATATGTATACTATCATGTAAGAAATGAATCGCCAGTCTATGTTCAATGCAGGATGCACGATGCTTGGGGCTGGTGCATGGGGATGATCCGGAGGGATGATGTGGGGTGGGAGGAGAGAGGGGGATTCATGTTTGGGAGTTCATATACACCCGTGGCAGATTCATGTCAATGTATGCCAAATCTAATACAGTACTGTAAAGTAAAATAAAGTAAAAAAAAAAAAAAAAATGAAAGCCATTGAAAACTTTGGGTGACTTGAGCATGAGCTGCCTCTTCTCTTTGCTTGTCCCCATGTTGTAATAAAGGCTGCACTTTCCTTCACTACAGCCTAGTGTCAGTAGATTGGTTTTACTGCAGGTGGGAGAGCAGCCTCGAATTTGGTTCAGTAACAATATCATATAGGATATTTTTAAGAATGCAAAGTAGTCTATACCACATTTTCCTTTAACCAACATGTTTTATTAAGCAGTCTATTAAGTAGAATTTATTTTCAAACCTTAAAAATTGTTGCTTTTTATCCTAGAGAAAGAATACTGATGTTTCACAACAGGGTTAAAAACTAAGTATAACACAGGAATATACAGCAAACGAAGAAAGTATTTTGTTATCACCTATCAGCTTTTCAGCCCATAAAAATATACATTCAGTTCAGTTCAGTTCAGTCGCTCAGTCGTGTCCGACTCTGCGACCCCATGAATCGCAGCACGCCAGGCCTCCCTGTTCATCACCATCTCTCGGAGTTCACTCAGACTCACGTCCATTGAGTCCATGATGCCATCCAGCCATCTCATCCTCGGTCGTCCCCTTCTCCTCCTGCCCCCAATCCCTCCCAGCATCAGAGTCTTTTCCAATGAGTCAACTCTTCTCATGAGGTGGCCAAAGTACTGGAGTTTCAGCTTTAGCATCATTCCTTCCAAAGAAATCCCAGGGTTGATCTCCTTCAGAATGGACTGGTTGGATCTCCTTGCAGTCCAAGGGACTCTCAAGAGTCTTCTCCAACACCACAGTTCAAAACCATCAATTCTGCAGCACTCAGCCTTCTTCACAGTCCAACTCTCACATCCATACACGACCACTGGAAAAACCACAGCCTTGACTAGATATGTAACTATACAGAAGTATGGGCTTCCCAGGTGGCACTAGTGGTAAAGAATCCCCACTTGTCAATGCAGGAGATGCAGGAGACTTGACATCCCTGGGTCAGGAAGACCCCCTGGAGAAGGAAATGGCACCCACTCCAATATTCTTGCCTAGAAGTTTCCATGGGCAGAGGATCCTGGCAGCCTGCAGTCCACGGGGCTGCAAAGAGTCAGACATGACTGAGCATGTGCACCCACATGTAAGTATGTTTCCACTCTAAGTCCTCGGATCATTTTTCCTGGATATGGTTACATAAAGGCAGATTCACCTTTCATTGAGCTCAGTTCTCATTTTCAGATGCACAATTTTGAGTAAAAGTCTACACCAATTTGATGATTCTAATTTTCTTTAGCTATCACCAAAATAATCTGTAGTTGAAGAGGAGAGCTGAAAACTTATTACCCTATTCTACCCTCTAGATACTCCCTCAAAATAAAATTAAAGGCATTTTTAAAGCATAAAGCCACAACAATAAACAGAATGAGAAAGGAGACAATAGTCATAAAACTTTAAAATTTTTGCAGTAGGTAAAGCAATTAGGTCATCTGAGCCAGTTCTCCAGCTGAAGAAATGTAGAAAGGCTGGATGCAATATAAAAGCATCTGATGGACGGGAACAGAGAACTAACAAATAATGAAGCAGAACAGATATTTACAAAAGGTCAGAATCAAAACAAGTGAGCCTAGCTCTGGGGGCTGCATTTGCCCCAAAGTGTTTGCCATCTGTAAGAAACACAGAGGCTGAACGGGGTTTTGAAAATCTCTTGGTAGGAAGCGGACAAAACTTGCAGTCCAGGTCATAGCAGAGCCCTGGTAAATTCTGAAGCGCTGCCTCCTAGAAACAAAGGTGAAACTAGGTGATCCATGCCTCCACCAATTAGAGCCTTGCTCCTGTGTAGCCTAGGAAATCTCTAACTCAGAAATTTCATTACACTGATCTTGGATTGCTAGTAATTCCCAGTGCTGAGAAGAAGCAAAGGAAAATTCTCTCTGGAAGGAAAATTCTCTCTCTCTCTCTCTCTCCTAGACTTCAAATTCTTTCTATAAAATTATTTTTTATATTTTAATAAATTTTTCATATTAGAATAAATTAGACTCACAGAAAACTTGTGAAAATATTAGAGTTCCCCTATACCCCTATGGAAGCACAGTGTTCCCTAATATTAATACCTCCTATTACTATGGTACATTTGGTACGTTTAATGAACCAATCTTGATACCTGAAGCCCATTAACTGAAGCCCATAATTTTTTAAAAATTTTCCTAGGGTTTGTTTTTAATTTTCTTGTCCGTTTCCTGTTTCAGGAACAGAAGACGTGTTCTGCTGTTCTGCTCCAGGACACCACGTTGCATTTAGTCACCAAGTCTCCTTAGGCAAGTCCTGGCTGTGACAGTCTCTCAGACTTTTCCTATCTTTGATGATCGTGACAGTCGTTAAGGAGAAACTGCCAGGCACTTTGTAGAATGTCCTTCCACTGGGATATGTCTGATTTTTTTTTTTTTTTCTCATGATAGGAGCAGGATTACGAGTTTTTTGGAGGAGGATCACATAGGTAAAGTGCCATTCCCATCACACTGTATGAAGGTGGTTGCTGTCAACATGCTGTCAACATGACTCCTTTGTTGAAACTGACCTTAATCAAGCGAGATGTGCGTCAGGGTTCCCCACTGTTAAAGTTACTCTTTTCTTCCTCCTTTCCATATTGAATTCTTTGGAAGGAAGTCACAAGTCACACTTAAGGAGTGGGAATTATTTAGTATTACTTACTAAAGGGAAGTTACCTGCACAAATTATTTGGAATTGTTCCACATGGGATATTTGTCTATTCTCTCCTGTTCATTTATTTCATAATTTATGTGTCACCATGGACTTGTGGGCATTTATTTCACCCTTTATGTTATAATCCAAACTACTTTACTCCTCAGATGGCTTCAGTCTGGGTCACTGGGACCTCTCTCGGGTGGCTCCCGTGCCCCTTTGGCATACACCACCAGTGTTCAGCTTTTGGGGCTCTTGTTTTGTTTTGTTTGGGCACTTCCTTACTTTCTGGCACTACAAGATGCTCCAGATTCATCAAACTTCCTGCCCCAGTTTTAAAATCAACCGTTTCTCCAGGAGTCCTGATTTATTTCACTGAAGAACAGGAAGAACCAAGATCTGGGTGCTGAGTGCACTCATTCCCGGGGTACCATAGCTTCTAGGCTCTTTCAGCTGTTGGAGAAAGAAAATATGTGTGTACTAGCCAGTACGTGTGCACAAGTCCATAAATGCTTAAATATATACAACAAACTAATACAGCCATCTCCATTTATGTAAAACTAAGCATGTGTTTATACTGATATCTCCAATTCTACTCTATTACCATATATGTTATTTTTGCCTCTTCCACTTGCTTGTCTCCAGCCTCCACTCCAACAGTGAGAAATCTGACTCACGTCATTCACTTACTTACCTGTTCAGTTCCAGCATGCACACAGTTGTTTCAGAATTGTTAACTCATACCCTTGTGGGAAACAATTTTTTTCAACTAGAGTACACTGCCTAGGTACAGTTCCTTTTGCCTGTTGTCTGACAGACATTGCCAAAGTTATATAGGTTAGCTTTTCCCCCACCCTCTTCAGTGATGGTTTCAGACATTTTTAATAAAGTTATTTAGTCACGGCTTGCACTCACAATTGGCAGAGTTAGGTACTACCTGAAGGATTTGTTTTTAATTTACATGCTTTCAAATTCATTCCTCTGCTATAAAGTTCCATGGGTTTTGAAAAATGTATAATGTCATGCATTACAGTAGTATACAAAGCAGTTCCATGCTCTAAACATCTGTGTTTATCTATTCAAAGTACACATACCCCAAAATGCCTACAAATATTTCACCTGTTTGACCCTTCCCAAGTGTCATATAAATGGAACGACATGGTATGCACTCTTTTCAGAATGGCTTCCTTAACGTAGCAATATGCATTTAAGATTCATACGTGTCTTTGCATGGCCCAGTTCATACCTTATTACTAATAGTATTCTCTTGTATGGGTAGGCACAGTTTATTAATTCATCTTCCAAAGAACATCTTGTTGCTTCTGGGTTTTGGTGATTATGAACAAATCTTCTATAAATATTAAAGTGCAGGATTTTGCGTGGACCAGCATTCTCAGTTCAGATGGGTAAATATCTAGGAGTGTGATTGTTGGATTGTATGGTGAGACTGTTTAGCTTTTTTTAAAAATTGCCAAACTGTCCTCTAAACTGCTTGTGCCCACTTGCACTCCCACCAGTAATGAATGAGAATTCATGTTGTTNGACCAGCATTCTCAGTTCAGATGGGTAAATATCTAGGAGTGTGATTGTTGGATTGTATGGTGAGACTGTTTAGCTTTTTTTAAAAATTGCCAAACTGTCCTCTAAACTGCTTGTGCCCACTTGCACTCCCACCAGTAATGAATGAGAATTCATGTTGTTCCACATCTTTGCCAGCAATCAGTGGCATTAATTTGTATTAAGTTACCCTAATAGCTATGTAGTGATATTTCATTGATGTTTCAATTTCCATTTCTTAATGACAAATGACATTGAGCATCTTTTCATCTGATTTATTTGCCATCTGTACCTCTTCTTTGGCGAAGTGCCTTGTTCAGACCTTTGGCTCATTTTTAATTGACTTGTTATGTTGTCTTATTGTTGAGTTTTAAGCTTCATTCATATGTTTTGGATCCATGTCTTTTATGAGAAATGTGTTTTGCAAATATTATCTCCCTCTTTGTAACTTAACTTTTAATTTTGTTTACAGTCTCTTTAGAAGGCCAGAAGTTTTTCACTTTAATCAAATCCAACTTATTCTTTTCTTTCATGGTTCATGCTTTCACCTTCTGTTTAAGAATCTCATCATTAAGCCTGAGCTCAAAGAGATTTTCTTCCACATTTTTATAGAATTTTATATACATTTCTCAATTATGTGCATGATTCATTTTTACTTCATTTCTGGGTAAAGCATAATGTTTGTGTGTAGGTTCATTTTTTCTTTGTTTTTTATAGGATTTTTTGGTGAGGGGGATTCATATGGAAACATTTCTTGAAAAGACAGTCCTTTTATCCACTGAATTGTTTTTGCACCTTTGTCCAAAATCAGTCAACTGTATTCATGTGAGCAGCTCTTGACTCTTTATTCCATTTCATTAATCTTCATGTCTTTTCTTTCACCAATACGATGCTATGTCTTGCTTATTGTACTATAACTCAGAATATAATTTTTATTATACAATAATAAAAGATAACCACTTGTACAAGGAGATGAGGTAATAATGAATAAGAAAAAGACAACAAACACAACACCAGAGCTCCATAATTTGGAGTTATCAAACTATTCTTTCTATGTTCAATGAGATAAAACACAAAATTAAAGATTTTAACACAGAGGCATAAACTACTTTTAACAAATGATGAAGCAGACTTGAAAAAGAACTAAATTATCCTTCAATAAAAAGTAAATAAATTTAACCAATAGAGTACTGTAAAGTAAAATTTAAAAAAATAAATTAAAAAATAAATAAATAAAAACTCTTTCCTGAAACCTAAAAAAAAAAAAAAAAACTAAATGGATATCCCAGAACAGAAAAATACAGTAACTAAAATTAGAAACAGTAACTTACACCCTGCTGAAGAGACAACAGTGAAATACAAGATGAGTCAATATAGTGAAAGTTATAAGGAGGTAAAAGGTAGGGAAAACATGAGCATGTGATATACACAGATTTTATGACAANAAAAAAAAAAAAAAAAAACTAAATGGATATCCCAGAACAGAAAAATACAGTAACTAAAATTAGAAACAGTAACTTACACCCTGCTGAAGAGACAACAGTGAAATACAAGATGAGTCAATATAGTGAAAGTTATAAGGAGGTAAAAGGTAGGGAAAACATGAGCATGTGATATACACAGATTTTATGACAAAGGTGGAGCTTCAAGACAATATGGAAAATGATTCTGTCAACAGATGGTGGTGGGAAAAGCAAAAGTATGCAATGGTGCTTACAGATGTGTAGTTAAGCAGCAAAAATAAATAAATAAGCAAGTAAGTGATCACCATGGGAATCAGAATTACTGATTATATTTCATGGAGAGTAAAGGTCTTTCTTTGTGAATAGGACCATGTATCCCTCTGGAGGGCTATTAATATTCCCTGGTTTTATTTGTATGTTACCAGGGTGTTCACTTCACAATAATTTTATTGAGCTGAACATGTAGGTTGAAGCCAAGTTTTAAAATATGGATAAATGGCAGTAGACTTAGAAAGACTAATCTTAAAGTGGAAGGAAAGAAAACTCAGAAACAATCAAATTTACATATATATATTTACATATATATATTTGTATACAAATATTTGTATAAATTGTATATATCCGTATATATTATATATTTATATATATACAAATATATATATTTGGATATTTGGATATATCCAAATTTACATATATATATATTCTTCCCTAGTAGCTCAGCAGGTAAAGAATCTTCCTGAAATGCAGGAGACATGGTTTGATCCCTGAATGCAGAGTACTTCTAGATATGTAGGTAACTTAACAGAAGATTACATTAAAAATAGAAGAATAAATTGAAGTAGCTAATAATCACCTAGATTTCCAACTCCCCTTCCCCATTCCATTATTTATATAACTGTCTTTTTGCCATCCAAGAGAAGGATGAATGTTTATTTTCTGAACAGGGTAAAACATTCTCTGGACTATTAAATATTTGGCAGATTTGAGAATAAAGGTAATTCTCTGAAAACAAGAAGATTAAATTAAAATATATGTCAAAATAAATAAATAAATAAAATAAAATATATGTCAGACTACTAAGACCCAAGTTCCAGACCTATTTCTTCACTCAGGTACTGATATATTGGGAGTTAGGCTATCTCCTAAAATCAAGAGATGAGTATAGTCTTTTCAGGAAGATCTGACCACCTGGGGAGGAAATATTTAAAGATACTGACTTCAGATATTCTGGGAAAAGATTTGCCAAATGTAGCATAAAAATGTAGAATTATCAGTTAAATTTGGATCTTAGATTGACAAATAATGTTACAGTATGTCACATATAATGCTTGTGACAAATTTATACTACTACACTGAAGATCACAGTTCACAGGTTCCAATATTATGCACAAAACTTTCAGTCAGCTATTTACAGACTTTAAAATAAGTGAGTGGTCAGCCAAGAATTATTGGATATTTGTGAAAAGCTTTGAATATAAAAGATTAAAGATGTGTATAAGAGACAGCTGTGTGACTGCATCAGCCATGGCTGGTGATGGCCCCTTAGAGTGTTGTTGGCTAGATTGTTAGGCTCTAGTTTTAAGACACTGCTGTTAAAAGGCAAATATTCCTGAAGATTCTCATTAGGTGATTTCTTATGGAGTACCCTGGTTATGCTGTTGCCCTTGGAGTTTGATGAATAAAGATGACCATCCTGGCTCTTCTACTTAGTAGCTGAATGAGCCATAAAGTCTTTGAACCTCTGTGTCCTCATCTGTAGAAATGAGTGTATCTACTGCATTGGATTGTTATCAGAATTCATCAAGGGCTTTGGGAGGCTACTGTTATCACAAAGTGCTATTTAAATGGTAGTGATTTCTNGACAGTAAAAATTTAAGGTTAAAAAATTAAGTTAGAAAATGTTCTAGAAATGAGAGTAGAAAGAGTATGGGGGAAATAGAAGAAACTGTAAATTTTAAAAGTCAGAGAATCAGTTCAAGAATGCCACCATCTGAATAATATGGGTGGGGAATCTACAGAAATCTCTAAGAACAATGTTGATCACAACATATGAGTTCAACACCTGGTAGTAATTATAGTATATTCCAGGCTCAGCGATATGTAGCTTGTATACAGTCACAATAACATAAGACTGAGTTTTCAGTACACTGAAAACACAATAAAATTGAGGCAGGTGGAAGGATAGGGCTAGAGTTTTGTTTCTGAGGGTGGGGGAGGATTGGGTGGGGTCAGGGGAGAGGGCGTTCTCAACATTCGTTATCTGACAATGCCTGAAAGCGAAAAACAAAAAGATTAGCAAGAGAAGCCTACTATTTAGAGGTACTAATGAGACTACTGGAAGAATTAGCTTAAAGAATTAAAACTGGTTGCTGTCCACGACAAAACTGGCAGATGCCTGTGGGCACTTGCCATCTATCTCTACCACAATTAACTCACGTGCTGCTGCAGCTGCTGATGGTCAAAACTCCCTGAGAGGAGTTCAGGGTGGAGAGCAGGAGTGGGGCACGTTGTGCTGGGCGCAGGGGGACTGCCAGGACAGGTCTTCATAGTTAGGTGTTTTCAGGAGCCAAATTTATGAGCCGAATTCTTGTATCTTCTCAAATCTAGAAGAGCCCTAAAATCCTTCATGGTGATGACTGTTCCTCATGACCAGCAGAAAGCTTCCCCAGGCTAGCAGAAACTTTCTGGAAAGATATGTGCTTGGTGGCATGTACCTCCTCTTCCCCAAAATCTCAAATATATTGCCATTCCCCTCTGCTTCTTTGGAACAGTTTCTCAGAACTGTTTGAAGTGCTGTCTCCTGGGTTGCAGTCCCCATTTTGCTGCAAATAAAATTAACAACTCTCATGTGGGGTATTTTTTTTTTACCTTTGAATGCAAGTAGGTATGGTACCATTACTTTTCACAAATCTTGTAGAACTATTTGACTCTATACATTCTGTGCAAAAAAAAATTTTTTTATTTTAATTTAAATTGGACTTTAAAAGGTCGTCTGTGTACTCACAGACGCCAGAAAGAATGCAATAGTCAAAGCAGTTCAATTCTATGAGAATGGAGACAGCTTTGCTACCTCTGGAGACGAACATATCAAATAACCACATACTTCCATGGGCTCAGAATTAAGTTCCTTCAGTGGCTGATCCTGCACATGTCATTTTGGAAAACATTTGACCCTAACTGTCAGCCTTCTTCTGCGTTTGTCAGGACTTCCCTGGCTCTCTGTGTCCTGTAATAGGTGAATAACTAAGGGAAAAAGCGTTCCTTCTGTCTGTGGACACTTGTTTGTAATGGCATTTGGGGTCCCGGAGCTGGGCTGACAGATGCTCTTCCAGAAGGTTAATGAGATAAAGGTTCTCCAGCTGGTCCTTAAGCAGAGATTACACCTGAGGGGAAGATAAGGAGATTATTCCAGAAGCAGGCACTGCCTCCTGTTCTTCATAAATTGGCACCCTCATAAAGGTAAGCCAAGAAGGTTATCCTCACTCAGTCAATTCAGTATTTCATTATTTTTCACATTTTTGTCATATTTTTTAATGTGAGTGTGGGCTGTTCTGTGACTATTATCCAAAATATCAATGCACAAAAGCCAGAATGCATTTGGAAGCTAGAAGAGTTATTTTTTTCCTTTGGATTTTTCTTCAAGTTCAAGCAATCAAAGGTAAGCTAAATACTTCTTTATTTTTTTAACTGCTTATATATAAAATCTATTTATAAAGGTGAACAGTCAAAATCAGGAACGCCACTGTATTTCTGAGGGCTCATATACAGCAGGCCCTGAATTAATCATGACTGAATGATTGTCAGAAATGATTTTCACTTGATTTTTTTGAAATAGTTATTTTATATTTACATTATATGTTTTTTATAGTTTCGTGCTAAGTGCAACTTATGTAAACAAGAGAGATGAATGCACCCTATTTGCTCTTTAAAAAAATGAACAAAATTCATAACACTAATGTTAATAGCATTAGCAGGTCCACAAAAAAACGTGAAATTAATACTTTGTCACTTATGATCAGACAAAAATGTCCTTCATCTTCAGAGTCCATGATGAGGACCAACTCAGAAGCTTGGTTGCTTGTGAAGCTATATGCATGAAAGAACTAGTCACTGCAAGTTTTTATGGCAAATCTTCAAGTGAATCTAAAGCAAGTCACAAAAATAGGTATATTTCAGAAAAATAGTGTACTAAAAAATAACCTGTTGAAGAAAACTTCACTTTTTTAAGTATAAAACTGATCATTATAACATACTTAATCTTCTTAAGACATCTGAAATCAGTAATGTTCAGTTCTGTAAGGATGACATAACTTTCCACAATCAACGTTTTAACTGAAGCACTGATTTTAAAATGCCTATGGAAAAGTAAAACACATACTTGATTGCATTTCTTAAGTCACACAAAAAAAAACAGATTCTAACAGTTATTTTATATGTAACGTCTTACTTATTGCATTTGGAAGGAAGAGAAAATTTATGGAAAAATTGTATAAAAACTCCCTTTATGTTTTGTTACCTAGGAATGATAAAGGATGGAGAAAAAGTTTACTTACCTTTCAGTTGTCAATTATATATAAATGTTTACATTTATAAAAACATTTTAATTAGAAACAAATAATGAGATTTCAGTATATTCTGAGCTTACTCTGGTGAAGCAAACCAATTTGTCACTTTCCAAAACCTGACCCATCAAATCAGCTTTGGTTTTATTTGTTTAATTAATTGCTAACTAATTTAGCTATTTTTCTCTATTTTCATATATTACATATCAGCTACTACAATTTCAAATAGCATAATTACATATAGAAAGTTAAGTGAAAGAAGCTTACCAAAAGAACTGCTATTTGTTATATGCCGATGTCTAAGAAATAAAGTACTATAACTGCATAATAAAAGATCTTACATGGTTACTTGTTTGGGGCTTTTTATTCCATAAGAATCTCCGATCTGTGAATTTCTGTTAATCTTCATTAGTGAGGTTTACATTAATTAGAGTTTATGTACTTTAGCCAGATTGGTTTCCCATTTATGGCTAATTAGGCATTATGACTGGTTTCCCATTTATGGCTAATTAACCATTTACATAGAAAATGCTTCTGGTAGAGAGAGCAGTTCAACTCAATAAAACTAGCTTTTGAGTTTAAAAGCTGGGAATTTAAAGTCAATCAGTAAGCCACTTTAGTTGCTCACTCATGTCCGACTTCTGATGCTTTGTGACCCCATAGACTGCAGCCCAGCAGGCTTCCCTGTCCTTCACCAACTCCCAGAGCTTGCTCAAACTTATGTCCATCGAGTCAGTGATGTTATCCAACCATCTCATCCTGTCATCCCCTTCTCCTGCCTTCAGTCTTTCCCAGTTTCAGGGTCTTTTCCAATAAGCTAGTTCTTCGCACCAGGTGGCCAAAGTATTGCAGTTTCAGCTTCAGCATTAGTCCTTCCAATGAATATTTAGGACTGATTTCCTTAACCATTGACTGGTTTGATCACCTCACAGTCCAAGGGACTCACAAGAATCTTCTCCAACACCACAGTTTTGGCACTCATCTTTCTTTAGAGTCCAGCTCTCACATCCATACATGACCATTGGAAAATCCATAAACTTTGATTACACGGACCTTTGTTGGCAAAGTAATGTCTCTGTTTTTTAATATACTGTCTAGGTTGGTCATGGGTTTTCTTCCAAGGAGCAAGTATCTTTTAATTTCATGGCTGCAGTCACCATCTGCAGTGATTTTGAAGCCTAAGAAAATAAAGTCTGTCACTGTTTCCATTGTTCCCCCATCTATTTCCCATAAAGTGATGGGACCAGATGCCATGATCTTAGTTTTCTGAATGTTGAGCTTTAAGCCAACTTTTTCACTCTCCTCTTTCAATTTCACCAAGAGGCTCTTTAGTTCTTCTTCACTTTCTGCCATAAGGGAGGTGTCATCTGCATATCTGAGGTTATTTATGTTTCTCCAGGCAGTCTTGATTCCAGCTTGAGCATCATCCAGCCTGACATTTTGCATGATGTACTCTGCATATAAGCTAAATAAGCAGGGTGACAATATATACCTTGATGTACTCCTTTTCCTATTTAGAACCAGTCCATTGTTCCATGTTGGGTCTAACTGTTGCTTCCTGACCTGCATACAGATTTCTCAGGAGACAGGTAAGGTGGCCTGGTATTCCCATCTCTTGAAGAATTTTCCACAGTTAGTTGTGATCCACACATTCACAGGCTTTGGCACAGTCAATAAAGCAGAAGTAAATATTTTCCTGGAACTCTCTTGCTTTTTCTATGATCCAGTGGATGTCAGCTATTTGATCTCTAGTTCCTCTGCCTTTTTAAAATCCAGCTTGAATAGTTTTAAAAGTTATAGATTTTTTTTTTTTAAGGTATGGAAAATCACCTGTAGTACACCTATCCAAACAACCTATGCTGGCATCTTCATATGTTTCCTCAGCCTTTTTTCTATGCTCATTTAAATTTATATGGTTGCAGTTCTACCATGCACACAGTTTTACATAGAGCTTTTTGCACACGTTTTATATTAGATCTACATTGGTCTCCATTGTTATCTTGCTTTGATAATCATCATTTTATTGGCTGCATAGTGTTCCTTTCAGTTGTTACACCATGATTTGCTTTATCTAAATACACAACAAAAAGAAAGAACTGTTTCTAATTGTTTTGTTATGATGAGTAACGTTACAATGAATATCTTTGTGCATAAGCCTCTCTCGGTATTTAAGATTCCTAGCATAAATTCACTAAAGTAAAATTATTGGGTCAAAGCAATATCAACAGTTTCAGGGCATTTTATTCATATTGCCAAATTGCTCCTCAAAAGTTTTCCTATCCTCTTTGGTAATTTTTCCCAATTTGAGTCCATGAGTATTTGCTATTTATTAGAGTATTTGTACCCAACACAGATTATTAAGAGATTCAGAGACACGGCAACATTTTCAAAAGTTTCCTTTAAGCTTTGCAGATTCCAAATGTAGTTTTTCCATTGACACATGAAAATGAAATGGTTTTGATTAAATAAAACTCTTTAGGGCAACAAGACAGTTCAATAGTTTCAAAGAACAATTACTTCATCAAGATACAAAGGGGCCTCTCTTCAATTTTCCAAATGGGGATGCTAGTTACATCTGGTGTGTACAGCACAGCTTTATGCTCTTAGCTTTCCAGTTCATGTAAATAATTTCATCTAATTGCTTGTAACATTCCTATGTGTAGAAGAAAGAGAAGAGAGAAAACCTAGCCTTAGCAAGCCCTAAAATGGAAATGGTGTTTATCAGAGTCTGTGCTTTTTGCATTATATTTGGTTATACTAAATGAAACCTTTAACTAAGTTATTATTAGTTCCCCAAGGTAAAGTAACTATTTTAGCAACTGTGAAATGTCAGGAAATTTGCATTTGAAGACTCTCCAGTTCTTGCTAATCCTTTACTACTGGGATATGTTCTCATTTCATAAAATTACCCAGGAAGGTATTTTCCTTCATTGTGGTTCCAAGAACAGAGAACAAAGCTTCATTTATATCCCTGAGATACCTGCCCAATGACAATCACATTAACTTTGTGACTCCTCTATTTTTTTGTCTTGGCTACATTTTCAGAACAATGTAATTCAAAAGGCTGAAGGCAGATTTTTCTGTTAAACTATACCTGAAAAGATGTCCTTAAAATCGAAGTCATGTAAATTGAAGACACTTTGTGTCCAACTCCAGAAACCATGGCAGCACACCTCAGACCATTTATTAGATTATGTACTTTAAAAAGAAAAAGTGATTGTTGCCTTGTGACCCTCCCACGCTTATTTTGAGGATCACACTAAAGGACTGTTGTATGTGTGAACTAATTAGACAGCATTGGCATGATCTGTTACTTTCTTGGCCATTTCCCTCATTCATGAGCAAACCACCACCTTAGATATCAACTGTATTTGCATGCTAAACCTGTCTGCAAGTTCAGATCCTGTAAACTTTTGGCGCCTCAGTCACGTTCACAGATTTTATGCTGTTTTAAAATAATCCATCTAAGGCAATCAAGTTTGTTTTTCACAATCATCCGTAAGTTTATAATTAAGTAGATATGTGGAAGTGACCATAATAAAAGTCTGGTTTTCAGCAACCACAGGGTCTGAGTTCCCTGTCTGAGAGTGAGAGACAGTGTCCCTGGGAGTCAACCCCACAAATGAAAAGCACCAAGTCAGATGGAATTGTTTTAATAAGGGGAAGAAGTGTACTTTTTGTTCTGAGTCCAAAGCAAGCTGCATGCCACAGCCTATCCTATAGTGAGTTGATGTGGTTGACTGGCAAAGCTGTGGTAATGAGAATTCATATGTGGAAATGCCACTGTAAAGTCTGAACGGCAGCGTGCATCACTATGATTATTTATTGAGAATGTACTCCCATTGCAGCCCCTTTCCTCTGGCCACAGTGAATGTGGAAAGAATCTGAAAGAGCTACAAAACAGCAATAAACACTTCTAAGCATGTGGCTGTATTCAGTAGATAAATATTCTCCCATTTACCTTCCGTCATTCTTGAAGAGGGCTTTCCTGGTGGCTCAGACAGTAAAAATCTGCCTGTCAACACAGGAGACCCATGTTTAATCGCTGGGTTGGGAAGATCCCCTGGAGGAGGAAATGGCAATCCCCTCTAGCATTCTTTTATTTTTTTTATTGAAAAATAATTGCTTTACAGAATTTTGTTGTTTTCTGTCAATCCTCAACATGAATCAGCCATAGGTATACACATATCCCCTCTCTTTTGAACCTCCCTCCCATGTCCCTCCCCATCCCACCCCTCTAGGTTGATGCAGAGCCCCGGTTGAGTTCCCCGAGCCATACAGCAAATTCCTGTTGGTTATCTATTTTATACATGATAATGTAAGTTTCCATGTTGCTCTTTCCATACATCTCACCCTCTCCTCCCCTCTCCCCATGTCCATAATTCTATTCTCTATGTCTGTATCTCCACTGTTGCTCTGTAAATAAATTCTTCAGTACCATTTTTCTAGATTCTGTGTATATGAGTTAGTATACGATATTTATCTTTCTCTTTCTGACTTACTTCACTCTGTATAATAGGTTCTAGGTTCATCCATCTCATTAGAACTGACTCAAAGGCATTCCTTTTTATGGCTGAGTAATATTCCATTGTGTATATGTACCACAACTTCTTTATCCATTCATCTGCTGATGGACATCTAGGTTGCTTCCATGTTCTAGCTATTGTAAATAGTGGTGCAATGAACAATGGGATACATGTGTCTTTTTCAATATTGGTTTCCTCAGTGAACATGCCTAGGAAAGGGATTGCTGGGTCATATGGTGGTTTTATTCATTTTTTTTTTCTTGGTACATTTTATTTTATTTTTGGGGGGGAGGGGGATTAGTTGTGCCAATGGCTTTTTTTTTTAATTTTTTACTTTATTTTACTTTACAGTACTGTATTGGTTTTGACATACATTGACATGAATCTGTCACGGGTATACATGAACTCCCAAACATGAACCCCCCCTCCCACCTCCCACCCCACTTCATCCCTCCGGATCATCCCCATACACCAGCCCCAAGCATCCTGCATCCTGCA
>SJYX01009233.1:0-46561 GCA_006410675.1 Oreotragus oreotragus | reverse complement strand
AAAGATGCTTACTCCTTGGAAGAAAAGTTATGACCAACCTAGATAGCATATTCAAAAGCAGAGACATTACTTTGCCGACTAAGGTCCATTCTAGTCAAGGCTATGGTTTTTCCCCTGGTCATGTATGGATGTGAGAGTTGGACTGTGAAGAAGGCTGAGCACCAAAAAATTGATGCTTTTGAACTGTGGTGTTGGAGAAGACTCTTGAGAGTCCCTTGGACTGCAAGGAGATCCAACCAGTCCATTCTGAAGGAGATCAACTCTGGGATTTCTTTGGAAGGAATGATGCTAGAGCTGAAACTCCAGTACTTAGGCCACCTCATGCAAAGAGTTGACTCATTGGAAAAGACTTTGATGTTGGAAGGGATTGCGGGCAGGAGAAGAAAGGGACGACAGAGGATGAGATGGCTGGATGGCATCACTGACTTGATAGATGCTAGTCTGAGTGAACTCCAGGAGTTGGTGATGGACAGGGAGGCCTGGCGTGCTGCCATTCATGGGGGTCACAAAGAATCGGACACAACTGAGTGACTGAACTGAACTGAACTGACCTGAATCCATTTTGAGTTTATCTTTGTGTATGGTGTTAGAAAGTGTTCTAATTTCATTGTTTTACATGTAGCTGCCCAGTTTTCCCAGTATCATTTATTGAAGAGGCTGTCTTTGCCCCATTGTATATTCTTATCTCCTTGTCAAAAACAAGGTACCCACAGGTGACAGTGAAAGTGAAGTCAGTCATGTCCAACTCTTTGCAACCCTGTGGACTGTAGCCCACTAGGCTCCTCCGTCCATGGGATTCTCCAGGCAAGAATACTTGAGTGGGTTGCCATTTCCTTCTCCAGGGTTCTTCCTGACCCAGGGATTGAACCCATGTCTCCTGCATTGCAGGCAGATGCCACCAGGGAAGCCCACCATAGGGGCATGGGTTTATTTCTGGGCTTTCTGTCTTGTTCCATTGATCTATATTTCTGTTTTTGTGCCAGTACCATACTGTTTTTATGACTGTAGCTTTGTAGTATAGTCTGAAGTCAGGAAGGTTGATTCCTCCGATTCCGTTCTTCTTTCTCAAGACTGCTTTGGCTCTTCAGGGTCTTTTGTGTTTCCATGAGGAAATCAGTCCTGAATGTTTGTTAGAAGGACTGATGTTGAAGCTGAAACTCCAATACTTTGGCCATCTGATGCAAAGAGCTGACTCACTTGAAAAGACCTTGATGTTGGGAAAGATTGAAGGCAAGAGGAGAAGGGGACAACAAAGGATGAGATGGTTGGATGGCATCACTGACTCAATGGACATGAGTTTGAGTAAACTCTGGAAGTTGGTGATGGACTGGGAGGCCTGGCATGCTATAGTCCATGGGGTGGCAAAGAGTTAGACACGACTGAGCAATTGAACTGACTGACTGATGAACTGTGAAATTTTTTCTTCTAATTCTGTGAAAAATGTCATTGGTAATTTGATAGGGATCACATTGAGTCTGTAGATTATATTCGGTAGTATAGTCATTTTCACAATACTGATTCTTCCTACCCAGGACCATGGAATATCTCTCCATCTGTTTATGTCATCTTTGATTTCTTTCATCAGTGTCTTAGAATTTTCTGTGTACAGTTCTTCCGTCTCCTTAGGTAAGTTTATTCCTAGATATTTAATTATTTTTGTTGCAATGGTGAATGGCATAGATTCCTTAATTTCTTTTTCTGATTTTTCATTGTTACTATATAGAAATGCAAGTGATTTCTGTGTACTGATTTTTTATCCTGCAACTTTTCTAAGTTCACTTATTAGCTCTAGTAATTTTCCAATACTATCTTTAAAGGGTTTTCTATGTACAGTACCATAGATGGTTGGATGGCATCACTGACTCAATGGACATGAGTTTGAGTAAACTCTGGAAGTTGGTGATGGACTGGGAGGCCTGGCATGCTATAGTCCATGGGGTGGCAAAGAGTTAGACACGACTGAGCAATTGAACTGACTGACTGATGAACTGTGAAATTTTTTCTTCTAATTCTGTGAAAAATGTCATTGGTAATTTGATAGGGATCACATTGAGTCTGTAGATTATATTCGGTAGTATAGTCATTTTCACAATACTGATTCTTCCTACCCAGGACCATGGAATATCTCTCCATCTGTTTATGTCATCTTTGATTTCTTTCATCAGTGTCTTAGAATTTTCTGTGTACAGTTCTTCCGTCTCCTTAGGTAAGTTTATTCCTAGATATTTAATTATTTTTGTTGCAATGGTGAATGGCATAGATTCCTTAATTTCTTTTTCTGATTTTTCATTGTTACTATATAGAAATGCAAGTGATTTCTGTGTACTGATTTTTTATCCTGCAACTTTTCTAAGTTCACTTATTAGCTCTAGTAATTTTCCAATACTATCTTTAAAGGGTTTTCTATGTACAGTACCATGTCATCTGCAAACAGTAAGAGCTTTACTTCTTCTTTCTCAGTTTGGATTCCTTTTCTTTTTTTTTCTTCTCTGACTGCTGTAGCTAGGACTTCCAGAGCTATGTTGAATAACAGTGGTGAAAGTGGACACCCTTGTCTTGTTCCTTATCTTTAAAGGGTTTTCTATGTACAGTACCATGTCATCTGCAAACAGTAAGAGCTTTACTTCTTCTTTCTCAGTTTGGATTCCTTTTCTTTTTTTTTCTTCTCTGACTGCTGTAGCTAGGACTTCCAGAGCTATGTTGAATAACAGTGGTGAAAGTGGACACCCTTGTCTTGTTCCTGATTTTAGGGGGAATGCTTTCAGTTTGTCACCACTGAGAACAAAGTTTGCTCTAGGTTTATCATATATGGCCTTTACCATGTTGAGGTAGGGTCCTTCTATGTCCATTTTTTGAAGAGTTTTAATCCTAAATGGGTGCTGAATTTTGTCAAACACTTTTTCTACATCTATTGAGATTTTCGTATGATTTTTATCTTTCAATTTGTTAATATGGTGTATCCCATTGATTGATTTGTGTATATTGAAGAATCCTTGCATCCCTGGAATAAACCCAACTTTATCATGGTGTATGAGCTTTTTGATGTGTTGCTGAATTTTGTTTGATAAAATTTTGTTGATGATTTTTGCATCTATGGTCATCAGTGATACTGGCCTATAGTTTTCTTTTTTTGTGTTGTCTTTGTCTGGTTTGGGTATCAGGGTGATGGTGGCCTCATAGAATGAGTTTGAAACTGTTCCTTCCTCTGCAATTTATGGAAAGTGTTTTAGAAGAATAACCATTAGCTCTTCTTTATTTTTTTTTTATTTTTTTTTTACTTTATTTTACTTTACAGTACTGTATTGGTTTTGGCATACATTGACATTTGCCTTAGAGTCAGCAAACCTGTTCGAATTAGACCTGGAGAAACCTAAGTCAGATGATTGCATAGGGTGAACTATAGGAAACTGCTGATAACTGGGTATTTTGACTGCAAAGTAGGCAATTACATAGGAATCAATGTATCTATTGCCTGTTTTCCACCTTCAAAGCTATCATAGGGACAATATGCTGTCATGGGCAGAAAGAACTGGGGTTGCTAATATCCATGGCAATTTTCCCTTGTGGCTCAGCTGGTAAAGAATCCGCCTGCAATGAGGGAGACCTGGGTTCGATCCCTGGGTTGGGAAGACCCCCTGGAGAAGGAAAAGGCTACCTACTCCAGTATTCTTGCCTGGAAAATTCCATGGACTGGATAGTCCAAGGGGTCGCAAAGAGTCGGACACAACTGAGCAGCTTTCACTTTCATGGCAAATTACTACTATAACGGAACGTCATATACACGCCATCCACTCCAAGTTCTCTTCTTAATGATGCACAATTTAATCCCCTGTCTTCCGCCTCAGGGTTCCCAGTCCCCGCTGTTCTCTGAGCTTTACTGGCCCGACAACTCGGCGTCCGCCGCGCCTCAGCAAGCCAGGCCTCCGCAATCCAGCCGTCCCCGCCCCACCGGCCGCCAAGAGGCCCGGCCTCAAGATGGCGGCGGGGGCGGAGCCTGTGACTGACGTGGCCGGGGGCGGGGTCAGACTGGGGGCGGTGCCAGCGGCCCAGCTCAGCCTGGCCGCCTCGGCCCGGGGGCGGGGGGCTTCGGCGGTCCGGCTGGAGCTCTCTTTTCCGCGCGGCAGGTTTGCGCCGTAGCTCCCTGAAGGCATCATGAAGTCCCCGGTTTCGGACTTAGCCCCGAGCGACGGCGAGGAGGGCTCGGACCGCACACCGCTCCTGCAGCGCGCCCCGCGGGCGGAAACCGGTGAGTGGCGGCGCGACCCAGGGGGTTTTCGGGCGGGTGGCCGTCCCAAGGTGGAGGGTGTCCAGAGCCGCTCAAGCCCTCGGGGGCTGAGATCGGGGAGCCCGGTGAGGGCCCCCCTCAAGCCTCCGACTTCTCGGATGCCCAGAAGCCCGCTGCCGGGCCCGGGAGGCGAGCGGCGCCGGGAGGCCGGGGCTGGGCGGAGGTTCCGGCAGGACCTAGGCAGGTGCAGCCCCGGGGGTCTCCGCAGGTGCAGCCGGCGGGCTGGGGCTCGGACCTGCTGGGCGCCGCGGGCGCAGGGCGCCGGGCGATCTTCCGTAGTATTGAGCTGGAGACCCTGTGGAAGAACGAACTGGGGGAGAGAACCTTGAAATGAATGGGCAGAGGGCGAAGCGGAGGACCCCGAGGGAAAAAGCGCCCTGGGGAAACCTGCAATTGAAGGCTGGAGGGCGGGACGGAGACGCGGACTCTTCCTCCTTGTCACTGCCAGCTTGCCACAGCTGCTGGTCCTCCAGCATGTGATCTGGTAGCTAGCTCCTTGGGCGAGGAGACAGGAAAAAAAAAAAAAAAAAACCTGCCAGAAGTACAAACAGCTAAAGGTTAAAAAATATATTAAAAAATAACCAAGGGGTCTCTGAAGAAATCAAAGACAACATAAAAAATACCTGCAAAAAAATGAAAATGGAAATAAAATGATCCAATGTGTATGAGACTCAACAAAAGCAGTTCTAAGAGGGAAATTTATAGTGATACAGGCCTACCTCAGAAAAGAAGAAATAGCTCAAATAAGCAATCTAATATAAATCTAAAGAAACTAGAACGATAAATATAAAACAACCCAAAGTTTGTAGAAGGAAAGAAACAATAAAGATCAGGAGATAATGAATGAAATAGACTAAACAAATAGAAAATATCAGTGAAACCAAGAACTAATCATTTGAAAAGGTGAAACAAAGGAAAGAACAACTAATGATAATTGGGTCTGTGTCCATAATATTGTATCCTTTCAAAAAATATCATTGGTAACCTAAATGAGAGACTGTTTAAAAGCTGTGAATGCCTGAAACTTAGAAGCCAAGGTATTCTCTGCCTGAGCTTAATGTTGTTCCCAAGAAAGAACTAAGAAGTTACCAAAGCTACCTTTTAGGGGATGGAAATTGGTTGAGGAAGAAAAGTTTTATTGGAGTGTATACACAGGCAGATCATTATATCTTAGAGGTGCTAATTCATGAAACTGACAAGCCTTTCTTTTCCTATTTTGAAGTTATAAATATCAGCTTCTCCATCCAAGCCACTGGTGAAGTATTTAGGGAAGGGCAGAGAGTGGTACAGGAGGGAGGTGAGTAGGGAAAGACAAGGGCCATTGCTCATAGGGTGGAAAACTCTTGGAGCCTCTATTTTTTGAACTTTGAAACCATCGGTGGCAGGGTTCAATCACTAACAGCACAAGTTCAAGAGTTGAATGATTTCAAAAGCCCTGGTCTCAGGAGAAGATTTAATTTTTATACTGGAGCAGTGGTTCACTTGAAAACAAAACAAATTTTTTAATCCTAAGAATGGACTAAAATCCAAAATGCTGTCTTGAATCATGAGATCCATCAGTTCCTGACATCATCTAGACCTGCATCTAGAAAAAACAAAAAATGAAAAGTGAAGTCTCTCAGTCGTGTCTGACTCTTTGTGGCCCCATGGACTATAACCTACTAGGCTCCTCTGTCCATGGGAGTCTCCAGGCAAGAGTACTGGAATGGGTTTCCATTTCTTTCTCCAAGAGATCTTCCCAACCCAGGGTCGCCCACGTTGCAGGCAGATGCTTTACCATCTGAGCCACATGTGTTAGGTTTCTGTGAAAACTTTTGTTTAAATGTAAACTTCATATCAACACTGTCAGTTTTTTGTCTTAATAAAGCTATATAGATTTATTTTTTAATAGCCAGGACATGGAAACAACCTAGATGTCCATCAGCAGATGAATGGATAGGAAAGCTGTGGTACATATACTCAATGGAGTATCACTCAGCCATTAAAAAGAATACATTTGAATCAGTTCTAATAAGATGGATGAAACTGGAACCGATTATACAGAGTGAAGTAAGCCAGAAAGAAAAACACCAATACAGTACACTAACACATATATATGGAATTTAGAAAGATGGTAATGAGGACCCTGTATGCAAGACAGCAAAAGAGACACAGATGTGTAGAGTGGACTTTTGGACTCTGAGGGAGAGGGAGAGGGAGAGGGTGGGATGATTTGGGAGAATAGCATTGAAATATGTATACTATCATGTAAGAAACGAATAGCCAGTCTATGTTCAATGCAGAATGCAGGATGCTTGGGGCTGGTGTATGGGGATGATCCGGAGGGATGATGTCTGGTGGGAGGTGGGAGGGGGGTTCATGTTTGGGAGTTCGTGTACACCCATGGCAGATTCATGTCAATGTATGCCAAAACCAATAGAGTAACGTAAAGTAAAATAAAGTAAAATGGAAGTTCTAAAAAAAATTAAATTTAATTAAAAAAAATAAAATAAAAGTGCTGGGAGAAATATCAATAGCATCAGATATACAGATGACACCACTGTAATGGCAGGAAGCAAACAGGAACTAAAGAGCATCTTGATGAAAGTGAAAGAGGAGAGTGAAAACCTGGCTTATAACTCAACATTCAACTAAAGAAGATCATGCCATCTAATCCTTTCATTTTATGGCAAATAAAAGGCGTTGGGGGTGGGGGGGAGAAGTGGAAGCAATGACAGATTTTCTCTTCTTGGTCTCCAAAGTCACTGAGGATGGTGACTGCAGCCATGAAATTTAAAAATCACTTGCTTTTTGGAAAGAAAGCTATACAAACACAGACAGTATGTTAAAAAGCAAAGACATCATTTTTCTGACAAAGGTCTATCTAGTTAAAGCTATGGTCTTTCCAGTAGTCATATATGGACATGAGAATTGGACTATAAGGAAGGCTGAGAACCAAAGAATTGATGGTTTTGAATTGTGGTGCTGGAGAAGACTCTTGAGAGTTTCTTACACAACAAGGAGATCAAACCAGTCAACCCCAAAGGAAAGCAACACTGACTTCCAACCCATTGGAAGGACTTAAGCTAAAGCTGAAACTCCAATACTTTGGCCACCTGATGAGAACAACTGACTCATTGGAAAAGACCCTGATGCTGGGAAAGATTGAAGGCAAAAAAAGTAGAGGGTGACCAAGAATGAGATAGTTGGATGACATCACCAATTTAATGGAGAGCACCGAAGAATTGATGCTTTTGAACTGTGGTGTTGGAGAAGACTCTTGAGAATCCCTTGGACTGCAAGGAGACCCAACCAGTCCATTCTGAAGGAGATCAACCCTGGGATTTCTTTGGAAGGAATGATGCTAAAGCTGAAACTCCAGTACTTTGGCCACCTCATGCAAAGGGTTGACTCACTGGAAAAGACTCTGATGCTGGGAGGGATTGGGGGCAGGAGGAGAAGGGGACAACTGAGGATGAGATGGCTGGATGGCATTATGGACTTGATGGACGTGAGTCTGAGTGAACTCCGGGAGATGGTGATGGACAGGGAGGCCTGGCGTGCTGCGATTCATGGGGTCGCAAAGAGTCGGACACGACTGAGCGACTGAACTGAACTGAACTGAACAGAAGCTTGTTCAGACTTGGTGAGATAATGAGAAATAAGGAAGCCTGATGTGCTACACTCCATGGAGTCTCAGATAGTCAGACATGACAGTGACTGAACATCAACAACAATCCATCTCTTATATAATAAAAGTGTAGCCTGTGGGGTATTTTTTCTTTCATTTTCTAATTTTATGGATATAGTTTATGACTTAAGAAATTTTTTAAAAATTATGATTACATTGCAAAGTTTCACTATTTAACTAGTTCTGTTATTGTATTTACTTCTATAACTTTGTTGAAATATAACATTTTTTGAAATTTGTTTCTGTCAGTTTTGTTTTTGCCAATTTTCTACCTCACCAGTACTCATTATTATCCTTTAAAAATACTTATGATTGCATGAATTTATCTTTTCTTCCTCCTGGGAAGTATGCTTCCTGGAAAGTATACAGGTATTATTTTTGGGTCCTTGCTTATATTTTGATGTACATATGTAGTCTCTAGATGTTCATAAAACATTATAAACTCTATCCTCTGCAAATTAGTGCTGTGAAGGATTGATATGATATCAATGTATATTAATTTCTTTTGCAGATATTATGCTTATTAATTTCCCATCTGCACTCAATTTTTCTCATTTTTCCCTGAGATACAGAATATTCTCTAGTAATGGCTAGGTATGGACTTACTGTTTTCCCTTCTGGAACATTTGTTACATGTATTTTGAATCATCTTATTCTTTTATACATAGCTTCTCTTTTCTTCTTTCTCTTTTTGCTTAATTCTAGGAGAATTTGATGAATTTTTTTATTAGTCTCCAATTTTCTACCATATCCAGTGTGTTTATTCAGATTTTTTTAGTCTGACATTTGTGCTTTTTGTTAATATGCAAACCTGTAATATATCATAAGATCAATGGTTTTTATTTTATACCATTGAGAGGGTCACTCTTATTCACTAACACCCACGAAAAAGAGGATACTGTCAGAGAATGTATACATTGCACTTGGAGAAAGAAGTGTTCACGTTTATCCTAATCTTATTTTGTTGGGTTATAGATTCTATGATCGCTAAAGTCTTTGTTAGCAAAGCTGCTGAGGGCCACAAGCTATTTTGTGGTGTTCATCAGGTCAGTATAGAGTCACCAGTTTTTTCTAACTAGCTCAGAGGCTCCCACTGGGAGTGAGATTGAGATTGCACCATATGCTGAGCAACAGTCAGCACCAGAGGTGGTATTGCTGCCCAGTAAACATAAGGTCTGACATTTTCACAGGATCTCTGTTGTGGGTTGAATAGTGTTCCCTAAAAATGTGTGTTGAAAATCTAACCCCCAATGACTGTGAATGTGACATTATTTGGAAATAAGGTAGTTGTAAACAGAATCCTATTAATATGATGTCATTAGGATGGGCCCTAATTGAAAAGATTGGAGTACTTATAAAAAAAGAAACTTGGACATCAAGACCTACAGAGAGAGGAGAGTGTCATGTGAGGATACAGACACAGAACAAAGATGGCCATGGGAAGACAGAGACAAAAACCTGAGTGATGTGTAAAAAGCCAAGGAAGGCCTGAGATTAACATAATCTGAAAAAAAAAAGAATCAGGAAGACATCCTGCCTCAGAGGCTTTGGAGGGAACATGTTCTGCTGACATGTTGATTTTTTACTTCTAGACTCCAAAACTGTAAAAGAATAAAATTTATTGTTGTTCTGAGCAATCCAGTTTGTCACACGTTGTTACGGCAGCCCTAGCAAACAAGCAGCGACATCACCTTTAAGATCTGCTTTCTACACAGCTGCTTCATGATCTTCTCTTTCTTACAGAAATGTCTTCTCTGGGTTCAGGCTCTGTATATGGTTTGCTTATGCCCTCTCCACAATTTCTCATTTTCTTACTTTCTACCTAGTGAACACTTAACTTTTGTTGTATTCACTGTTCTGGTTTCCAGCAAGGATACAGATTTTCCCTCAAATCTTATTATACCTTTCTTCATTTCAATTAGGTGTTGAAAATCTGTCTTCAACCTTTTTAAGAGCAGATGGAAACAGCCTAGTCCTCCTTTCTGAGATATGCCCAGAAAGTAGAATTTCTGTCCTGCAACTCTTGAACCAAGAGCTGTTGCTTGCAAATCACTCTCTATTACAAGAAAAATTGACTCTGGATCCAAGTGGGTGTCTACATCTATGTGAGCCACACCATTCATGGGAGTTTAATATGATTTTCCTTGGGAAAGAAACAGAATTGGAGTCAGGTACACTAATCTGAACTTTTGATAGTGTATAACAAGTTATTACCATCTGACTATTACTTTCAGAAAAGCACATGCAATTCTGATGGTTCTGTAGAATTTTACATCTTGTAGAACCTCACCAGACTGCCTCAGAATTAGCCACCCACTAAGCATCACTTTCAAAGAGATCTCCACTCTAGATTTGCCTCTAATTTCTTATTAAAATATAAAATTACATGTGGACTTGTGTCCCACCAGTGTAATTTTTATTTCCTATTTATTCAAACAGTTTGCAGCTCCTGAAATTTTTTTTTCCCTTATCTTGAGTACTTCATTATTTACTTCCCTGTAACAAATGGAGTTTTCCTGCAAACATTCCTTGAAACTTTCTTATGAAATAAGCATTTAAACCAATTATTAGAGATAACCTGTAAGACCAACTCTTACATCCGCCTGACTGCACATTTGACAAAATTGCCTTATCACTAAAATTTGGAAAAATTATATATGATCTTATTGATAATTTTACACCATGGGAACACTCCAGTGATGGGTTTACTCACATTTACAGACATCTTTGGCACTTGACTGCATGAGATTTTGTAGACACATGATAGAGAATGATTTCCTATGGTACTCAGGATAGCATTCATACATAAATGATGTCCCAATGGGAAACTCAGTTTCATTGGTTTGGATATTCAATTTGGCAAATTGGAAATTATCTAGGGCATTACAGTGACCTAGGGACCACAAACTCAAGAACATAAGAGTTTAAAAATAGATACCTAATGCCATTCTTCTTTCTCTAGTATTAGACTTGAGGTCACACAAAATAAACTTTTATTTTGGAAAGATAATGTCCCTGTAATCCTTGAAGGGAAATTTCCATTAGCATGTATCCATTAGAAAACAAACTATCTGGAAGTCTATTTTGCTATCTGGACCTTCTATTTATAGCATTTACTGTAAAAGACAGCTCCCACTCAATGTTCCACATTTTCAGGGAGACAGAGAGAGTGTTTCTGCCCAACTTCCACCTGGTTTGGTGTTTGTGTACTTCAGTGCATCAAAACCCCAAGAATGAATGCAAGTATTGCTATGAACTTTCCTCTTAGCACTGCTTTTATAGTGTCCCACAGGTTTTGGGTTGTTGTGTTTTAAATTTTTGGTAGAATTCAGCTGTGAAGCCGTCTGGACCTGGGCTTTTGTTTGCTGGAAGATTTCTGATTACAGTTTCAATTTCCGTGCTTGTGATGGGTCTGTTAAGATTTTCTATTTCTTCCTGGTTCAGTTTTGGAAAGTTGTATTTTTCTAAGAATTTGTCCATTTCTTCCACGTTGTCCAATTTATTGGCATATAATTGCTGATAGTAGTCTCTTATGATTCTTTGTATTTCTGTGTTGTCTGTTGTGATCTCTCCATTTTCATTTCTGATTTTATTAATTTGATTTTTCTCCCTTTGTTTCTTGATGAGTCTGGCTAATGGTTTGTCAATTTTATTTATCTTTTCAAAAAACCAGCTTTTGGCTTTGTTGATTTTTGCTATGGTCTCTTTTGTTTCTTTTGCATTTATTTCTGCCCTAATTTTTAAGATTTCTTTCCTTCTACTAACTCTGGGGTTCTCCATTTCTTCCTTTTCTAGTTGCTTTAGGTGTAGAGTTAGGTTATTTATTTGACTTTTTTCTTGTTTCCTGAGGTATGCCTGTATTGCTATGAACTTTCCTCTTAGCACTGCTTTTTTAGTGTCCCACGGGTTTTGGGTTGTTGTGTTTTCATTTTCATTCATTTCTATGCATATTTTGATTTCTTTTTTGATTTCTTCTGTGATTTGTTGGTTATTCAGAAGCGTGTTGTTCAGCCTCCATATGTTGGAATTTTTAATAGTTTTTCTCCTGTAATTGAGATCTAATCTTAATGCATTATGGTCAGAAAAGATGCTTAGAATGATTCTGATTTTTTTGAATTTATCAAGGTTAGATTTATGGCCCAGGATGTGATCTATCCTGGAGAAGGTTCCGTGAGCACTTGAGAAAAAGGTGAATTTCATTGTTTTGGGGTGAAGTGTCCTATAGATATCAATTAGGTCTAACTGGTCTATTGTATCATTTAAAGTTTGCGTTTCTTTGTTAATTTTCTGTTTAATTTATCTGTCCATAGGTGTGGGAGGGATTGGGGGCAGGAGGAGAAGGGTACGACCGAGGATGAGATGGCTGGATGGCATCACAGACTCGATGGACATGAGTCTGAGTGAACTCTGGGAGATGGTGATGGACAGGGAGGCCTGGCGTGCTCCAATTCATGGGGTCGCAAAGAGTCAGACACGACTGAGCGACTGAACTGAACTGAAAGGTAGTATCTGGCCAAACGGGTGAAATCAGACACAGCAGAAAAGCCTCTCCTGAACCAAAAATATCCCTCTATCAAAATGCTGAATCTTCACCTACAGGTCTGTAATATTTCCAGATTCAAGATACACAATTCTGGAACACCACCTCTTTCTAATAATCTCTCCTTCTTGCCTTTATGGAATATGATTTTCACTATCAGCAAAACACCCCAATCCTTCTGTGTGCTGGGTGCCAAGTCACCTCAGTCATATCTGACTCTTTGCAACCCCATGGACTGTAGCCCACCAGGCTCCTTTGTCCATGGGATTCTTCAGGCAAGAATACTAGAGTGGGTTGCCATGCCCTCCTTCAAGGAAACTTCCCAACCCAGGGATCCAACTTACATCTCTTATGTCTCCTGAATTGGCAGGCGGGTTCTTTACCACTAGCACCACCTGGGAAACCTCTCTCAATTTCTCCAATTCTTCAGCCTACCCAGCCCTCAGAATCCTTCATATTAACCCTCGGTACTCGGATCCACTTCTGAACCTCTCTCAACAGTCTTATTAGTACATTAGAAACCTTAGTCCTTGACCTTCTGCTCCATTTGCTTTGATTAAACCCATTTTGGGGTTTTTCGAGAATGTCATTAGAGAATGTCAGACAAAATGCTTGATGAGCAAATTCATGCCCCAAACCCTTAATTGGGCCCTCCACACTATTCACAGTCAAACTCATCTCTGACTCCCTGACCTAGTCCAAAGTTGATTTTCAAAGCTTCTCTTTCTCTTTGAACCTGCAGTCTGATTCTTCCTCATTTCCATGATGGCACAGTTAAAAGCCAAGGCTTTCAGGTTTGCCCAGCAGTGCATTCAACACAGCTCGGTGGTGTCTGACTCTCTGTGGTCCCATGGACTGTAGCCTGCCAGGCTTGTTTATCCATGAAATTTTCCAGGTAAGAATACTGGAATGGTTTGCCACTTCCCACTCCCAGGGATCTTCCTGACCCAGGAATCAAACCTGAGTCTTTTGCATCTCGCGCATTGACAGGCAGATTCTTTACCACTAGCACCACTTGAGAAGTCCCCAGCACAGCACACAGATACAAAAAGAATTGTTACTTATGAGCTGTGTGATCTTGGCAAATTGCTGGATCCCACACATCTCTCCATCTTATGGCTTCTAATCAATAACATGGGGAAAATAATAGCAGAATCTGCTTCATAGAGCTGTAATGAAGGTTAGTGAAGCATCTATTACTATTGTAGAAACTTTTGCTCAATAAACACCAGCTCCTAAATGACAACGATGATCATCACTGTTGCTATTACCACCTCCTATGTACTAAGACTGAGGTCATTTGATTTCATTTGCAATCTCTTCTTTCCACTTCAAAGTTTCTCTGTATCCATCCAAACTCTCCATTCTCTTGTTTCAGAGACAAAAAAAAGATTTCATACCTTTGCTAACGTTGTTTCTATCTCCTATGACGTTAACTCCATTTACCACCCACTCTAAGGCTTTCCTCTGACCATCTCCTTTTCCACTGACTTCAGTTTCCTGGCCTGCAAAATTTTATGTGACATTTCTCAACACTGGTAAAAACACCAATTCTGAGGCATCAGCATTGAAGATTCTGATTTAAGTTGTTTGAGGTGAGGTCCAAGCTAGTAGGGAAATTAAAAGACAAAAGTAGTAAGGTCTTCTATTCTACAATATATAATCCACTAAGTTAGGGGATATGCAAAGTGAGTATTACTAGATGTAAAATATGAGTAGATGTAAAACATGATATTGAACATAATAATCATGAGGGGAGGAGAATACAAATACCAGGTTTTTAAAATGCATTTAAAATTAAAAGATCAGCAATTCAAAATATTCTTGCCTGGAAAATCCCATGGACAGATGTATATATATGGTAACTGCTAGACAAAAGCCTCATGGTAACCACAGACCAAAAGTCTGTAACAGATATACACACAAAAAATAAAAAAAAATCCAAACATAACAGTGTGTGTATTCGCCACTCAGTCGTACCTGACTCTGTGATCCTACAGACTGTAGCCAACCAGATTCCTCTGTCTATGGAATTCTCCAAGCAAGAATACTGGAATGGGTAGCTATTCCCTCCTCCAGGGGATTTTCCCAAGGATCAAACCCAGGTCTCCTGCATTTCAAGCAGATTCTTTACTCTCTGAGCCACCAGGGAAAGCCCAAACATAACATTAAGGAGAGTTATAAGAGAACAAAAGAATAATAAAGGGGAAAGAGTTCTCCAAAAATAAATACAAAACAATTAACAAAACACCAGTTAGAACAAGCTGGAATAATTGTTAAATCTACCCAGGTGATCCTTCTATGCAGCTGGGTTTGAGAAGCATGATTTATTGCCTTCTAGAAAGATTTATGTGGGTCATTATAATGTGGGCCACCGGGGGGGTTGTTTTTCTCTCACTTTTCTAGTAAATATTATATCATAAATGTATTTCCAGTTTGGAAGAAGCAGTCTCATTTAATAGGATTGAAAAAATGACTTGTATAATCATTCCCTTCATTATCTTCTTTCTTTCTTTTTAACTTTGCTGCTGTTCAGCCTCTCAGTCGTGTCCGACTCTTTGTGACCCCATACACGACAGCATTCCAGGTTTCTCTATCCTTCACTGTCTCCTGGAGTTCTGTGTATTCCTGCCACCTCTTCCTAATCTCCTCTGCTTCTGTTAGGTCTTTACCATTTCTGTCCTTTATTGAGCCCATCTTTGGATGAAATGTTCCCTTGGTATCTCTAATATTCTTGAAGAGATCTCTAGTCTTTCCTGTTCTATTGTTTTCCTCTATTTCTTTGCACTCATTGTTCACTTAAGAAAGCTTTCTTATCTCCCTTTGCTATTCTTTGGAACTCTGCATTGAGATGGGTGTATCTTTCCTTTTCTCCTTTGCCTTTTGCTTCTTTTCTCAGCTATGTCCTTCTTGTTCTCTGTAATATCTTCAGCACTCTGCTTTCAGGCATAAATCACTCTGCTCTCTGCCTTTGGCTTCATTTTGTGCTGTCATCTTCCATCTCTAAAGTCAAGAATCTCAGTATCATCTAAGACATCTTCCTCTTCTTCACATCTAGTTTGTCCAAATCCTACCAAGTGGTGTTGCTGTTGTTGTTTAGTTGCGCAGTCATGTCTGACTCCTTGTGATCCCATGGACTGTAGCCTGCTCTATCCATGGGATTGCTCGTGCAAGAGTACTGGAGTGGATTGCCATACCAAGTGGTGTGCTGATAAACAATTAGCCACTGTCTTTCCAATGGGTGAAAATCCATACTCACAGTGTTTGCCAATATTCGTAATGTAAATAAAGATTCCTACCGTGAGCAGTTTCAGACTACCAACATGACATCTCCCAACAGGGAATGTGCATAATTGCCTTTCAGGACCTTTCACGAATGTGAGCCTTGTCCACAACCACTCCTAGTGCATGGATGCTTCCAGTGCTCTGTGACAACCTAGAGGGCTGGGATGGGAGGGAGATGGGAGGGAGGTTCGGAATGGAGGGGACATACGTCTATCTGTGGCTGGTTCGTGTTGATGTGTGGCAGAGGCCAACACAATACTGAGGAGCAATTGTCCTCCAATAATAGTATTTTTTTCTTTACTTCTCAATATTGTGCAATAAAATCTTTGATTAAAAAAGAAAGAAAGAAAAAAAGTCTTCCACATCATTGGACATTGCAGACCCTGAGGCAAAAGCTTCCCTGCTACTCAGGGAACCAGGAGGGAAAGGAAAAGAGGAGTGAGGCAGTAAAAGAGGGGAAACCAACATAAAGATGCCTCCCCAAACTGGCCAGCACCTGGACTCAAGTGCAACCAACTGCTGATCTCAAGGCACCATGTTTAGAGACCACACTGTCTCCAGATGGTCGGTGAGGTTGGGAGCCTGTGGGTGCATGGAGAAGGACGTCTGTGCTCTCCCCAGGGATTCACCACTAAGTACACTAACTTCCCTGCACTTGCAGTTCACCCATCGGTGTACTGAGGGTGGGTCGTGGTGCTTCTCACACCTCAGCAGAAGCAGAAAATCCTGGGGCAGGGAAAGCAGACACTGTGACACAGCCATGTCACAGTGGGTCTGTGTCTCCCATATCAGGTCAGAGCTTGTAAAGAGCCGATCTGAGAGACAGGTGAGGCTCAGCAGCCCTAAGATGACTTCAGGAGCATCTGAGCCTGGTGTGCATACACCTCTGGGTATTCCCTCTTCTTTTGATGGACTCTGCATTACTTACAACACTGGTGCAGATACTCCCAAGTGTCCCCTGAGGCTCACACCAGGCAGGAATCTCTCCAGAATCTGCCCCTGTCTCTCTCTACTGAGTAGACGAGAAAGTTCACTGTGTCATGAGGAAGACATTTTCAACTTTACAGGTGATACCAAACTGTCTCCCGGTATGTTTGTGCCACTTTAAGTAAGAATTCCTTTTATTCCAAATCTTCATCCATACTCTGTATTGCCTGACTTTTTATTTTTTGTCAGTCAGCTTTGGGAATGAAATAGTATCTCAGTGTGGTTTTTTTTGCATGTCTCAGATTACTGTTGAGATGCAGTATCTTTTCATACATTTAGGACCTTTTCTGCTTCCTCTTCTAGGATATGAGACATATGTCTTTTCTCATTGGTTTAGAGCAGTTCTACTGATGTTGTGGATGTCAATCATTTGGCATTTCATTACCCTTCAAATACCTTATCTCAATGTGTAGCTTTTTCTTCTTACTCTCTAAATGGTACCGTTTAATGAACACACATTCTTAATTTTAATGTTGTTTAATCATCAGCCTTTAAATCCATGGTTTATAGAGTTTTTTGTCTTACTTTAAAAATCCTTCATTATCTTAAAGGCATAAAAACATTCCACTCTATTGCCTTATAAAAGATGTACATGTGTGCATGAGTGCTAAGTCACTTTAGTCCTGTCTGACTCTTTGTGACCCCATGGACTGTAGCCCACCAGGCTCTTCTGTCCATGGGATTCTCCAGGCANTCATGTCAATGTATGTCAAAACCAATAGAGTATTGTAAAGTAAAATAAAGTAAAATGGAAGCTCTAAAAACACACACACACACACACACAAAGAATGAATGCAGAACTCAAGATGTTTTCTGAAACTTGGAAGCAATCACTAGCTTTCTAGGTCTGATTCTTAGGAAGGCCATTGCAAAACAATGAAGTAATAAATACTATCTCCTCAAAATGAAACAAATCTACAGTTATTATAAGGAAACATGGTTTGATGTGTATGTTGAATAAAAGTCTAGCTTTAGATTTAAAACCCTGTGCCTATAGCTCTAGATTCAATGAGTAAAGACTCACTTTGTATTCAATTAGCAGGAAATAAAAAAATGTATATATACTTTGAAAAATAGAAATCATTTCCATTTTGTTTTGATAATTTCTCCTTTAGTTTCTATTGAGCTCTCCTCTTCTTCCCTTTCAATTTTTTTTCATATAGTGAAAGTTATGCTAGATACAATTCTGCACCCAGATAATTCTGTCTGAATATTTGCAAACCAATTTATCATCTCTTCAACATAATTAAATACTTATCCTCAATATGAACATTTAATTTATTTTCAATATATTTCAATTTATCCTTTACAGGATATATTTTTATCTGTATTGCCAGTTTCTTTTTTAACTTAGAACTTGAATACGAGGTATAACTAGATTCTAGTTCGAGGAGTTTCCCCTTATAAATATAACCTACTGGACAGAGGAGGCTGGTAGGTTCCTGGTCCATGGAGTTGCAAGAGTTGGACATGACTTAGCAACTAAATCACCACCAATGCTGCTGCTGCTGCTGCTGCTGTCGCTTCAGTCATGTCCAACTCTGTGCGACCCCATAGACAGCAGCCCACCAGGCTCCCCCGTCTCCGGGATTCTCAAGGCAAGAACACTGGAGTGGGTTGCTGTTTCCTTCTCCAATGCATGAAAGTGAAGAGTGAAAGTGAAGTCTCTCAGTCGTGTCCGACTCTTAGCGACCCCATGGACTGCAGCCTTCAGGCTTCTCTGTCCATGGGATTTTCCAGGCAAGCGTACTGAAGTGGGGTGCCATTGCCTTCTCCACTACCAAAAGCCAAGTGAACATGGAGGTGGTCTGGCAGTCTAAAAAGTCTGCCTGGCAAAGTAATGGCTGCGATCTCAGTACAGGTTATTGTTACTGTTCAGCAGTCCAGTCATGTCTGACTCTTTGCCTCCCTGTCCCTCACCATCTCTAGAAGTTTTCCCAAGTTCATGTCCATTGCATCAGTGATTCAGTCCAGCTATCTCATACTCCAACTCCCTCTCCTCCTTTTGCCCTCAGTCTGGTGAAAAAAAAAAAAAAACAACTCAGAATTTAGATGATTGACTCTTGCTTTTAATTCAGTGAATCTAAACGAGGTCTCTGTATTTGTAAACAGCCACATTAGGAAACCCCAAGTTGAAACCATGGTGTTTATGGAGAAGAGTGGGGACAAAAATGACTTGAGTGTCTGTTCTTGGTCTGTTTCTTTTGAGAACCGCTCTTTTCTTTCAGAGATCTCCAGCAGTGAATATGTTATGTGAAAGAGTCACTTCACTCAGAATTTAGATGATTGACTCTTGCTTTTAATTCAGTGAATCTAAACGAGGTCTCTGTATTTGTAAACAGCCACATTAGGAAACCCCAAGTTGAAACCATGGTGTTTATGGAGAAGAGTGGGGACAAAAATGACTTGAGTGTCTGTTCTTGGTCTGTTTCTTTTGAGAACCGCTCTTTTCTTTCAGAGATCTCCAGCAGTGAATATGTTATGTGAAAGAGTCACTTCAACAATTCCCTTTCTCCTGTCTTCACTTTCTGAATGTTCATGTCTTCGTGGTGTTGATTACCTTAGGAAACCTTCTCCAGACCTTAGATATACACTCTTATGCATTTTCTCATTGAATTTATGTTTCTTTGTTTTTTGTTTTTTCTTTTCACCGGAGAAGGAAAACTTCAACAGCTGAAATTAGTGTAAAGCTAAGGAGCAAGTCAGCCCTCTAGTCACTTAGAATTTGGTTCAGATGGTAAAGAACCTGCCTGCCAACTCAGAAGATACAAAAGATCCATGTTCTGCCCCTGAGTCAGGAAGATCCCCTGGAGAAGGAAATGGGTACCTACTCCAGTATTCTTGCCTGAAATATTCCATGGACAGAAGAATGTCTGGCTCAGTCTGTCGGACATGACTGAGCATGCACACACATAGCCCATATTGGCTAAAACAATCTTTGTGTTTAGTTTACAATGTAGCCCNGATCCCCTGGAGAAGGAAATGGGTACCTACTCCAGTATTCTTGCCTGAAATATTCCATGGACAGAAGAATGTCTGGCTCAGTCTGTCGGACATGACTGAGCATGCACACACATAGCCCATATTGGCTAAAACAATCTTTGTGTTTAGTTTACAATGTAGCCCAATTTTCATAGGGAATGCACAGCATTCTCTAGCCAAATAGGCTATTAATACCAATTTTGCATGCTTTGTTTTCTGTTGGTCTGTGTTTCTTTCCAAAATCTATGAAGATGGTCAATTTACCCCAAATTAGGTTCAATGATATTTTCTTTCAGTTCCTATACTTTGACAACATTTTGCTTCAAATTCTAATTAGATGGACTTTCCTGGTGGTCCAGTGGTTAAGAATTATCCTTCAATACGGGGGATTCAGCTTCCATCCCTGATTGGGGAACTATGGTCCCACACACTATGAAACAACAATGCTGAACACCGAAATTGCTGAGTATGTGTCTCTGGAGCCCACGTGCCACAACTAGAGACACTGCATATCACAGCTACCGAAACCTTGTGCTCTGGGGCCCAAGCACAGCAACTATTGAGCCGTGGCTTCACAACTAAACAGCTTGTGCACAGCAGCAAAAGACCACCTGACCCTACAAAGATTCCTCATGCTGCAACCAAGACCCGACAGAGTTAAATATATAAATAAAATAATCAAATAGATGTATTGTATAGCACAACACCTGCTTCCTCAATCTGCAATGCAGGAAGCCAAGTTCAATCCCTGGGTCAGGAAGATCTCCTGAAGAAGGAAATGGCAGTCCCCTTCAGTATTCTTGCCTGGAGAATGCCATGGACAGAGGACCCTGGTGGGCTATAGTCCATGGGGTCACAGAGAGACACGACTGAGTGACTAGAACCAAAGATCATCAGAATCTTACACGTTGATGTCTCTTAAAACTGTTTATTATTGATTTGGCATTTAATTCTGTCAAGTGCACAAATGAACACCACCTTGTAATTACGGAACTTTGGAGAGTCTTGTTTAGATATTCTGAAGCCTTTTGGAACATGAGGTAGTGTGCACTAAGCTGGAAGTGCACAGGGAGGGGCAGGACCTCTCCAGATTCCTTTCCCCTGACTGTCACTGGTGCACCAGATGGTGCTCTCCCCAGTGAGGCTGAAGCTCATCCTTTTCTAGGTGCAGGTCACATGCATAACTTACTTCTTTTCCGAAAGGAAAGGCTCCCAGAGGTTTTCTTCTGTCTCCAATTAAGGATATCAGGTTGATTTGGACACAAAATTTCTGGAAAGAAAGTAAAAGGTATGTTTTATTGAAGAGTTTTCACCAGAGGTAATCTGCAGTCATAGGGTGCTGTGGTTGGTACTACCTAAAAACACAGAATGGACTAGATCAATTGAGATTTCAATCTCATTTTTTAATCAAAACTATATAAAAGAAATTGCTTGTCCTGAATCTTCCAAGCTTTTAAGTATTCTGAATAGAGAAATTTACACCTTTAGTTAAGTATCAAAACTTTTAAAGAAGCAAAAGGATCTCTTAAGGATAAGTCATTCATTTACTCAACGTATATTAATTGAGTACTTATTCTGTGTCAGCCATTCATCAGGGTCTGGTGATAAAATGGTGAAGAACATAGATAAATTATTTGTCTTCCAAGGAGCTTACATTCTCAGGAAAGATTTTTACATATGTATTCCACATATACTAATCATCTAATCATTTCATATTGGAGACTCATGTTTTAATCAGCTTATTGATCCTGAATCTTTCAGCATAATTACCTAGATACAAGTTCTGAGAATTTAAGGAGTCTTAAACAGCTCAGCCAGAAGGCGATAGCACCCCACTCCAGTACTCTTGCCTGGAAAATCCCATGGATGGAGAAGCCTGGTAGGCTGCAGTCGATGGGGTATCGAAGAGTCGGACACGACTGAGCGACTTAAATTTCACTTTCATGCATTGGAGAAGGAAATGGAAACCCACTCCAGTGTTCTTGCCTGGAGAATCCCAGGGACAGGGGAGCCTCGTGGGCTGCTGTCTATGGGTTCGCACAGAGTCGGACACGACTGAAGCGACTTAGCAGCAGAAGCAGCAGCAAACAACTCAGCCTGCATAATGTTGTTCCCCATTTTCCCCATATTCCTGCACTACTTTGATCTACCATCTCCATAAAAATTACTTATTTTTTTTTCCTTCTTGTGCCGCCTCTCCACTTAAGTATAAATAACACAGGACAGGGAGTTTGCTCATCTTGTTCACTGCTATAACATCAGTGCCTGGAAGAACATCAAACACAGAGTATATGCTCAAAACATTGAATTAAATGAATGAATGTTTTATACTTGTATATTAGCAAATGCAAAAACCATAGAGTACTTCGATGACATTAAACAAAAGGAAGAAGAAAATAATAAATTGGTCAAATCTTCACATTAGCTAATCTTTCCTGATTTAGAGGCAAACTACAGCAGGATTTCTCATGTCAAACAAAGAATTCTAAATGGCAGAGCCTGATCAGATGGTTCCCAAAACATATGATGTGCTTGAAAGTGAATTACAACAAATTGAATCACAATAAAATACTCATAAAACAAGCAAATGCTTGTCAATAATTAGAATTAGAAAGTAGAGAAACAACTGCTGGAGAGGCCAGGAGTCAAGTTACAAACAGAGTAAAGGGAGAGATAGGCCTTCAGCATTATCCCTTCTGTGCACATTCACTGAAGCACTGCTATTTCAAAGGCTTTCCTATTCCTACCAAGACACAGTAACTAGCAGAACTTCCTTTTAATTGGAATCTAAGGAAGTAAATATTTGTGAATATGGGAACAGTTTCAACCAAAATGCCATTTTATTTGCAAAAATCTCATCATTTTGAGGATCTGAAACCAGCAGGTGGCA
This sequence comes from Oreotragus oreotragus, assembly GCA_006410675.1. NCBI lineage: Eukaryota > Metazoa > Chordata > Mammalia > Artiodactyla > Bovidae > Oreotragus > Oreotragus oreotragus. The sequence continues at coordinate 23,922 of SJYX01009233.1, read as the reverse complement.
GGGGTGCAGACGCTGCATCAGTCTTGAAAAGTCACAGCTTCCGGAACAGTGAGGGATAACAGCACACAGTTTAATGGTCATATTATACAGACCCAGCCAAAGATTAAGAAGGCATTGGTAGCATGGCTGCCATCTCTTTGATCCTGGATCCAGACTCAGAGAAATCAGTCTCTCTCTCAGCATCCCATGCTGATAAATCATCTCATAGTCATTATTAGAATAAAACATCCTCCAAGTGTAGGCACTGGAAGAGCTAGTAAAGCAGCTGCCAGTTTGGATTAATAAAGCAAAGAATATCTGGAAAGAGAATAATGACTATTTTTTTATCTCTATATTTGTGGTGGTGATGTAGAAAGTTCACATGTTGGGCTACAAAAGAGTAAGTGTGACTATCCTGGGAGCAAAAATGAAAGAAGATTGGAAATAATTCTGGTACAAAGTCCTCCAAAATTCTCATTGTATGTTGAACCCTTGAGTATGTGTGTGCTCAGTCGCTCAATCATGTCCAACTCTTTGCAACCCTATGAACTGTAGCCCACCAGGCTCCTCTGTCCATGGGATTTTCCCTGGCAAAAATACTGGAGTGGGTTGCTATTTCCTCTATCAAGGGATCTTCCTGACCCAGGGATCAAACCTATGTCTCTTGCATCTCCTGCATTGCAAGTGGATTCTTTATCACTGAGCCACCAGGTAAGACTGGGCCCTCATGGTTCCTAAATTTATTAGGTGCTGGTATTTGGCTGCTGGAAAGGATTCTTTGGAACATTTTGAGATCAGGCGCTTTATTGCTCATGCTTTATACTTCCCATGTAGAGATGTACATGCTGTGATGGGCCTAAGATTCTGATAAACAAGTGAATGACCTTACTTAAAACATTAACATCAGCGACCATAATCCCATTTCAGAGCTCTTAGCCTGTTACTAACCAGGTGGCTTATGATTGGATGAACTATAATTATACCTTCACTCCTACTACAAAATTTACTTTTGATGGTTAAAAGATTTCTGAAATAATTCTTAAGTGATCTCAGTTATTTTTAATAAGCTTTTCTCACATATCAATCTTTTTCTGGATCTCTGAAAATTGCTCTTTTTCTTTTATGCCTGAAAATTGCTCTTTTTCTTTAATGCTTGGAGAGTATGATTTCTTCACTTAATGTGTCACCTATATATGTTCATAACTAGTAGCTGTATGTGTGTTTTTGAACTTGCCATTTAATTTATGTTTCAGGTTTTCCTTCATATCTCATGTTATTAGTTCCACCTCTTACTTTCCATATACACTTCCCAAACTTAATACCTCTGAATATTTCCTTTCTTTCCCAAATCACACTAAACACTTTTTTAAATGAAGATCAGTTTCAGCATTCAGCAGGCCAATCAGCTCACACTCATCCCTCATCACAAATGAAGGATACTCTTGTTCCAAGGTGGAAATTAAGTGCAAAGAGTACACCTCCATTAGGAAATTAGTATAGAAAGTCAGCACAAGATTTCACTAGGAAAAAAAAAAAAACAAACAGGAATGAGATTTCCAATGAGAGACAAAGAGATTGATCTGCAAACCAGACAGTATAGGCACAATGGGGGGCTGCCGGTCTCCAATCTCCCTGGGATGTGCAGCAAAGAGAATCAGTCCCTCTGAGATCATAGCCGGGCTATAGAACACTTCCTGTCCAGGAGAAAAGTCATCCTTGTGGCTTGGAGTGTGTTTACCATGCAGAATTTCTGGAGGTGGCTGACATACTGGAGAAAGAGAAGCCAAGTGCTCTTAATTGTGTGAAAATAACTTTTCCTCATTGATGAGCTAGCCAAGAGGCTCATAACCATATGTTTTAACAGTTGTGCTAGATTAACATTTTGTTGATGGCAGATTTAAACAGAGAGAGAAAGAGAGTCTTGTTAAAAGAACTGATACACTGCAGAACAGTGACTAGAACTGAGACATACTTGGTTCATGGTTTTCCATCTAAAGTACACTCCTGAGATGACATAGTAGACAGTTCCTGTCCACATTTCATTCTATTAATATCACTGTTCACTCAGTACACAGTTGTTAGATTGATGGATCTTTATATCTTCATACCTCCCTTCTAGAAAAGCATCACCAATTTATATCCACTTTCTTGGCAATAAGGAATGCTTGTGCCCAAATCTCATCCAACATGTTGCCCAATCACCTATCACACTATGCTGTGACCAACAAAATTCAAACATCTCTTTCTAACTCTGCAGTGGCCACCTGCCATGTTTTGGCAGAGAAAATCGGTCTCCTCTCTGCATTCTATAGAGCCAAGTCCTCCTCAAGCATTCATTTCATTCCAATGAAAAGAGAATCATTGAGTGAAATCTTTTAAAAAGCCTACAGTCCTCACAATAAGACTCCATATTCCATACCATAATTTGTATCTGAGTCTCTGTCTCTATATACAGTTGGTTTGAACCCAGAATCAGAATAAACTTGAATCTCTTAAATTATGTAAAACTGTAGTAATGTGAAAAGTCATTTCAGCTTGGCTTAAATCAGGTCAGTTTCTCAGCCTAGACTTTAGATTCCTCAAGAATAAAATGGGGCATTGCACTATAATAAATTACCCCTTCAAGGACTTTGTAAATACTCTGATGTAATATCGAATTTCAGGGCTCATCAGTCCCTTGTTTCCCTTGATTAATAAGTGCCCTGTAGTGTGATATTTAAGTACCATGCTGGTTAAATCTCTGTTGACTAAGCATCACACTCTGCAGTCTCCTTTGACTGCTGAGGCTACAAGCCTGAAAGCTAAAATTGACTGTCTTTCTTGTCAGCTGTGTCCTGGTTAAGCTGACAGCTGAAGACATATATACTGAATTAAAAGGCAGGAAGATGATAGAAGTCATTCTTGTAGATGGGCTCAGGAAGTGGCAATTGATGGCTCTTTCTTAGTAGCAGCAACTTTAATTCCAGCAATGGCAATGACTGCATGCTCCAGCAACCTCAGCTACCTTCTGGCAGCAGTGGCAGCTTCTGCAGCATGAGCAGCTGAAGGAAATACCTGTTCACTGACAGTTTCAGGCACCTGTGCTCTAGTCCAGAGGAAATGGCAGGTTCCTGAGCTCTGGTAACATTTTCTGCCTCCTTTAGCTCTTCCTGCCCTTTTAACACTTACAACATGCACTAAACCCCTCACTCCTTAAAATATATGGACTAGTTTTTTATTTTCATGGCTCTAGAATCAGGTAGACTTAGATTCTGGTCCCCCCCATAGTTCAGTTCGGTTCAGTTTCTCAGTCATGTCCAACTCTTTGCGNATTGTGATCCACACAGTCAAAGGCTTTGGCATAGTCAATAAAGCAGAAATAGATGTTTTTCTGGAACTCTCTTGCTTTTTCCATGATCCAGCGGATGTTGGCAATTTGATCTCTGGTTCCTCTGCCTGTTCTAAAACCAGCTTGAACATCAGGGAGTTCACGGTTCACATATTGCTGAAGCCTGGCTTGGAGAATTTTGAGCATTACTTTACTAGCATGTGACTTGAGTGCAATTGTGTGGTAGTTTGAGCATTCTTTGGCATTGCCTTTCTTTGGAATTGGAATGAAAACTGACCTTTTCCAGTCCTGTGGCCACTGCTGAGTTTTCCAAATTTTCTGGCGTATTGAGTGCAGCACTTGCAGAGCATCATCTTCCAGGATTTGAAACAGCTCAACTGGAATTCCATCACATCTACTAGCTTTGTTCTTAGGCCTAGAGGAGCTGTCCCACGTTGAAGGTCAGGAACTGGGGCAGTAAGGAGATAACCCTCGTTCAAGGTAAGGAGCAGCGGCTGTGCCTTGCTGGAGCAGCCGTGAAGAGACAACCCACGCCCAAGTATCAAGTTCTAGCTAGGCAGGCAGCTAGAGACTACATTCCCCAGCCTGCTTTGCAGTTTGGCAGGGGCTGCGCAGGCGCAGGAGGGCCTAGAGGAGCTCAGTGACATAGGCTTGTTAATAGCCCTATTTATAAGTGGGGAACTTGAGGCATAGAAAGATTAAATTATTGCCCAAATGAATAGTGGCAGAACCAAGATTCCAGACCTGATAACTTGTCTCCAAATCTGTGCACCCATCCAGACATGAATTGCTTCTCAAACTCACTGATGATGTTTGTGGACTTAGTGAACACCTCCGGTTCAGTGTGTTTACACCATTACAGAGACCTGAGGAAAGGGGACCTAAGAAATAGAAACTTCACACACTGTGGTGAATAGGAGGGGAAATGCTTCAAACAAGCTTTTCAGATCTCATGGAAGATGCACCTGGTCCCGAATGTCATTAGTGCCATAGTTGGGAAAGCTTAGCTAATGTGTCGGGGAAGGCAATGGCACCCCACCCCAGTACTCTTGCCTGGAAAATCCAGTGGACGGAGTAGCCTGGTGGGCTGCAGTCCATGGGGTCGCTAACAGTCGGACAGACTGAGCGACTTCACTTTCACTTTTCTCTTTCATGCACTGGAGAAGGAAATGGCAACACACTCCAGTATTCTTGCCTGGAGAATCCCAGGGATTGGGGAGCCTGGTGGGCTGCCGTCTATGGGGTCACACAGAGTCGGACACGACTGAAGTGACTTAGCAGCAGCCTCTAATGTGTGGAGGTGGCCTAGGCTGAGGAAAAGATAGTGATATGTGGGCCCAGGTTCACATGTAGTCTCACTTTGTAAAGTCAGAAACCTGTGTAATGACAAGTGAATGAGCTTAGAGAATATATTGCTAAGAAACTTTTTAAACTAGTAAGATAATTTAGGTTTAATGAGCCCTACTGTCTTCATAAATATCTCCCCATTCTTTCTTTTAAAAAATGAATTATGAGCCTCATCTGTTTAGAGCACTTCAACAGATTGCTCTCAGGAAAAATGTACATTTCTTAAGTGGCCCACACGCTCTGCATGAGCTAGTCCTGACCTCCAGGGATCCTTGTCTGCTGGTCTCCCCACACTAGCCCTTAAGCTCTTCAAATGCATGAAGCTGTTTCTGTTTTGAGTCTCCACTCACACTGCCCTTCCTCCTCCTGTCTAGAGCATTCCTTTCCAGCCACCGGACCTCTTCCTATGCCTACTTGTCCTTAGCTCACAGATTGGTGTCTCTGTGACTGTTTCACAAAAGCTGTCTGTAATCTAAAGTAGGTTCCTCATTTTAGAATGTTTATTGCATTTCTAATCATATATTTTTATGACTTGGTTAATATCTGACCCCTTCCATGGCTTTATACAGAGAAGACAATGGCACCCCACTCCAGTACTCTTGCCTGGAAAATCACATGGATGGCAGAGCCTGGTAGGCTGTAGTCCATGGGGTCGCTAAGAGTCGGACACGACTGAGTGACTTCCCTTTCACTTTTCACTTTCATGCATTGGAGAAGGACATGGCAACCCACTCCAGTGTTCTTGCCTGGAGAATCCCAGGGACGGGGGAGCCTGGTAGGCTGCCGTCTGTGGGGTTGCACAGATTCGGACATGGACTGAAGTGACTTAGCAGCAGCAGCAGCAGCAGCATGGCTTTATAATCCATGAGGGGGAAAAATTGATGATATTTTGTCTTCTTTTTTAACTTCCCCCAAACATTGATTGCTTCACATTTACATAAATATTTATGTGCTGCTGCTGCTGCTAAGTCACTTCAGTTGTGTCCGACTCTGTGTGACCCCATAGACAGCAGCCCACCAGGCTCCCCCATCCCTGGGATTCTCCAGGCAAGAATACTGGAGTGGGTTGCCATTTCCTTCTCCAATGCATGAAAGAGAAAAGTGAAAGTGAAGTCGCTCAGTCTGTCCGACTGTTAGCGACCCCATGGACTGCAGCCCACCAGGCTACTCCGTCCATTGGATTTTCCAGGCAAGAGTACTGGGGTGGGGTGCCATTGCCTTCCCCGAAATATTTATGTACATATTTACATAAATATATATTCTTTTTTAAATGTAAGAATAGGTAATATGAGTTCTACCCTCTTAAAAAATTTTTAATTGTATAGTACAATATTGTTAACTGTAAGCACATTGTTGTCAGCCAATCTCTAGAACATCCTCACAATGCTTTTGCACCATGCAGCACCAAAGTCTAACTTAAAATCTGCTCAGAGTAGTTTCTCAAATATTTATTGAATAAAAGAGACTTGCTTTGAGTCATGAAGAAAGATGATGTCTCTGTCCTTTCCCCATTCAGCCTCCTTGGCATCACTACAATTTACCAGTGCTCTAGGATAGGAAGTTTCTCTGTTGGGTATAAGGAGCAGATGTCTTTACCAGTGGCCTCATTCTTTCTTTGAGGCAAAAATAGCTAAGAATCTAAAAGGAGAGAGCATTTGTCCAATGCTGTGGGTTCATCTTGGAGTTGGTGTTTCTTGCTGCTGCCTTGTGATACAACTACATCTAGCTAGAAGTGCTACTTCTCTCTGTGATAACAAGAACAAAAAGGGCGTAACACTTTCCCCCCAAAGTTTACGATTAGAACAGCAGAGCATCTCTGCTTGAACTATGCACTGGGTTGAAGAAAAACAGTCCTAAGTGATACTCACAGTTCAAGTGATCTTTGCTAGGAAGAGTTCTGTGAAAACCAGTGCCCATGTAAGTTCAGGATTTTGATTGGCAAGGATTTAAAAAGAGCTCGGGACCTCAAGAAATTATCTAGTCTATGCACATCCATCTTGAGGCAAGTAAAGCTTTATTAACATCTACAAATGGAATAACCTGGTTAGCAAAATGATACTCTGATTGCTTTAGCTGGGTCTGCCTCCCTGTTTATTATCAGCACATCATCTTTCTGTTCCAAAGAACTAAGACTGACCTGTTCTTTGAACTAAGAACACTTAGTTCTTTTGAGTAAAATCATAAAGATACGTTTTCCTTTTTTATTTCTCTGAATGTCTGACCTACATTTTATCTTTTTGTTATCATGTAAAAGAAAGACTGTATTCTAGTTACGGTTTATTATAAGAGGAGATTTTGTCTCAGTGTGTAGATATATATGATCTTCAGTTTCTACTGGGTCAAGGTATCCTACATACAATGAAATATATTCCCATAGTGAAAATCCTTTTAAAGAGATTTGGTTCAGATACAGAATTTAATTTTATAAAATGGATAAACTAAATCAATAGAGAGGTCAAACATTTTTTTATCACTATAATTCTTTCTTCTTGAGGTTAACAGTAAGGTTATCCTAATGGCTTTAGTCTCCGATCCAGGAAACTACAAATGTTTCTTTTTTAAAAAATGCTAAATTTGAGATTTTTAAAAATATAAATTCCTGTTAAAGTGTTTCTGCTTTGTTGTGGTTCAAATCTTAGCTATTTAACATCTCAAATTCAGATCATGTATTTTATATATTCATTATTGTGGATAAAAACAATGATTCTGATTCAAAGATACTTCCCTTATTGATGACAAGAAAAATTTCTCAGAAATAATCAAATTGTGCATTGAAATAAATATAAAGTAAAATTTCACTGGTTATTCTAGTTATTTAAAGCATGGCAAAAATCAGTAAATGTGTATTGTTAGCATCAGCTTTATTGCCATTATCACTGTGAACACTATTATTGTTAACACTACTATACTTATCATTATTGTTATGAAGTTTACCTTTTCTTCTTTCTCATCCTCCTTTTCCAACTCATAAAATCAGGCTAACAAAATTTGCCAAATACCTTAATATCTACTTTAGGAGAGAGTTAAGAATAGAGAACATAATTTTATAAGTTGAGTCATTCTGCTAAAAATTTTAAATCAGGTTTTCTTAAACAGGTTAAGCATAATTTTTGTATTTTAGTTTTCTGTTGCTGCTAAACAAGTACCACTAACTTCATGGCTTAAACCAACACACATTTATTGTCTCAGTTTCTGAGGGTTAGGAGTCCAGCCATGAGTAACCTGGGTCCTCTTCTCAGGGTCTCCCAAGGTTGCAGTCAAAGTGTGTGCAGAGCTGTGACATCATCTGAAACTCAGGATTCTTGCCCAGGATTATTCAGACTGTGGGCAGAGTTCAACTCCTTGCAACAATAGAACTGAAGCTCTGTTTTCTTGCTGGCTGCTGGCTGGAGACTACTTTCAGCTCTTAGAAATAGCAAACATTGCATTTGCATCTTCAGTCTTTCTCATACTCAAATCTCTCTGCAAAAAGAGCACAGTCCTCGTTAAGGATTCACTAGAGTAGGTTGGGCCCATCCAGAAAAACTACTTTTTTGATTAACTCAGAGTTAACTGACCTCATGCAAAGAGTTGACTCATTGGAAAAGACCCTGATGCTGGGAGGGATTGGAGGCAGGAGGAGAAGGGGACAACAGAGGAAGAGATGCTGGATGGCATCACCGATTCGATGCACATGAGTTCGGGTGAACTCCAGGAGTTGGTAATGGACAGGGAGGCCTGGTGTGCTGCGAATCATGGGGTCGCAAAGAGTCGGACACGACTGAGCAACTAAACTGCACCAAATCGGAAGAGTGAAATCCCATTATGTTCACAACTCCCACCCACTCTTAGGAAGAAGAGTATGTGTACCAGGGAGTGAAATCTTGGCGCCATCTTTTAATTCAGCTTACCACTCCATGGACAGAGGAGCCTGTTGGGCTGCAGTCCAAAGGGTCATAAAGAGTTGGATGCAACTTAGCACACGTGCACCATGCTTTAACATGCCTGTTAATGTCTTCAGCTCTTCCCTATAGATAGGAGCCACATGTGGCCATTTACATTGACATGAATTAAAATTGTATAAAACCACAAATTCAGTTTCCTAGTTGCACTAGCCACATTTTACATGCTCAGTAATTGAATGTGGCTAGTGGCTGCCATGTGGCAGTGGAAAGTGCAAGTATAGAACATTTGTATATCACAGAAAGTTCTATTAGCAGTTAAGATGCTGACAGTTGGTATGAGTTATCACTTCTATGTAGCATAACTAATAAGACTTTCATTGTTTTAGAAGATGGACTAAAACTGGAAACTTTAGATGTTATTATGCTAGCAAGGGAAGATATTTTTAAAGAGAATATTTTAATATATGTTAAGTCATACAACAGAGGTGGTATTTTTTGATCTTCTCATAGTCTCACCTTCAGGGACAGTTTCTTGGTATTGTCTCTTCTTTTGCTGTGGCTAATTGCAACAATAGAACATTTCTGTTACCATGGAAAGCCCTATTGGAGAGTGCTCTGCAGAAGCCCATATAAAAAGGATAAAATTAAATCTAATGTGCAACTACAACAGTACTATACAATGGAACATACTCTGATGACAGAAATCTCACAGATACAATATTCAATAGTTACACGTGGCTATTGAGCACTTTCAGTTTGTCTGCCCTCTGATGAAGGAGGATAAGAGGTATATGGAAGCTTCCTGATGGGAGAGACTGACTGAGGGGGAAACTGGGTCTTGTTCTGCTGGGCGGGGCCATGCTCAATAAATCTTTAATACAATTTTCTGTTGATGGGAGGGGCTATGTTCCCTCCTTGTTATTTGACTTGAGGCCAAACTATGGTGGAGATAATGAAGATAATGGCAACCTCCTTCAAAAAGTCCCATGCACACACTGCTACACTCGGTGCCCCCGAGCCTGCAGCAGGCCAGCACCAACCGACACCTCTGCCAGAGACTCTTGGACGCTCACAGGCAAGTCTGAGTCAATCTCTTGTGGGGTCACTGCTCATTTCTCCTGGGTCTTGGTGCACACAAGGTTCTGTTTGTGCCCTCCAAGAGTTTGTTCCCCAGTCCTGTGTAAGTTCTGGGAGTGGGTTAATGGCGACCTCCTCCAAGAGGGCTTATGTCATAACCAGGTCTCCTGCACCCAGAGCCCCTGCCCCTGCAGCAGTCTACCGCTGACCTGTACCTCCTCAGTTGTGTCCAACTCTTTGCGACCCTATGGACCACAGAATGCCAGGCCTCCCTGTCCATCACCAACTCCTGGAGTCTACTCAAACTCATCTCCATTGTGTCAGTGATGCCATCCAACCATCTCATCCTCTGTTGTCTCCTTCTCCTCCTGCCCTCAATCTTTCCCAGCATCAGGATCTTTTCAAATGAGTCAGCTCTTCGCATCAGTTGGCCAAAGTATTGGAGTTTCAGTTTCAACATCAGTCCTTCCAGTGAATACCCAGGATTGATCTCCTTTAGGATGGACAGGTTCGATTTTCTTGCAGTCCAAGGGACGCTCAAGAGTCTTCTCCAACACCACAGTTCAAAAGCACCAATTCTTCGGCACTCAGTTCAGTTCAGTTCAGTTGCTCAGTCGTGTCTGACTCTTTGTGACCCCATGAATCACAGCACGCCAGGCCTCCCTGTCTGTCACCAACTCCCAGAGTTCACGCAAACTCACATCCATAGAGTCAATGATGCCATCCAGCCATCTCATTCTCGATCGTCCCCTTCTCCTCCTGCCCCGAATCCCTCCCAGCATCAGAGTCTTTTCCAATGAGTCAACTCTTCACATGAGGTGGCCAAAGTACTGGAGTTTCAGCTTTAGCATCAGTCCTTCCAAAGAAATCCCAGGGCTGATCTCCTTCAGAATGGACTGGTTGGATCTCCTTGCTGTCCAAGGGACTCTCAAGAGTTTTCTTCTCCAACACCACACTTCAAAAGCATCAGTTCTTTGGTGCTCAGCCTTCTTCACAGTCCAACTCTCACATCCATACATGACCACAGGAAAAACCATAGTTTTGACTAGACAGACGTTAGTCGGCAAAGTAATGTCTCTGCTTTTGAATATACTATCTAGGTTGGTCATAACTTTTCTTCCAAGGAGTATGCGTCTTTTAATTTCATGGCTGCAGTCAACATCTGCAGTGATTTTGGAGTCCCCCAAAATAAAGTCTGACACTGTTTCCACTGTTTCCCCATCTATTTCCCATGAAGTGATGGGACCAGATGCCATGATCTTCGTTTTCTGAATGTTGAGCTTTAAGCCAACTTTTTCACTCTCCTCTTTCACCTGTCTCTTATACACATCTAGATGTGTATAAGAGACAGGTTTTAGACTTTTGATTCTGTTCTGTTGGTCTCTGTGTCTGTTTTATGCATGTATTCTGAATCTTTAGTGAATTTGCTTTTAGGTCTGTTTTGGGTCTTGTCTTGAGAATTTGTATTTTCAAAATTAGGTCACCAGTGACAAGAGATATTTTTGCTTCTTTTCTGATTTAGATGCCTTGGAGTTCTTTGTCTGATTTAATTGCTCTAACTAGGACTTCTAATGCTATGTTGTATAAGACTGGTGGAAATAGACATCTTTGTCTTGTTTCTGGTTGCGATTTTCAGCTTTTCACCATTGTATGTGATACTGACTGAGGATTTGTCATATATGGCCTTTATTATGTTGAGATATGTTGCTTCTCTACCGACTTTCTTGAATTTTTATCATGAAANTTTCTCAAGAGGCAGGTCAGGTGGTCTGGTATTCCCATCTCTTTCAGAATTTTCCATAGTTGATTGTGATCCACACAGTCAAAGGCTTTGGCATAGTCAATAAAGCAGAAATAGATGTTTTTCTGGAACTCTCTTGCTTTTTCGATGATCCAGCGGATGTTGGCAATTTGATCTCTGGTTCCTCTGCCTTTTCTAAAACCAGCCTGACAGAGTGACTCCAAATGTAAAATTTTCCGAGGGCAAGTAATGGAAAAAAATTAAAACATAGTTTGTTTATTTACCATGAGCAGATAATCAAAATCTCTTGGTTTCCCTTTGATGTTTTGGCATTTGATTTGTTCATTAGCATCTTCACCAGAGAAGGAAGGACTCAGATCAGTTTTTTTTTAATTAAAATTTTTTTAAATAAATCAATTATTTTGGATCTTGGTGAAAATAATTTAGTAAAAGCCAACTGGGGAGGCATTGGAAACAACTCATATCAATGAGTTTTGGAATTACTTGTGGATTAACAGAGATGGAACATTGAATAAAAACATTGCAAAGATGGCAGAAATTATTTCAGGTGTTTTGGAGTGTGTGGTTTCTGGAATTAGGAAGGTTGTTTACATTGGTGCTCAAAGGCCTCTTAGAACTGTAGCTTTCAAGAAAATTTCTTGAAGGTGGAGAGGCTTTTCAAGTAATTGTTGTTCTGTATACAAGACCTGTTGCAAATAAGGAATGGGACTTGCATTGCTGTACTGGTTATTGTTGTTTTTGTAGTAGCTGGTGTGGATTTGTGAGCATCCTCTTACCCTATCTACTGAAGCTCATTTAGACCAGGGATACCTATGAGCAAGATAATGAACATAATAATATAATACAGATTATACTGAGTTTCATTTACAAAGAATCTGTGTGTTATGCACTTTCCTAGGCATTATGGCCCATTTCATTAAACTCTTACAACCTTCATGCAAAATAGGTTTTATTATTTCCATTTCAGGTGGCGAAACTGAGGCAGTACAGAGTTCTGTAGATATTAAGTTCCAGGGCTGGAACTGGAACCAGGCTAATTCTGTCCTGCTCTAGTTTTTTGTGCAGCCTGTAAGGATGGCTGTGATCAAGCCTGTGACATAGAGTCAGTCTCACCCCCTCCATGGGACTGCAATTTCTGACCAGGAAGGCCAGTCTTCTTATTTCATGGTGTTTGTGTTGCTACTGGACATGAGGCAGTTTGGATAGGAGTGGTCGTTGTGGGAAATAGAGCAGGACGTCAGTCAGAAGTTTTGAAGCTCTACAATGAATTGGGAATAAAACTGTAACAGCACGTTATGAGCCCTTTGACTTTATAAAGCATCCTGTGTTTCTAAAACATCCACAGCAACTGTTGTTCATATTATTTAAATGAGCCGGTGTCCTAGTTTCAGAAGGAAGAGATTTTTTTTTCATCAAATTTACCGTACATCTGTTTAAAGGATGTGGCAACAGTATGTATAAATCTCCAATCAAAATATTACAGAACAGCCAATTTTATGATATTAAAAATGTATGGCCAGACACAATGTGCTGGAAATATGAAATAACCGTGTGATGCCTTTTCTGCTCTGTTTATATTGGACTGTTTATTCCCAAATTAAATCTTGTGTAAAAAGTATACCAGACAAAAAAGGAGTTAAGCTTGGCACTGAACAATTAAACTGATGCTATAAAAGAGTATCTGTATAATATGCCAACGTGGCAGATATAATTTAATAGCTATAGAAATTTTTGTAATATTTTAAATAGATTTTGAAACATTCAAATTATATATGCCATTACATATAATGACGTTTTATGGGTATTGGATAATATAATATAGAAGAATTTTAAAGCTCCTCTAGTAGGAAAATCTTCAAATGTTTTATAAGTAACAGGGGATCTGCCTTTGGAGGACATCTAGTGCTAATTGATACTTTGTTTTCCTTGAGGTTAAGATCCAGCTGGACTTCTGTATAAGCAGACTAATACCTTCAGATTTTCAAAATAGAGACAACATCTTCTTTCATGGAATACCATCACCACCACCACCATCAGACCAACACTGAGATTTATGATTGCCTTCTACACGAATACAGCATTAGTCAATTTCCATATAATATTTAATCCTCAAAGTGGCCTGTGAGGTGATCCTTGTTAATTCATCTTATAGGTGGAGAAACTGAGGTTTAGAAGGTTAATTAACCTTGCTCTAGGTCATACACCAAGATCTCTACCCCAAGAAGCTTGATGTACGTAGCACTGATAATTCACAGCACGGTTTTAGCAGTATCACATTGAATGGTTCTCACAACCTCTCTGCTGTAGAGAAGGCAGATAGGCGTGCTACTCGGAACAGTCAAATGGCTCTCTCAGGGTCACCAGTGGTGAAGCCTGGCCTTTGGATTACTGACTAGTGTTTTCCATCAAACTTCACAGAAAGCTTCCATGTGAAAGGAAAGCCCTTTATTGATTGGTCCTGTTATGCAGCTGCAGGAGAGAGATGGGGATAGAGATGGGGAGTGGGGGATGGAAGGGAATTCAGGGAAAATCATTTTTGTCTTCTCTTTTCTCACAGAGGTTTTCTCTGCCAGTCTGAGGCCTTGCATCTGATTCTTTGGAAGCAAGAGATTGCAAGCAGGAACCCAGAATGTAGATTTCATACAAACCCTTTGTGATGAATTGGGAATACCCTAAAGCACACTTTTAGGATTAAGCGTTTAGATCAAGGTCCCCTGGGGTCTGGGAGATGAGGGAAGTCTCCCCTCTCCATGGACCAGACTGCAGTTCAGAATGATGCTGGCCCAGGAAGACTTGGGGTGGGACTGTGCCCAGGAAATGGCTCTGTTACTGTGGGGAGGGTCAGCATGTGGGGCATGGTGGCCAATGTTGCTGCCAGGAGTGGAGAGGGGAGGAGACACAGTGCTGGCTGCAACAGGTGATGAAGGGACTTTGTGGTATCCTGGGTCCTTTCAGAAAAGCCCGGGAAAGTTTTGGCAACGTATGGCCTTACAACAATAATTCAAGACACATATGTATACACACAGGCTCAGGTGGCTCAGTGGTAAAGAATCCACCTGCCAATGCAGGAGACACAGGTTCAATTCCTGGGCTGGAAGAGCCCTTGGAAGAGGAAATGACAACCCACTCTAGTATTCTTGCCTGATAAATCCCACCTACAGAGGAGTCTGGCAGGCTACAGTCCATGGGGTCGCAAAGAGTTGGACACGACTGAGCAACTGAACATGCACACAAATGCATGCACACACAAGCATACACACACACACACACACACACACCCCTTCCTACCTTGAGAGGAAGAAAAATAACGTGTTGGAAACATAGATGGGAAGTGAGTTCAGGGTGACAGAGGATATTAGAAATGGACAGGAGCAACATAAGATCAGAGAGGTAAATTGGTTCTGGAATATAAATCTCAGATGGGTAAAATTATTTTGATAGGCCATTCGCATTACTTGAAATTTTGTGAGCAGGGTAGAAGGGGGATCAGAACTCATCTTTAGGAGAATGAATCAGGAGATGATGTAATAGATGTTTTAGAGTGCAAAGAACCTAACATGTGAAGAGCTTGGTGAGGAGCCTTTGAGTAATACTGGGATATCCCATTTAGCACAGGGCATAGGTTTCTGAAAAGAGAAGTGCTAATTGGATTGGTGCTGTAAAGACTCTATATAGCAAAAGAGTGATTCAAACGATGGGTCTTTGAGTATGAGAACCACTGGAGGGAGCTGAGGAGAAATAGGTGACCTGGGGGTCTTGGTAATGGGGAAGGGCTGGTATGATGGGAGAAACTGGGCAGCTGGAAGGAAGGAGGGACTGTGTGTGGTTATGAAGCACACTCCTGGGAGTGAAAGAGTTGCAGGTGACAATAAGGAACTGGAGAGAGAAGCTCTTTGGAGGTTAGAGAGTCAAAGAACTCACGATCACGATGGTGGCAGGTCCTGCCAAAGTACAGATCCTGAAGATTTCAGGGAATGAAGAACAGTGTCCTTGAGAGCAGTAGATCATAGAGGATGGTGCTGTGTGCCTCAGGGAGAGGGTGCTGGGCTTTTTTTTCCATCTTTAAAAATTTTTTTATTTTTATTGGAGCATAGTTCTTTGCAAAGTTGTATTAGTTTTACTGTACAGCAAAGTATCAGGTATGATTATAGATACACATCAGTTCAGTCGCTCAGTCGTGTCTGACTCTTTGCAACCCCATGGACTGCAGCACGCCAGGCCTCCCTGTCCATCACCAGCTCCTGGAGTTTACTCAAATTCAAGTCCATTGAGTTGGTGATGCCATCCAACCATCTCATCCTCTGTCATCCCCTCTCCTCATTCCTTCAATCTTTCCCAGTGCTAGGGTCTTTTCCAACGAGTTGGCTCTTTGTATCAGTTGGCCAAAGCATTGGATACACATATCCCCTCTTTTTTTGGACTTCCTTCCCATTTAGATCACCACAGAGCACTGAGAGTTCCCCGAACTCTATAGTAGGTTCTCATTAGTTGTTTATTTTATACACAGTAGTGTTATTTTTTCAGTCGCCAAGTCCTGTCCAACTCTTTGCGATCCCATAGACTGCAGCAAGCCAGGATTCCATCCTTCACTATCTCCCAGAGTTTGCTCAGATTTATGTCCACTGAGTTGGTGATGCCATCCAACCATCTCATCCTCTGTTGCTCCATTCTCCTCCTTCCCTCAATCTTTCCCAGTGCTAAGGTCTTTTCCAATAAGTTGGCTCTTTGCATCAGTTGGCCAAAGTATTTGGAGCTTCAGCTTCCAATCAGTATCAGTCCTTCAACGAATATTCAGGGTTGAATATTCAGTAGTGTATGTATGTCAGTCCCAATTTATCCCACCACCCCTTCCCACCTTGATGTTCATAGTTTTTCTCTTGATGTCTGTGTCTGTATTTCTGTTTTGCAAATAGTATCACCTGTACCATTTTTCTAGATTGCACATACATGTGTTAATATATGGTATTTTAGAGACTGTCTTGTAGAGTGAAGTCAGAAAGGGAGCTGGGCTGTTCATGTAAGAAGGTGGAATAATGTCTGAGAGGTGCAGGTAGGATGATTCTAGACCTGACTCCCACTCCTGAATGACAGGGGTATTGGGTGAGTGGGGAGCTTCCACTTGTGATGTTACAGGGGAAGTAGGATCCCCAGGGGACAGCCGTGCCAGGATAAGGGAATAAAGGGACATTCAGTGGAGAAGATAAGGATGTGAGGAATTTGTTAATCAGGGAATGGAGATTCCAGACAACAGGGGCAAGGACTGAGGAGAAATGTGAGTGTTAGAAACTGGATCAGGGTGAAGAAACACCAAGCTATTGGGGAACAGGTGAAACGAAGAGGATAAACCACTGGACAGGCCTCAGGTTAGGAAGGCAGGGTCATGAGGCTGCACGTTTGCCAAGACAGCGGGTCCTGAGAGTCTGCTAAGAGTGTGGTGCTGGTGGCCCCCAGGGCTCATCTGCAGCCTGATAGGGGGCCTGGGCTCTGGGTGGCGGTAGAATAGAGGGGTATCCTGCAGGCTCGCATGCTCTGAGTGCAGAGACAAAGTTGGGTGGGCAACATGCTTTGAGCAATTGAGCCTGGATACCCAGCTCTGACAAGGCAATTTTGCTAAAAAACAATCTGTCACCTCCACCATAAACCCACTCACGTGGCTCCACCTCCCCTTCATCCCAAAGTAAAAGTGCTGGACATAGTTTACAACCCCCTCCCCCAAAATGTGCCTCTGGCTCCCCCTTGAGACTTCCTTTACAAATCATATTCCAGCCATCCTGAGATGCTCATAATTTCCTCAACATATTCTGCAGCGTTTGGTTAGAATTCTTTCCTTCCTATGCATCTTTCTCGGACCTCTATAGACCAGTGGCTTCACTGTGGCCTCCAGCTCAGAAATCTGCTCCTCCAGGAGGCCTTTCCTGACCACCTAATGTTGGATCAGATGCCTCATCTCTCATAGAACCTCTACTATTATCAATACCCTCTTATTACCTGTATCATGGGATGTGATCTCCTTTCTATAGAAAGCCTTCACTAACAGCACTTGCCTCTGAGAACCTTTCTAGGCAGACTCATATCTTATTCACCATCACATCCTCAGCATCTTTCATGTTACCTTACAATAGAAGACTGCCCATTAAGTATTCAGAGAGTGACTGAGATAACAGGAGCTGAATTAGGTCAGTGCTGAAGGGAAGAAAATGAAGGCGTGGATTCTAGAGTCATAGAATTAGAGAACTGGCAAGAATTAGCAAATTTATAATGTGTGTGCATGTGTTTATGTGCACTTGTGAGTTTAGTGGGGAAGAAAGGAAGGTCTCAAAGTCTCGTGGGGTTTTGAACCTGGGTCAGAGGTAAGATTGGAGTATCATTAACAGAAAAGAGGGGACAAGTGGAGATGCAATGTTGGAAACAAAACTGTTGCCTTCAGGGTTGAGGCTCAGGTAAGATACACAGATATAGAGAGACAACTGAAAGTGGTCACCTTGGGTGGAAGGTGATAAATTCAAATTAATGAAAATCAAGAGAGGAGAGAGACAGAAGTAAGTGACTGGCTAGGTTGTAATGGAAGAACAATCACTGGAGACTCATGCTCTTCTCTTCAGGCATTTAGTAGAAAGAACAACAGCAAGAATAACATCATCATCATCTATTATTCTCCTCCTCAATACAGGAATACTACAGATTTAGGCTTATTTTTTAAAATATACTTATTTGGTCATGCTGGGTCTTCGTTGTGGCATGTGTGATCTAGTTCCTTGACCAAGGACTGAACCCAGGCCCCCTGCATTGGAAGCATGAAGTCTTA
Organism: Oreotragus oreotragus; assembly: GCA_006410675.1. NCBI lineage: Eukaryota > Metazoa > Chordata > Mammalia > Artiodactyla > Bovidae > Oreotragus > Oreotragus oreotragus. The sequence goes on along the minus strand of SJYX01009233.1, from coordinate 5,740 downwards.
GTCACTGGACGGCCAGGGAAGCCGCCCTGGGCATATATATATAACATGGAATCTAAAAAAAGATACAAATAAACTTACTTATGAAACAGAAAGAGGCTCAGAGACATAGAAAACAAACTTATTGTTACCCAAAGGGGGAAAATTGAGCAGTTTGGGATTAACATATACACACTGCTATGTATAAAATGCTTCCCTGGTGGTGCAGGGGTGAAGAATCTGCTGTCAGTACAGGGGAAGTGGATTCAGTCCCTGGGCTGGGAAGATCTCCTGGAGGGGGAAATGGCAACTCACTGCAGTATTCTTGCCTGGGAAATCCCATGAACAGAGGAGCCTGGTGGGCTATCGTTCATGGGGTTGCAAAGAGTCACACATGACCTAGCAACTAAACAATATCATGTATGAAATAGTCGACAGGGACCTGCTTGTAGCACAGGGAGCTATGCTCAGTATTTTGTGATGACCTATAAGGGGAAAGAATCTGGAAAAAAACCAAACATATAAAACTAGGACTTCCTTGGTGGCTCAGATGGTAGAGAGTCTGCCTGCCAATGCAGGAGACTCAGGTTTGATCCCTCGATTGGAAAGATCCCCTGGAGAAGGGAATGGCAATCCACTCTGGCATTCTTGCCTGGAGAATCGGATTGGACAGAGGAGCCTGGTCGGCTACGGTCCATGGGGTTGCATAGAGTCAGACATGACTGAGCGACTAACACTTTATGTGTATAACTGAATCACTGTGCAGAATACCTGAAACTAATTTGACATTGTTAATGATCTATAACTCAATTAAAAAAAAATTAGTAATCTTTGTTAGCTCCTCTCAGCCTCCTCAAAATTTTATGAAGTATGTAGGGTAGATACTATTTTTATTTTGTGTGTGAGAATGAGACATGGTGATTATGCTGTCAACAGGGGCAAAATAGACTTCAGAGTGGGGCTCTCAGTTTCCAGCTATTGTTCATTCCCCTGACTACCCTGCTTCCCTCGGAGAAGGAGGGATTCGATTTCTCAAGGGTAGAGTAGACCTCCGCTTTATTCTAGTTTCTAGCTTACTGGTGTTGGAAGTAACACCCGTGTCTGTGGCTCTCAGGTCTCCTCTGCAGCCCATGTCATAGAAGTCACTCTGGCAGTCTGCCACTCTGATGGCATGTGGCCATTTGTAACTGCAAGGTTGCGACTTGGCCAGCAGCCTCACAATTTCATCCTTGAGTTCTTTCAGACCCTTGGGTGAGTGCCATCTACTCCTGGTAATTTATTTGTTTCTAAATTTGTCAATTAGATCTAAAGCATCTACTGCTTTACCAGCACATTTTCTTTTCCCTCAATCCCTATGTTCTGAAAGATAATTTGTGACTAAGAATTTCTTTAGCATATTTCTCAGTAAGTACTTTATAAGTATAGTTGGAGTTTAAGTAGGACCAAGACTGAATTTATATTGGCTAAAGACTCAGAATATTTATCTGTTGAAATTTATATCCACTAGAAAGTAGGGAGAAATATTCTTCTTCTCTCATCAAGAGTTGTGGTTGAGGTTGGGATTGCATAGAAAAACAGTGATCTCTTACTCATGGTTGATATTTACCACCCTTCCCTCCCCTCCCCCTAGCATCTCCTTATCCCTGTTATTCTCATCCTCCTAAAGAAACTGTTATGAAAAATGTCTACAAATGGGTCTCCTGAATATCAAACCTAAATAGCTGGCATCTCTTTTGTTCTACTGGGATTTTTGGAAATGTTGGACGCATATTTCCAGGCCCAGATCCTAGGATTCATCCTTGATTCTTTTTTAACTCTTGCTTTCCTTATATTGTTGATGATGTCATGTATATTTTCTTTTTTAGTTTGTTAATATGGTTAGTTGCATCGATGGATTTCTTTTTTTGAATGTTGAATCAACATCGCATTACAAGGATAAATTCTTCTTGGCCATAGTTTACTATCCTTTGTATATATTGTTGAGTTGTTAAAATTTTGTTTAGAAATTTCAGGAGATATTTCATCTGTTTTCATGAGAGATTTTATTTGGTCATTTTCTATGTGTGCTTTCTTTGTTTTGGGTATCAGGATAACATTGGTCTCATAGCCTCGGTTGAGAAGTATTTCCACCTCTGAAATTTTGAGGAATTTGGTTTTCTTTAGCATTTATTAGAATTCACCAGTGGAGCCATCTAGGCCTGGGTGTTTTCTTTTTGAGAAGGCTTTTAAGTACAAATTCAATTTCTTTAATAGAGATAGGTCTAGTCAAGGGTACATTTTATTGTTATTATTATTTTTAAGAGATTATACAGATTCTTTTTTTTTTTTTTTCTCCAAAATTGAATGCAGTTGATTTACAATGTTAGTTTCTGGTGTACTGTTGAGTGGTTAAGATTATATATAGAGATAGGTATATAGACATGTGCTTGTGTTTAGGCACTTCAGTCGTGTCTGACTTTGCAACCTTATGGACTGCAGCCCACCAGGCTCCTCTGTCCATGGGATTCTCTAGGCAAACATACTGGAGTGGGTTGCCATGCCCTCTTGCAGGGGATCTTCCCCACTCAGGGACTTAACTTGTATCTCCTGTATTGCAGGTGGATTCTTTACCACTGAGACACCAGAGAAGCCATATATATAAATATAAACAAATATATATATATATGTCTATATTTCCAGATTCTTTCCCATGATAGGTTATTGTAAGATATTGAATATAGTTCTCTGTTCTATACAGCAGGTCCTTGTTGGCTATTCAATACATAGTAATGTTAATTTATCCCTTCTCCACCCCTTTGCTCTTCGGTAACTGTTAAGTTTGTTTTCTATGTCTCTGCGTCTGTTTCACAAGTTCATATGCATCATATTTTAGATTCCACATATAAGTGATGTAATATGGAATTTGCCTTTCTCTGACTTACTTCACTTAGTGTGATGATCTCTAGGTTCATCCATGCTATTGCAAATGGCATTCCTTCTTTCCTTTTTATGACTGAAATAGTTCCGCATCTTCTTTATGCACTCCTCTGTCGATGGACAGTTAGGTTGTTTCCATGTCTTGGCTAGGGCTTCTTGGTGGCTCAGTAGTAAAGAATCTACCTACCAATGCAAGAGACATGGGTTCTTTCCCAGGGTCAAGAAGATCTCTTGGAGAAGGAAGAGGCAACCTACTCCAGTGTTCTTGCCTGGGAAATCCCATGGACAGAGGAGCCAGGGTGGGCTACAGTCCATGGGGTCACAAAAGAGTCAGACATGACTTAGTGACTGAACAATACCAGCAACAGCAACATATCTTGGGTATTATAAATAGTGTTGCTGTGAGCATTGGGGTGCATATTTCTTTTGAATTAGAGTTTTTGTCTTTTCCAGTTATGTACCTAGGAGTGGAATTGCTGGATCATACGGCTGGATTGTAAGGAACTTCCATACTGTTCTCCATAGTGGCTGTACCTATCTACATTCCCACCAACAGTGTAGGAGAATTCCCCTTTCTTTACACTCACTCCAGGATTTATTTGTAGACTTTATTATGATGGCCATTCTGACTGGTATGAGGTGACACCTCACTGTAGCTTTGATTCGCATTTCTCTGATAATTACCAATGTTGAGGGTCTTTTTTTATGTTGGCCATCAAGGCTGCATATTTATTGTTGAGTAAGGTTGATAGTTTGTATCTTTCAAGATGTTTGTCTATTTCTTCTCTGTTGTTGATTTTCTATGTATAAAATTATTCTTATTATCCTTTTTTACCTATAGAATCTGTAATAATGTCCCCTCTTAGACCTGATATTGGTATTCATGTTTTCGGTTTTTTCATTCCCTCTGCTCAGTGTTACTTTTTTCAAAGAACCAGCTTTTGCTTTCATATTTTTTATATTTTCTATTTCCTTGATTCCTGTTTTGACCTTTATTATTCCTCGCTTGTGCTTATTTTGGGCTTAAGTTGTTCTTCTCTTTCTAGTTTACCAGGTTTAAAACTGATGTAATTGATTTGTGACTTTTCTTCCTTTCTAACATAGGCTTTAGTGGTATAGATATCCCCTTAAGTACTATGTTAGCAGTATACCAAGATTCTGGTTTGCTGTGTTTTCATTTTAGTTCAGCTCAGAATTCTTTCTAATTTTCCTTTGACTTCTTATTTGATACATGTGTGTTTTTTTTTTTTTTTAGAAGTGTGTTATATAGTGCAGAAATATTTGGGGGATGTTTTCCATATAACTTCCTATTATTGATTTGTTACTCCATTGTGGCCGCAGACACACTCTGTATAATTTGAACCCTTTAAAATTTATTGAGATGTATTTTATAGCACAGCATATTTTTTTTTAAAATCAGAGGGATGAAACTTCTGGGGATCACATTTATGGTGGTCAGTCAGCAATGCCCTGGTTAGCAATTTACCACTTTTCAGCAGTGACACCCAAGCAGCTCTCTCCTTATAAAACTCCTCACTTCCTCTTTTCGTCCTCCCAACCCTTTATATGCCTCAACTCAGAGAGGTCTTTCCCAGGCAAGCCTGAAATTCACTTGCTTTATTTGATAGACTGGCAGGGAGGAGTGTGGAGTTAGGCTGAATAAAGTTAGAAGAAAGGACACAAGGGCAAATAAAGAAGTAGCCCAAGGAAAACTGAACTGTGACTGTAAGAGGCATTTCATTCTATAGCTCACAAACGGACTCAAGGCAATTCCAAAAGCTATTTTGAGCAATGACAGCATTACTGGTTGAAGAGCTGTAGCCTTGGAGATCGCTTGGAATGACAGTACTCATTTGGATGTGTGAGGTCCCCGAGTGCTTTAGAAAAACATTAATCATTATTTTTTGCTAAACATGTAATTATTTTAGTGAACATTCCAAACTGAATGCAGTACAAGCATGAAACAATTTTCCTCTCTCTGATTATTGCTTTCCACCGAATTTTGTCCAACCTTCCTTCCTTAGAATGGTATCATAGATGTTTTCTCAGAGCTTTGTGATCATTTTCAATTATTAAAAGTCCAGTACAAAGAATCCACCTGCCAATGCAAGAGATACTGATTCGATCCCTGTGTTGGGAAGCTCCCCTGGAGAAGGAAATGGCAACCCACTCTAGTATTCTTGTCTGGGAAATCCCATGGACAGAGGAGCCTGGTGGGCTACACAGTTCAGGGGTTGCAAAGAGTCAGACACTTCTGAGCAACTAAACAACAACAGGCTTATTTAAATTCCTGTCCCCTTTCCTAGACTGACCATGGTGGAGGGATCTACTGTGAGGATGAGACCAAGACTCTCCTTTGTAGTCTTTTTATCCTCAAGCCTGTTGGAAAGAGGGGCTGAGATGAACAAGCAGACACATCCTGCTCAGTCAGGTGAGGTGTATATGGGTGGGACAGTGAAGTGGGGGGAACCCAGAGAATCCTGTAGAGGAACTGGAATGGCCTGCCTACAGGGAAGCGTGGCGTCATGCTTCCCAGGTGAACATCTGCTTCTCCAGTGGTGGTGGTGATCTGCATGCAGTAGAATTAAGCAAGGTGACCTGCAAGGTTTTTCCTTTTGACCTGCAGGGATCTCTCATATTCTTAAATACAACAGTGGATGTTTAGTCAGCTGAACTTGCATTTGTTTCTTTGCCTTGCTGTCTCCCTCTCATTCATTTTTTTTTCTTCTGGAGTTAGGACAACATTTTATTTATTTTTTTTACTTTATTTTACTTTACAGTACTGTATTGGTTTTGGCATACATTGACATGAATCCACCACGGGTGTACATGAACTCCCAAACATGAA
>SJYX01009232.1:0-21916 GCA_006410675.1 Oreotragus oreotragus | reverse complement strand
GCGCGCTGCGATTCATGGGTCGCAGAGATTCGGACACGACTGAGCGACTGAACTGGACTGAACTGAACTGCCTTGGTTCTTCATCCTTGAAATGTGAAGAATGATCAGTATGGTCATAAACAACTACATCCCAGAGTTTATTCAGACAATTAAATGAGGTACACAAAGCACTGAGAGCAGAGAATGGCCCATATTAAGCACCAAACAATGTCAGGCAACAATTATTGGGAATTCCCTGGCGATCCAGTGGTTAGGACTCAGCACTTTCACTGCCAGGCCTGGGTTCAATCCCTGGTCAGAGAACTAGATCCCATAAGCTATGTGGTGCAGCCAAAAAATGAAAAGGAAAAAAGAAAGACAAATTATCCTTGTGGTGGCTGTTGCATTATCTTTTCCCCACCATTCAGAAGCTTCTGCAAATACATGAAAGCATCTTCATATCGCCTTTCTTGTCAGCCTAGGAAAGAAAGGTGCCCAATAACCTGAATATTTCACTCTGTAAAAATAATCACTTGTGACATAAAAGGTATTAATGGGGTGAAAGGGACCACAGCTGCTAAGATGCATCCCTTTCCACTGTCTTTAGCAATGCTGATTGCCTTGAAAATGTCTGCCAGTTAATTGTCTATTGGAAGGGAGCTTTTGTAAGAAAGAAGGAGGGAAGAACTGAGTGTGCTTTCCACTTTCTTACAGGGATTATGCCAGTAAGCAAGGAAGTCTTACCTTTTATTAAAATGAGATTTGTTTTTATCATCCATCTAAAAGTACAAAGAGACTATTTAAAATAGTATTAGGTTTAGAAATGTATGAGGACTTTCTAATAATCAAAGCCCAACAGAACAAAGAAAAATATTAAAAATAATTTTGCTTTTGAAATTTAAGAAAGAGGCAAATCCATATTTTGGGAGAAGAGATATTTTTGGTTGTTTTTAATCATGTTCTGTGTATCTTTCATCTAGTGCTTACATGTACGCATGTAATGTTACATCTATTACATTTCTTTTGCTGGATTAGATTTTTGCCAATGATGAGTGATAGATTTAAGTATGTTGTGCATGTATTAGACTATGAACCAGTGATCATTATAAAGCTTGATTTGTAAAACTCTTTTTCAAAATATACCTGGAATGCTTGCATAACTGTTTATGAGCAACACTGTAACAGCTGTGTAGGGTAGAAATCGTCTTTGAATCATGGATCTATAGTTCAAGCTGGTTCTTCACTACTAGAATCTTTTTCTCAGAATGCTTCTCTGCTGCAGGGTAGACACAAGTCTCTGCAGGAGCAAAGGAACACAGTAGGCTTGAGACAGCTTTCCTTGCAAATGGCTGCCCACAAGGCTGGCACTTGGCAGTCGTCCAGGAACTTGAATAGCAAACCGTTCCCACACTAGCATACAACTTTCCCTAAATGCTAAAAGCAGTCTGCTGTGCCTAAACTGTGTGTGCAAGTGACACGTGATCAGACACTCAGTCATGTCCAACTGTCTGTGGCCCCATGGACTGTAGCCTGCTAGGTTCTTCTGTCCTTGAAGTTTTCAGGCAAGAATATTGGAGTGGGTTGCCACTTTCTACTCCAGAGGATCTTCCCGATCCAGAGATCAAACCCACGATTCCTGCACTGACAGTCAGATTCTTTACTCCTGGCAAACTAGACATTTATAGTAAATATTAATACCTGCTTTCCTTCTGGGAGATGGAGTCTAGTATTTGCTAGATGGACGGTGCCCACTGACTCACCAAAGAAAAGAGCTTGACCTCTAGCCTCAGGCCAGCTTGCCAGATCACTTTTCTCATGCGCTGTCCCAACTCACTGTCTTCCTTGTAACTCCAGCAGGAGGAGACTCTTAGACGCTTATACCCAGTTTTCTCTGGATTTTACTCTACCTGTCTTTTCTCTTTGCTGATTTTTTTGGTCCGTTTTGCTGTAGTGAATCATAGTCATGAGTGTGATCACATTCTGGGCCCTGTGCATCACACTGAATCGTATCATCTGGAGAAGGCAGAAGAGGTGGAATTTTGGAGAGCCACACACTACCCCACCTAACCTTGGCGAGCATCTGATGTGGATGAACCCCATGGAACCCAGTTATTCTGTAATTCTAGATTAACTTTAAAATCAAATTTCTAAAGTTCAATACCACAGACTGGGAATGAAAACTGCCCCAAGTTCTCCTTGAAGGAGGTATGAGAGGTACCTACAGTCATTAAATATGCTGAGTGACTCAGAAATATGGTGATGCACTTAATAGCAGCATTTCCAAAGTTTAATCCGAGCTCTCTGTGACTTTAAGACTGGTGCTCTTACCAGGAGTCTACACAAACTCTCCTGAAGACAGCAGAGAGATCTGCCTTCTACTCTGTTCTAAAGATGTCTGTTGCAACCTAAGTGTTGCTGAGCATAATAAATATCTAGCGTGCAGAAATGTTACTCCCGAGAGACTTAAGGGAGACAATCAGGATGACCCAGAGCATTTGGATAATGGTTTGGTCATTTCTCACAGGTGTTACCGACTCGTGTTTTGCCCTGTGACAAGTTGCAAATTGAGCAGATGCTAAAAAAATGAGAATGCAAACATCCTGGATTTGTAAGTCAGGTGCTCAGAAGGGGAGCATAGGAATCTCTCTCTGGTTTCTCCAGCCTTCTTTCCTTTATATATTCACATCTAAAACTCCTGGCATTTTCCAGCCTGACTTTTAACCCTGCAACTTTCCCCTCATGGAGTTAACTAATGATAACGATATAACCATTCATCATAAGATGCTTGTAGGCAAAGGCTGTTCTACTCATTTTTCAGAAAAATAAATATAAGGAAAGCAACCTAGGAAGCAAGAATCTACTCACAGAGTTTTGTCTCGATTGTGATTATAATGTGCACTAACTATTTAAAGGATGCAGAGTTCAAATAACATTTCACATACGGCTATTGTTCCTTCCCAAGAGAGCACAGGAAAGAAATGAAAATGTGAACTGTAATAAGAAAAGTCGCCCTAGAGATAAGAGACCCAAAGGAAAGGATATAAAATAAAATGAGAATGGAAAATACATATTAAAATGTTTTGACTACAATTATTAAAAAAAACAATACATTTTGAAGGGAGCTAAAGAATAATTCTAGTGGTGTTATAACAGTATTGTCTTTATAGAACATACAGAGTGCTAAAGACAGAAAAGAATTCTTAAGTGACTTCGATTTATGTTTCATTCCTTTTATCTTACAATAAACTACATATAATTCAGATAAGTTATATTCAAAAAAACTGTTAAGATATTAATAAACCAACTTTTTTGTTAACGGGCATAGTATGACTAGCTTGGAAAAACACATTCACACTAGTAGATATTTTGTTATATACTATCAGACATATTTTACTCTGATAAATTGTCGAGACCCTCTCAGAAAGATGACTGTCAAATGGGAAAATTAAACCATGGTCTTCAGGTAACACAGGGAATGGTTTGCAGGGTATGGGTTGTGCTGGGCTTAATAGCTCAGTCGCATCTGACTCTTTGTGACCCAAAGGACTGCAGCCCGCCAGGCTCCTCTGTTCATGGGGATTCTCCAGGCAAGAATACTGGAGTGGGTTGCCATGCCCTTGTCCAGGGGATCTTCCCAACCCAGGGATCGAACCCAGGGATAGAAAGGCCAAAACACCGTAACTCCACTTTGAGGGTAGAGAATAAAGCCCTGACACAAAAACAGTGACCTAAGCGTCTCACGTTTCCACATGTTTTACACAAGAATGAAAAAGATGACTAGACAAGAAGAATGTGCATTGCAATTTGTTTCTAATAAAAAACATCATATAAAAGTTTCTACAGAGAGAAATGATACATTGATAACACATTCTACTGAGAAGAATGAAGTAGGCCTTTGCATGTTACTGTAGAAAGAACTTTTTCTTCTTAAAGTACAATTTCTTTTAGCTGTTCTTAATTTTATCCAGTTTTGGCCTTCGTTGCTGCGCATAGACTCTCACCAGCAGGGGCTGCTCTCCAGGTGCAGTGCAAGGCCCTCTCATTGCACGGCATCTCACCCGGTGGCTTCTCTCGTTGCAGAGCAGAAGCTCTACAGTGTGAGTCCGGTAGCCGAGGTGCACGGGCTTAGCTGCTACGTGGCATGGGGGGTGGGCACAGGTCAGGGATGGAACCACGTCCCCCGCACTGGCACGTGGATTCTTACCCACTGCACCACCAGCAAAGTCTGATGAAAAGTTCTTTAAGCTCTATATTGAAAATTTCATTAAAAAAAAAATCTATCACCTACCTATCTATTTATATATATGAGAGTGTAATTGGGGGGAATTTCAGATGAGATACAATATCAATTGATGTTGCATAGAACTGATGATTCTTTGGAAGGAAACCAAGTGTCTGGCATAGGAGAACTATGTATTTTTTTTTCCTTGTGTGTATGTCTGAAGTCTTCTTTGGTTTTCAATATATTTTATACCTATATTTTAATAAGTGGTTTGACTTGTACTATATTTAGGTGAGTTTTACAAAATTGAAATTCTGAAAATTGCTCACTTTTTAAAATAACAGATATTTAGGTTATTAGCTATTTAAATAACTCGAAATATTTAGATGAAAAATATTTAAATGTCTATTGAAAATAATTAGGTGATTATTTTCTGAATACTATACCGTACCTACGTTTTTTACTTGCAAAATTGGATTTGAAGTTGTGCTTGTGATGAAACGTTTTATATTAACATTAATGCATATTTATAACACATTAACATTATTCTAAATGATTATTATAATAGATCAATGGATTAGAAGCTAGTTGAGCAAGAGTCATAAAATTTTTGCTTAAACGTTTCATGCCTAGTAGTAGCTTCAGTATTTCTCTTTATCTATTTAATAATGTAATTGATAGCAAACTTTTGCTATTAGGATAGCTTGCTCTATTTCTGTGTCAATAACATGCTGTACATACTTGGGAGAGGAGAAATGCAGTCAGTATCAAGATAGATTCTATTATACAATTTCATCATTTTTGGAGTGGACATAACAAATGGCCCACCTGAAAGTATTTCTATAAAATCAAAACTCTTTTTCTCATTTTTATTCCTCTTGAAATGATGGCTTTTTCTACTGTATATCTGTGATTACTCTTTCATTTGAAGTCCATTTTTCTTCAATAAATCTTTTGTATATATTTGTAAAAACTCTTTGCATAATATAAGTTAGTATGTGTGTTTTCATAAACATTAGAAAGTGACTATCAGACCATTCTGAACATATGAATAAAAATGCTTGCATAACTTTTTTCTTTGCATCAGTCATTAGTCTTCAATGATATCTAAGAGTCTACAAAGTTCTAGGAATGCCATTTGATAAAACAGTGAAAACCAGTGACAATTCCAACATTCATGCTGCATCTTAAGTAGATCAACAAAATTATTCTAATATTTATGAATAAATTTCATGGTTTCTGAGCTGCTATAAAATGGAAGAGGCACTTGATGAGCTCCCTACCAAAAGGAGCATTCAATGGGAAAATGGATACCCGTCCATAAAGGCTGTTTTGTTATGGAGAAGATTTTTGTTTAGGATGACTTCTGTGGACTTTTGTTTAGGGTAGGGGAGGTGGACAACTAAGGCCACATCCAACTGTGCAGTATTCTGTTTCCAGGCACACTGCCGCTGTAGTTCCTTTTTGTTTTGTGCTTGCCAAAATGGATACTGCCAGAAAACGCTGATTAAAATTTTTTTCAACTCAGTAATGCAGTATTAAAAATCAGACTGAGAAAAGTTATCTCACTCTTTAATACAAATTCATCATTGCATCTTTCTCCAGTGATCTAGTGAAGATGGATAAGACAGTGAGGACAGGATATTTTAGAGAAGCAAGTCCATGTTCATTGGACTTTGTTCATTAAAAGAGACACCTGAAAAGGCAAATTACGTCTTTGACATTAATCCCTTCTGAAGTCAAAAGACAAGTTCATTCACAACCCTCAAGCTTGAAGGTGAGATTCCAGTAGTTGAGCTTTACATAAACTGTCTGGGCTTTTTCATCAACTAACAGCTAATCATGAAGCTGGAAAGGAGAAATCTTTCAAGTCTCTGTGGGTCCTTTAAAATCACAAAATCATAAAATTTCAATAGAACCGTAGGGTTTGTGTAATCTAATACTCTTATATTAGAGATCTGCTAAGTGAAGCTCGGAAAAGTTAAGGGCTTAGCTTGGTCACCTTTCCATCACCGTCTTCTCTGGTTTATTTAGTATGTTCTTGCCCTGTCTCTTATACACATCTCGATGTGTATAAGAGACAGCCTATTTAACTTCTATGCAGAGTACATCATGAGAAACGCTGGGCTGGAAGAAGCACAAGCTGGAATCAAGATTGCCAGGAGAAATATCAATAACCTCAGATATGCAGATGACACCACCCTTATGGCAGAAAGTTCAGAGGAACTAAAGAGCCTCCTGATGAAAGTGAAAGAGGAGAGTGAAAAAGATGGCTTAAAGTTCAACATTCAGAAAACTAGGACCATGGCATCTGGTCCCATCACTTCATGGGAAATAGATGGGGAAACAGTGGAAACAGTATCAGACTTTATTTTGGGGGGCTCCAAAATCACTGCAGATGGTGATTGCAGCCATGTAATGAAAAGACTCTTACTCATTGGAAGGAAAGTTATGACCAACCTAGACAGTATATTGAAAAGCAGAGACATTACTTTGTCAACAAAGGTCCATCTAGTCAAGGCTATGGTTTTTCCAGAAGTCATGTATACATGTGAGAGTTGGACTGTGAAGAAAGCTGAAAGCCGAAGCATTGATGCTTTTAAACTGTGGTGTTGGAGAAGACTCTTGAGAGTCCCTTGGACTGCAAGGAGATCCAACCAGTCCATTCTAAAGGAGATCAGTCCTGGGTGTTCTTTGGAAGGAATGATGCTAAAGCTGAAACTCCAGTACTTTGGCCACCTCATGCAAAGAGTTGACTCATTGAAAAAGACTCTGATGCTGGGAGGGATTGGGGGCAGGAAGAGAAAGGGACGACAGAGGATGAGATGGCTGGATGGCATCACGGACTCGATGGACGTGAGTTTGAGTGAACTCCAGGAGTTGGTGATGGACAGGGAGGCCTGGTGTGCTGCGATTCATGGGGTCACAAAGAGTCAGACACAACTGAGTGACTGAACTGACTGACTGACTGAAGTCTTTGCTGAAAGCAATTTATATCAAAGTTGTACAATTTTCTTTGGAAAATAAAGATGGATATGTATCAGTGGTCTCTTTTCCTTTCATTGGCCTGTTATTTTTATATTTGGAAAAACATAGAAGAGAAAGACCTCTTAATCTGAAGCTAAGGAAGTTACCATTGATAATTGTGAGTGAGTTTTAGAGACTTAATGATTCTGTCTTAATAAAGTAACAACTCTAATTCTCTTATTTTATCCCTACAAACTTGTGGAGTTTTCTCCAACTATCAATTGTTCATGTTGGATAGCCAGAACTGAAAAAATGTAGATTGATTTCAGGCTGTATTCACAGTTATATAATGAAGCTGAATGTGACACACACATTACCAAGTTTCTTATCGAATATAAAAGAGTCACTTTATCAAATATAAATCACTGTATCAAATATATTTTCAAATATAAAAGAATCATGCTTATTACTCATGCTTCTGTTCTGCAAGTATTTCCTATAAATACAGTGGCCAATACATTAAAATGATTTCTCACTTTGGCCTTTTTTTATTAATAATTATTTTTTTTAGAAAGGCTAAAGTGAGAAAAAATTTTCTTTTATTTGTTGAATTTGCTCCAAGACTCCAGAAATAAGAGTTACTGATAAACTTTAAAGTGACTCACCACTGACTACCCTTTGAGATTTCTTCTTGACTGAAGAGCTTAGTTGATGAGTTTGACTTAAAACCTACATCCATTCTACTTGGTCAGTACTTATCAGTCTCTTAAAATGTGTTTCAAATGCTCTTCTCTTCATAAAAATGTCCTAATAAGATGGCCAAGATGCTCTTGTTCTTCTCTTCTAGTCATCCGTTAACACACAAAACATATCAGTGTTTTCCAAGCCAGCCAATTGCTTGAGATGTTAGTAGGTGTTCCGGGTGAAATACATTTAACAAACACTGTATATTATATCCCTTACTTGGCAATGATTCATGTTATGAATCACTATGAATGAACATTAAAGTCTCTGAGAACATCTTCAGTAAAAGAAATCTGCTTAATTTTGTTTAGCCCATTGTACTCAGTAAATACCTGATGACTTGCAAGTTGTAATTCAAATGTAACTTTTCACATGAAGGCTTTCAGGACTCCCACAGGCAGCAGCCAGTGTATCTACCACTGAATTCACATAGCTTGAAGTTATACTGTAAAAGTGCTGTAAACACTTTGTTTCTGTTAATACTATGATGTAATCTTTGGATTGTTAGCTTAAAGCTCATTCAGACTTAATTAAGGGAATTTACTAGTTATCAACTAATAAACCAAAGTTTGGTCCTCAGTGTTGAGGCTCAGTGATGTTACTAAAGACCTAGTTTCTTTCCATTTCTTCTTCTAAAATATTTGATTTTCCAAAGTGTCCTCTTTCATAATCTCAGTATGGATGTAGCTGTTTCTAAGAGGGCTGCATGTGCTTCCTTCATCTCTAGTGGGAAGAGGACATCTCTTACGGAAACTCCTTCAGAATAACAAAGAAGCATCTTTCCCAGAAGCCCCAGCAAAGGTTTTTCATATCTCATTGGCCTGAATCAAGATCACTTGCCCATCACTGAACTGATCAATGTCCATGGAGATAGCATGTGCTATGCTTAAGCCAAATAGGGTCTATCCTGGTTTTGAGTGTGAAGCTTCCTTTAGTGATTATACATAAGAGAATATGGGCACTCTTTCTAAGGGGAAGGAGGAGTAAGTGCTGGGCAGTCAAAGCCAGTAAAAATCCATTACATGATGCTTAACACATTCCATTACTTCTCTATTAAGTTATACCTCATTAGTATAATCATTCTGTATTAACTTTGTTCATACAAACACTTGTACAGAAATGTTCATAGTATCAATATTCATAATAACCAAAAATTAGAAAAAACCCAAGTGTCTGTTAGCTAATTAATGGATCAATAAATGTGGTATATCCATACAGTGGGATGATATTCAAAATAAAAAAGAATGAAATACCAGTACTTGCTACAACATGGATAAAACTTGAAACCATTATGATAATTTTAAGAAGCCAATCACAAAAGGCAACATAGTGTATGATTCCATTTATATGAAATGTCTAGAATAAGCAGAACCATAGGGACAGAAAGTAGATTAATGGTCACCAGAGACTAGAGGAAGGGGCAAAAGGGAAATGGTTGCTAATAGGTTCAAGATTTCCTTTGGGGATGATGACAGTGTTCTGGAATTAAATAGTGGTAATGCTTGCACAACTTTGTGAATATATTCAAAAGCACCAAATTACACAGTTTACATTTAAACTGTCAATTTTTATGGTATGTGAATTATATAAATTTTAAAAATGTTTTCATATATACCTTGAAGTTAGGAGCTCATTTTCCTGTTTGTATTTTCAATGACCACCCACTACCAACCCCAGTGTCTTACACATGGCAGGTACTCAAAAAATATTTGAATTGTCATTCAGTCACTTAGTTGCTCTGACTCCCTGTGACCCCATAGACTGCAGCACACCAGACTTCCCTGTCCTTCACCATCTCCCGGAGCTTGTTCAAACTCGTGTCCATTGAATTGGTGATGTCATCCAACCATCTTATCCTCTGTCATCCCCTTCTCCTACCTTCAATCTTTCCCAGCATTAGGGTCTTTTGCAATGAGTTGGCTCTTCCCATCAGGTGGCCACAGTACTGGAGTTTCAGCTTTAGCATCAGTCCTTCCAATGAATATTCAAGGTTGATTTCCTTTAGGGATTGGCTGGTTTGGTCTCTGGGGTCCCAAGGACCCTCAAGAGTCTTCTCCAACACCACAGTTTGAAAGCATCAATTCTTCGGTGCTCAGCCTTTTTTATGGTCCAACTCTCACATCCATACATAACTACTAGAAAAACCATAGCTTTGACTATACAGACCTTTGTCAGCAATGTCTCTGCTTTTTAATATGCTGTCTAGGTGTGTCATAGTTTTTCTTCCAAGGGGCAAGTGTCTTTTAATCACCATCCACAGTGATTTTGGAGCCCAAGAAAATAAAATCGGTCACTGTTTTCAGTTGTTTCCCTATCTATATGCCATGAAGTGATGGGACTGGATGCCATGATCCTAGTTTTTAGAATGTTGAGTTTTAAGCCAGCTTTTTCACTCTCCCCTTTCACCTTCATCAAGATGCTCTTTAGCTCCTCTTCACTTTCTACCATAAGGGTGGTGTTATTTGCATATCTGAGATTATTGCTATTTCTCCTGGCAGTCTAGATTCTGGCTTGTGATTCATCCAGCCTGGCATTTCACATGACGTACTCTGCATATAAGTTAAATAAGCAGGGTGACAATATACAGCCTTGATGTTCTCCTTTCCCGATTTGGAACCAATCCATTGTTACATGTCCGGTTCTAATTGTTGCTTCTTGACCTCCATACAGGTTTCTCAGGAGGCAGGTAAGGTGCTCTGGTATTCCCATCTCTCTAAGAATTTTCCAGTTTGTTGTGATCCACACAGTAAAAGGCTTTAGGGTAGTCAATGAGGCAGAAGTAGATGTTTTTGTGGAATTCTCGTGCCTTTCTATGATCCAATGGATGTTGGCAATTTGATCTCTGGTTCCTCTGCCTTTTCTAAATTCAGCTTGAACATCTGGAAGTTCTCGGTTCATATACTGTTGAAGCCTAGCTTGGAGGATTTTGAGCATTACCTTGCTAGCATGTGAAATGAGTGCAATTGTGCAGTAGTTTGAACATTCTTTGGCATCTCCCTTCTTTAGGATAGGAATGAAAACTGACCCTGAATGAGTGGAAAACTAAATTGAAATAACTGATTATATTTTTATCTTTAGGCTCCAGAAAGTTGCTTAGTTCTCTCCGTAAATTAGCAATGCAGTTAGCATGAGTGCAGATCAACATCCTCACAATGAACAAGTGTATTGTATTCAAAGATTTGTTTTCACTTTTGTTGCTTTATTTTGTGATTTGTCACCTTTAACAGAGACTTTTCGGTTAAATACCATTACAGAACTGAGCTGGTTAGTCCATGTTCTCGTCCAGTGTTTATTTTCCTGATTTACTTATAAAGATTGCTTTCATTAACTTTCAGCTTTGAGAGCAAAGAGTTTAACTGGGTCACTGAATTTGTTTTTGTCTGAATATGGCTTATAATATTTATATTGTTTTTAAAAACGATTACCTTGAGTTTGTTTCCTCCTCAGAGGGCTTTAATCATATTAGCACCATTCAAGTTAATCGTCTTTGTACTTGACTCCATAAAGGTGGAATGTGGAGGAACCCATATGTACAGGTGGAATTATTTCTTCAGATCATGAATCTGAAGACAGGGAATATCACAAACAAATTTATTTCCAAGGTTCCTTCTGGTCTTATTTAAACTGGCTGCTCTACCTTTTCTGTCTCATCCCCATTTAGGTGATGTATGGAGCCTGTTTATCTCTGCCATTTAGAAGCACTAGTTTTCATAGCCCTTTCGTCTTGAGGGTTCGGTGGAGGCTATCAGCCAGCAGATTTTGCTGGTTTTGAAGATTTCCAAGAAGTGTTCTGAAATAACTGTCCTTCTACCCGTGAATACTGCTTTTAAAAACTGACAGCCCCGTGGCCAGTAAATGTCTCTCTTTTCTTTTTTTCTTATTTAGCTAGAGAAGTACACATTTATCATTTTCTCCAAATTTCTTTTTTTTATTACAAATTTCAATTCTATATAAAAATGGAAAGAATCGTACAACATCCATGCCATCATTTAAATTTATGAATTGATAACGTTAATATTTGTCTTATTTGCTAAGATGTGTATATATGCATATATCTTTAAAATATATACATCCATACCTTAAAAAATATGATTTTATGATCCTTTCAGAAGTAAGTTGCACATTGTAGACATCATAGCATTTTCTTAACTTTATTTTATTTCTTAAGTTTATTTGTTTGGCTGTGTCACATTCTAGCTGCGGCTCATAGCTTGAAGGCTCAGTAGCTGTGGCGCACAGGTTTAGTTGCCCCACAACAACTGGGATCTTAGTTTCTAGACTAAGGGGCACACCTTCAATCCCCTGCATTGGAAGGCAGATTTTTAACCACTGAACCACCAGGAAACTCGAACGTTTTTCATTTCTTTAGTTCCCTTTATTCTAGAACAATCCCCACCTTTTTTTTTTTTTTCTTTATGACATTGCCATTTTTGGAGAGGTAAGGTCTCCATTTGGATTAATCCGATATTTCTTTATGAGTAAAGTTAAACATTTTCGGCAAAAGTACTACATAAGTAGCCAGCGTTCTTTAAGAATCAGTGTGCTCGAGACGTGATCAGCACTTGCCCCATCCTGTTTTCCTTCCTAACTCTTCTTCCGTAGCCATTTAGCTCATTCACAAGCATTTACTGAAACAGCCTGGTCTACTCCGTCTTTTCTTTAGTCCTTCCTCAACTTAATTTTTTCTTCCTCCTGTATACAGAAATAAAATCATTGGAGTGGAGAAGGTTAGATTCTTGAACATAATAGACTGAAAATTCCCATGCAGACCTTAGGAAACTATATTACCATCATTTCACTAATGATTCTGAGGCCTGCAAGCCACGACTATTGAAATGAAGGCTTTCAAAAGATCAAAGAAGTAGCTCAAGTTATCAGTACCTATGGAATACCAGAAGTCTCACACTGTTATTAAATAAGCATAGTTTGGGGGGGAGAAACCTAGTTAATCTACTTGGTGATTCATTTTTTGGGTAAAATTTTATTATTTTTATTTTGTTTCTTCTTTGGTTTTGGGCTACAGATGCTTTTCTAAACACCGTAGATGTCTTCTCATTAGAGTTGAAGCAACTTTTAATGATTTTTTTTTTCTTTCCTCCTTCCTGCTTTGTATAATTGGTCATACTCCAACCTCTCTTTTTATTCCTCCTCAAAGAGCTACTATTAGTGGTCTCTCTGTTTTCTTCTCACTCTTCTTTTTGGGGAATATGGTTGAGCGATGCTTTCTGGTTTCTTGATGAAGATGAAGGTGACTGGTGCTTGATAGCCTGTTTGGCCTCCCTGTCCTCCTTATCTTTCTTAAAAATATCTGCAAAAGATGGGTCCTTAGTTCTCAAAACATTTTGCCATTTCTCCCCTGGAGTGAAATTTGTTGCATTGGCTGATACGGGAATCCCCGAGGAACGCTCTGAATTTGTTAGTAATTGCTTTGATTCCTCATTCTCTTATTTTCATAGAAGACATAGAATCCAAAGACACATAAGTGAAAAAATAATTCCTATCTTGAAGGATAGAATAATTGCTCTGAAAAGGTTTTGCACATTACAAAGAGCATACAGATGAAGGGATGTCTGTCTTTGCACTTTTGTTTATTTTTTTGTTTTCTTGTTTTTGAGATGAGGCAACAATCTTGTTCAGTCACTAAGACTCTACAATCCCATGAATTATAGCACACCAGGCTTCCCTGTCCTTCACTATCTCCCTCAGTTTTCTCAAACTTATGTCCTTTGAGTCCGTAATGCCATCCAACCATCTCATCCTCTGTTACTCCCTTCTCCTCCTGCCCTCAATCTTTCCCAGCATCAGAGTCTTTTCCAATGAGTGAATTATTTGCATCAGGTGGCCAAAGTATTGGCGCTTCAGTTTCAGCATATTCCAATGAATATTCAGGGTTGATTTCCTTTAGGATTGACTGGTTTGATCTCCTTGCTGTCCGAGGGACTATCAAGATACTTGAAAAGAAATGGTAGTTTGTTCACTAGAATAGGAGGGGATGAAATCCTGACTAAGGGATAGCATATGAAAAGGCACAGGAATATAGCATAAGAGCATATATTTAGAGAACAGTAAATAATCCTCTTTGGGGGAAAATGTCATCATTGGCCTCATGCTATTTATATACAATTTTTTTTTTGGCTGCGTAGTATGTGGAGTCTTAATTCCCCTGTGCTACACTGCTGTGCTTAGTTGCTCAGTCATGTCCGACTCTTTGTGATTCCCATAGACTGTACCCCACCAGGCTCTTCTGTCCATGGAGATTCTCCAGGCAAGAATACTGGAATGGGTTGCCATGCCCTCCTCCAGGGGATCTTCTCAACCCCGGGATTGAGCTCAGGTGTCCCAAATTGCAGGTGGATTCTCTACCATCTGAGTCGCCACGGAAGCCCCTTAATTCCCCTGAAGTGAAGTGAAAGTCACTCAGTCATGTCTGACTCTTTGTGACCCTGTGGACTATACAGTCCATGGAATTCTCTAAGCCATAATACTGGAGTGGGTTGCCATTTCCTTCTCCAGGGGATCTTTCCAATCGAGGGATCGAACCCAGATCTCTCACATTGTAGGCAGATTCTTTACCAGCTGAGCCACAAGGGAAGCCCCTTAATTCCTCTGCCAGGGATTAAGTCTGTGCCCCTGGCTCATGCCCCTTACAGTAGAAGCATGGCATAGAGTCCTAACCACTGAATCACCAGGAAATGCCCAATTTTTTTTTTTTTTTTCAAATACAGTGGCCAGCACAAAGGTGACCAGGCGCATGAGGAGAAAAGATGCTATGAGAAAGGAGAGAAGTAATAGACAACAGAAACAGACCCAAGGAACCTGATGTTACAGTGAGTGGGCAGACGCCACAAAGCAACTCTGTTTACTGTGTTCCAAGAGATAAAAGGTACACTTGAACAATTTGGCAGAGAACTAGAAACTATAAAAAGTGACACCAGCAGATTTGTAAATGAACAAAGTAGAAACTCTAGACTGAGACATGGTGAGCACTTAAATTTGGAGGATCAGAGAGATTCAAGTCTGGTGACCTTGTTGGTTCTGTAAGTCCAGAGAGAAAGAGAGAAGAGAAAGCATGTGACCCCAGGGAAACAAAGATGCATGGAGAGAAAGCTACCTGACTATTTTCCAATTTGACCTCTTCCCACGACAACTGATGCCACAATAAGTATCTTTGTACACATATTTACTGGCATTTTTATGTACTGGCATTTTTATTTTTATAAAAAAGATCCCATATACTGTGTTAAAAGGATATATTACATTTTAAAAGATACATTAGTTTCCCAAATAGTCATAGTACTTGTTATTTCCCCCAGCAATGTATGAGAGTTCCCATCTCCCCATATTCTTTCCAGTACTGAATGATATCAATGTTTTGATATATTACCAATCTGAGGAGTTAAAAATAGTATATTAAAAGTCTGTTTTTTTGTTTGTTTTTATAGTTTTTCTTTTTTTTTTTTTGCTTCGCCATGCAGCATGTGAGATCTTAGTTTTATGGACTTCCATAAATACACATATATATGGAATCTAGAAAGATGGTACTGATGAACCTATTTGTAGGGCAGCAGTAGAGATAACGGAGAAGGCAATGGCACCCCACTCGGTACTCTTGCCTGGAGAATCCCATGGACGGAGGAGCCTGGTAGGCTGCAGTCCATGGAGTCGCAAAGAGTCGGACACGACTGAGCAACTTCACTTTGACTTTTCACTTTCATGCATTGGAGAAGGAAATGGCAACCCACTCCAGTGTTCTTGCCTGGAGAATCCCAGGGAAGGGGGAGCCTGGTGGGCTGCCATCTATGGGGTCGGGTAGAGTCAGACACACTGAAGCGACTTAGCAGCAGCAGCAGCAGCAGCAGCAGCAGCAGTAGAGACACAGACAGATAAAACAGGCTTGACACAGCAGGGGAAGGAAAGTGAAAGTGAAGTCGCTCAGTCGTGTCCGACTCTTTGCGACTGTAGTCTACCAGGCTCCTCCGTCCATGGGTTTTTCCAAGCAATATTACTGGAGTGGGTTGCCATTTCCTTTTCCAGGGGATCTTCCAGACCTAAGCCTCGAACCCTGCTCTCCCGCAGGATGGGACAAATTGAGAGAAAGCATATGACCAAATATAAAATAGATAGCCAGTGGGAATTTGCTGTATGACACAGGGAGCTGCTCAGTGTGGCCAAAATAATCATCATCATCATTTTTTTAAATAAACAATCATTTTTTAAAATAAAATAAATCTATTTTGTTTTTCTCTGACTACAAGTAAAGTTGACCGTCTTCTATTTTTGTTGTTGTTTTTTTTAACATTTGCATTTCATCTTTAATAAACCGCCTGTTCTTATTCTTTGCCCAGCTTTTTCCTGTTTATCATTTTGTTATTAATTCATAGGAGTTATTTTTGCATTAATAATATTAACCTTCTGTCCAGGGAGATTTTCCTTCCATTTTATTTAGTTTGTGGTGTCTTTGGTATTCAAAAATCTCACAAAATGGTACCATGGCCCCACTCCCATTATAAGGTGAATTTAGTATGGTGGGGCTTCCCTCATAGCTCAGTTGGTAAAGAATCTGCCTGCAATGCAAGAGACCCACGTTTGATTCCTAGGTCAGAAAGATTCCCTGGAAAAGGAAATGGCAACCCGCTCCAGGATTCTTGCCTAGAGAATCCCCAGGGACAGAGGAGCCTGGCGGGCTACAGTCCACGGGATCGCAAGAGTCAGACATGACTTAGCGACTAACCCACCACCACAGCGTGGTGGGAGGCGGGGAAAGCAGTTAGCGGAAAACGTGATGCTGGCTGGAAAACTTAATGGGTGTCTATTGTATGAAGTGTTAGAAAGATATGGCCTTTCTAGCAGACAACTGCAAGGAAATGACAGAAGGCACTGGATATGGGTGCTGTTATTTACCTGAGTCATGGTTTACTTGTTACCATTCACCATAATTTCCTCTAATTGTTTATTTATTCAACAAACATTTATTAAGCAGCTATAATGTACCAAGCTCTGTATTATAACAGAATATAAAAATAACTTAGATGTGGGTCTTACTTTTGAGAGGCTCATGCTGTATTTGGGGAGGTGGAAATATTAAATTACCAGTAGTTGCAAAAAAATGTTAAATTACCATGAGCATCACACTAGAAAGATAACGATGCCTCAGGCTAAGAAGCTGTACACAGAGGAAATGAATGAGAGACTTCCCGGGTGGTCCACTGGTTAAGAATCTGCCTTGCAATGCAGGCTCCATGGGTTCAGTCCCTGGTCTGGGAAGATCCCCCACGCTGTGGAGCAAAGCCTATGCACCACAACTAGACAGTCTGTGTGGCCAACAAAAGATCCCACATGACTCAAAGGCGATCCCTTGTGCCAAAAAACAGTGAGTGGATCTGTGTTACATTTTAAAGGTAAAACTGAAAGAACTTATTGATCATTGGATTTAGGTATCAGGAAAAGAGAGATCAGAGATTATCCTAGGTTTGGGGCCTGAATAATTGTGAATAATATCCACAAGAGTCTTCATATGTATCAGTTCAGTTCAGTCACTCAGTTGTGTCCAACTCTTTGTGACTCCATGCCAGGCCTCCCTGTCCATCACCAACTCCCGGAGTTCACTCAAACTCACGTCCATCAAGTCGGTGATGCCATCCAGCCATCTCATCCTCTGTTGTCCGCTTCTCCTCCTGCCCCCANGGAGCTTGTTCAAACTCGTGTCCATTGAATTGGTGATGTCATCCAACCATCTTATCCTCTGTCATCCCCTTCTCCTACCTTCAATCTTTCCCAGCATTAGGGTCTTTTGCAATGAGTTGGCTCTTCCCATCAGGTGGCCACAGTACTGGAGTTTCAGCTTTAGCATCAGTCCTTCCAATGAATATTCAAGGTTGATTTCCTTTAGGGATTGGCTGGTTTGGTCTCTGGGGTCCCAAGGACCCTCAAGAGTCTTCTCCAACACCACAGTTTGAAAGCATCAATTCTTCGGTGCTCAGCCTTTTTTATGGTCCAACTCTCACATCCATACATAACTACTAGAAAAACCATAGCTTTGACTATACAGACCTTTGTCAGCAATGTCTCTGCTTTTTAATATGCTGTCTAGGTGTGTCATAGTTTTTCTTCCAAGGGGCAAGTGTCTTTTAATCACCATCCACAGTGATTTTGGAGCCCAAGAAAATAAAATCGGTCACTGTTTTCAGTTGTTTCCCTATCTATATGCCATGAAGTGATGGGACTGGATGCCATGATCCTAGTTTTTAGAATGTTGAGTTTTAAGCCAGCTTTTTCACTCTCCCCTTTCACCTTCATCAAGATGCTCTTTAGCTCCTCTTCACTTTCTACCATAAGGGTGGTGTTATTTGCATATCTGAGATTATTGCTATTTCTCCTGGCAGTCTAGATTCTGGCTTGTGATTCATCCAGCCTGGCATTTCACATGACGTACTCTGCATATAAGTTAAATAAGCAGGGTGACAATATACAGCCTTGATGTTCTCCTTTCCCGATTTGGAACCAATCCATTGTTACATGTCCGGTTCTAATTGTTGCTTCTTGACCTCCATACAGGTTTCTCAGGAGGCAGGTAAGGTGCTCTGGTATTCCCATCTCTCTAAGAATTTTCCAGTTTGTTGTGATCCACACAGTAAAAGGCTTTAGGGTAGTCAATGAGGCAGAAGTAGATGTTTTTGTGGAATTCTCGTGCCTTTCTATGATCCAATGGATGTTGGCAATTTGATCTCTGGTTCCTCTGCCTTTTCTAAATTCAGCTTGAACATCTGGAAGTTCTCGGTTCATATACTGTTGAAGCCTAGCTTGGAGGATTTTGAGCATTACCTTGCTAGCATGTGAAATGAGTGCAATTGTGCAGTAGTTTGAACATTCTTTGGCATCTCCCTTCTTTAGGATAGGAATGAAAACTGACCCTGAATGAGTGGAAAACTAAATTGAAATAACTGATTATATTTTTATCTTTAGGCTCCAGAAAGTTGCTTAGTTCTCTCCGTAAATTAGCAATGCAGTTAGCATGAGTGCAGATCAACATCCTCACAATGAACAAGTGTATTGTATTCAAAGATTTGTTTTCACTTTTGTTGCTTTATTTTGTGATTTGTCACCTTTAACAGAGACTTTTCGGTTAAATACCATTACAGAACTGAGCTGGTTAGTCCATGTTCTCGTCCAGTGTTTATTTTCCTGATTTACTTATAAAGATTGCTTTCATTAACTTTCAGCTTTGAGAGCAAAGAGTTTAACTGGGTCACTGAATTTGTTTTTGTCTGAATATGGCTTATAATATTTATATTGTTTTTAAAAACGATTACCTTGAGTTTGTTTCCTCCTCAGAGGGCTTTAATCATATTAGCACCATTCAAGTTAATCGTCTTTGTACTTGACTCCATAAAGGTGGAATGTGGAGGAACCCATATGTACAGGTGGAATTATTTCTTCAGATCATGAATCTGAAGACAGGGAATATCACAAACAAATTTATTTCCAAGGTTCCTTCTGGTCTTATTTAAACTGGCTGCTCTACCTTTTCTGTCTCATCCCCATTTAGGTGATGTATGGAGCCTGTTTATCTCTGCCATTTAGAAGCACTAGTTTTCATAGCCCTTTCGTCTTGAGGGTTCGGTGGAGGCTATCAGCCAGCAGATTTTGCTGGTTTTGAAGATTTCCAAGAAGTGTTCTGAAATAACTGTCCTTCTACCCGTGAATACTGCTTTTAAAAACTGACAGCCCCGTGGCCAGTAAATGTCTCTCTTTTCTTTTTTTCTTATTTAGCTAGAGAAGTACACATTTATCATTTTCTCCAAATTTCTTTTTTTTATTACAAATTTCAATTCTATATAAAAATGGAAAGAATCGTACAACATCCATGCCATCATTTAAATTTATGAATTGATAACGTTAATATTTGTCTTATTTGCTAAGATGTGTATATATGCATATATCTTTAAAATATATACATCCATACCTTAAAAAATATGATTTTATGATCCTTTCAGAAGTAAGTTGCACATTGTAGACATCATAGCATTTTCTTAACTTTATTTTATTTCTTAAGTTTATTTGTTTGGCTGTGTCACATTCTAGCTGCGGCTCATAGCTTGAAGGCTCAGTAGCTGTGGCGCACAGGTTTAGTTGCCCCACAACAACTGGGATCTTAGTTTCTAGACTAAGGGGCACACCTTCAATCCCCTGCATTGGAAGGCAGATTTTTAACCACTGAACCACCAGGAAACTCGAACGTTTTTCATTTCTTTAGTTCCCTTTATTCTAGAACAATCCCCACCTTTTTTTTTTTTTTCTTTATGACATTGCCATTTTTGGAGAGGTAAGGTCTCCATTTGGATTAATCCGATATTTCTTTATGAGTAAAGTTAAACATTTTCGGCAAAAGTACTACATAAGTAGCCAGCGTTCTTTAAGAATCAGTGTGCTCGAGACGTGATCAGCACTTGCCCCATCCTGTTTTCCTTCCTAACTCTTCTTCCGTAGCCATTTAGCTCATTCACAAGCATTTACTGAAACAGCCTGGTCTACTCCGTCTTTTCTTTAGTCCTTCCTCAACTTAATTTTTTCTTCCTCCTGTATACAGAAATAAAATCATTGGAGTGGAGAAGGTTAGATTCTTGAACATAATAGACTGAAAATTCCCATGCAGACCTTAGGAAACTATATTACCATCATTTCACTAATGATTCTGAGGCCTGCAAGCCACGACTATTGAAATGAAGGCTTTCAAAAGATCAAAGAAGTAGCTCAAGTTATCAGTACCTATGGAATACCAGAAGTCTCACACTGTTATTAAATAAGCATAGTTTGGGGGGGAGAAACCTAGTTAATCTACTTGGTGATTCATTTTTTGGGTAAAATTTTATTATTTTTATTTTGTTTCTTCTTTGGTTTTGGGCTACAGATGCTTTTCTAAACACCGTAGATGTCNTTATCAGTACCTATGGAATACCAGAAGTCTCACACTGTTATTAAATAAGCATAGTTTGGGGGGGAGAAACCTAGTTAATCTACTTGGTGATTCATTTTTTGGGTAAAATTTTATTATTTTTATTTTGTTTCTTCTTTGGTTTTGGGCTACAGATGCTTTTCTAAACACCGTAGATGTCTTCTCATTAGAGTTGAAGCAACTTTTAATGATTTTTTTTTTCTTTCCTCCTTCCTGCTTTGTATAATTGGTCATACTCCAACCTCTCTTTTTATTCCTCCTCAAAGAGCTACTATTAGTGGTCTCTCTGTTTTCTTCTCACTCTTCTTTTTGGGGAATATGGTTGAGCGATGCTTTCTGGTTTCTTGATGAAGATGAAGGTGACTGGTGCTTGATAGCCTGTTTGGCCTCCCTGTCCTCCTTATCTTTCTTAAAAATATCTGCAAAAGATGGGTCCTTAGTTCTCAAAACATTTTGCCATTTCTCCCCTGGAGTGAAATTTGTTGCATTGGCTGATACGGGAATCCCCGAGGAACGCTCTGAATTTGTTAGTAATTGCTTTGATTCCTCATTCTCTTATTTTCATAGAAGACATAGAATCCAAAGACACATAAGTGAAAAAATAATTCCTATCTTGAAGGATAGAATAATTGCTCTGAAAAGGTTTTGCACATTACAAAGAGCATACAGATGAAGGGATGTCTGTCTTTGCACTTTTGTTTATTTTTTTGTTTTCTTGTTTTTGAGATGAGGCAACAATCTTGTTCAGTCACTAAGACTCTACAATCCCATGAATTATAGCACACCAGGCTTCCCTGTCCTTCACTATCTCCCTCAGTTTTCTCAAACTTATGTCCTTTGAGTCCGTAATGCCATCCAACCATCTCATCCTCTGTTACTCCCTTCTCCTCCTGCCCTCAATCTTTCCCAGCATCAGAGTCTTTTCCAATGAGTGAATTATTTGCATCAGGTGGCCAAAGTATTGGCGCTTCAGTTTCAGCATATTCCAATGAATATTCAGGGTTGATTTCCTTTAGGATTGACTGGTTTGATCTCCTTGCTGTCCGAGGGAC
>SJYX01009231.1:721537-746429 GCA_006410675.1 Oreotragus oreotragus | reverse complement strand
GCGACTGAACTGAACTGAATATATAGATACTATTTGTACATAAAATTATGGAATCACACATATACTTACATGCCCCTATATACATACATTTGTATACACACATATTTAAATCACTGAAGCTAATAATTATTTTGATGCTTCATTCCAAAAGTTAACCTGCTCTCCTTGTCAGTAAAACTTCCACAACCTCTTATTCTTTCACTTTCTTCATATTTACTCTCTAATCATATTTTATTATCATCACTAAGATTATTTCTAGTTGAAACAGCAGATTTATCCATTTCAAAGTTTAGAAAGTATCAGTTTTATATGTAGTGATATATTTAGGCAGTTTTTGAGTCAAATAATACCATATTGAGAAAATATAACAAAATTAATGTTAAAAACAAAATAGAAACAAGTGCCTTTCTAATATACCAGCATAACATTTCTTCTGCTCTGGTTGTTTTGTGATTTGTACTAAAATTTTGAATAAACTGGTATGTTGTTATCCTTAAAATAACAATGCTTAAAGAAAAACATTTCAAGGAAACATGAAAAGGTCAAAATAAAGATTCAATTATCTACAAAATTAATCAGTATCTGTCCTGTAATTATAGCATTATAAAGATATTTACCCAACAATACCAAGAATGACTTTTTATGAGTAGAAAGTTTTAAGTAATTGCTATATTTCAAGGAAAAATGAAATCAATAATATAGGAAGAATAAATTTTGAACTCAATAATATAGGAAGAATAAATAAATACTTAGAAGACAATGGCTGGTCTTTAAAATTAGGATAATAATGCTGATCTAATTCTACATGTGAATAGTTACTAATTAAAACTAAATTACCAAATGCTTCAAAAATTATTTTGAAATTATTTATTTGCCAGCTAAGTAGGTCAAATCTGCTATTCTATGAGATAGAAGTCATGCCATTCATTCCCCAACTTTCTACATTTTAAATTGATCTTGGGAGTTTGGGTCAGCTTCCAAGTGATATTTAGAAATATTTGTCAACTTATTGCACCAATAAATTTGTCAATTTATTGCACTCATATATATGTTATGTGTTTTTCCTGCTTTTTCTGCCAATATTTTAGGGCTGGCTTTACCAACACATTATCTATGATTTTCTCTTCTAAGGACTCACTTTACATCACTGGCTTCTGGATGATTTTAAAACTGTTGCTATATTACTATTAATATTTTAATGCAGTAATAGAGAACTAACTAAAGTGTTACTAGTCCTTTCTTCTGCAAACAAAACAGTTATTACTAAAATTAAATGGATTTTTTAAAGTTTCAGAAGAATGACGCTGTACTTCTCAATTCAGTTACCTTGCCCAGTGTGCTGACTATGGTACTGGGCTACAAAATCAAAAAATTAATGCTCACAAGAATCTAGTGGTGATTCAAATAAATGAGCAAAGATTTAAATATGATATGATGAAAGCATCAGTAGAATTCTGTTCACAATACCATGAATCAGAGGGAAAGTGATTGGCGCTGCCTGGGAGGGTTTCCTCAGGTGAACTGACCTCTGCATTGAATATTATAGAATAAGAAATAGTTCACAGGAGAGCAAGAGATGAATAGATTTCAAGCAAAAAGGCAAAGAATGGAAGTATAAGCTATGACAGTTTTTTTGGGTTTTACCATAATGGAATGTAGCAAGCATCTGATAAAGAAGTAGAAGATGGAACAGGGGGCCATGAGGCTGGAGAGATATCCAGGGAAAAATGATTAAGGTGTTCAATTCCATGATGCAGGGCTTGAATATATGGGTTTCAGGAGCCAGTGAAGGTTTTCAATCATGAGACGCATGTTTTGGCCCAATCACCCTGACAGCTAATGTGGCAGAGGGGTGGGAGGTATGGGGAGAGTGACAGATTAAACAGCTAAGAGGCTATTCAGATAGCCCGAGCAAACCTTGACCAAGCCTCAGGAAGAAAGCACCATTGGAAATGTAGAAGTTGATCTTATTAAGGCCAAACCCCAAAGCTTCAGGAAACAGAAATATTTAGCTGTGTGATTTCATTATCCTCAAGTGTTTCTTGTATTCCAACAGCAATTATATGACATATGGTTTCTTGATGAAAGAAGTACTAGCAAGCTAGTCCAAAACAAAGAAAGGGTCTGAAAAAACTGATGGAAACTCCATTTAAAAGGTTTCAATGAAACCCCTAAAATTGTGAATGTGCATTTTTGTAAGAAGATCCATACTTCATCTATGATATAAAAAGAGTGAGAATTACTGCTCTATATACAGTTTTCAAGTCTGTTTCAGTCTCACTTGGAATGCCTAAAAGCATAATTGAAGTTTCTACTCCCATTCGTTACCTACTGATCAGACTAATTTTAAATGGATTCTAGAATCTATGTTTTGCATAATTAATTGTTCTTGCTTGCACAGATAAGTACTTTGAGACTGGATCTCAGTATTTCTGAAGTGTTGATAAATTGAAGAAATGATCAACAATTTATTATAACACTACCAAGAATTTACTTTCTATAAGTCAATTAGTTGAGAAACCTGACTCCGAAAATGAGTTTGTCTGGAGAACATCATTTTCGTGAGCCTTCTCATTCAGGTATCCATTTACTAGATTTTGATTGTTCTAGACTTCAGAGATGTAATGGAACAAACTCTTTGGGGAGATTGGTGTTTTATTTTCTAATGTGAAAACCTGCTTTTAAATGCCACTATATGTCAGAGAAGGCAATGGCACCCCACTCCAGTACTCTTGCCTGGGAAATCCCATGGATGGAGGAGCCTGGTGGGCTGCAGTCCATGGGTCGCACAGAGTCGGACACAACTGAAGCGACTTAGCAGCAGCAGCAGCAGCATAGTAAGGCTGGGAAGAACTTCTGCGATTTCTCCTTTATATAGTGGTACATTTTGATAGGCTTCAACCAGTTTGGGCCTAACTCCACCATAACAATCCTACACTTAGTGTCACGTCTATCATTTCCTAGACAGTGTTCCTCGTGGTCAGGGGCTGTGGATCTTTGCTCATCTCTTGATCTTTAATGTTTTGTCTTGAACACCACTGAAGTGAAGTTGTTCAGTCTATAGTAAGGCTGGGAAGAACTTCTGCGATTTCTCCTTTATATAGTGGTACATTTTGATAGGCTTCAACCAGTTTGGGCCTAACTCCACCATAACAATCCTACACTTAGTGTCATGTCTATCATTTCCTAGACAGTGTTCCTCGTGGTCAGGGGCTGTGGATCTTTGCTCATCTCTTGATCCTTAATGTTTTGTCTTGAACACCATTGAAGTGAAGTTGTTCAGTCGTGTGCAATTTTTTGTGATCCAATGGACTGTAGCTTACCAGGCTTCTCCGTCCATGGAATTTTTCCAGGAAAGAGTATTGGACTGAATTGTTATTTCGTTCTCCAGGGGATCTTCCCAACCCAGGGATCAAACCCAGGTCTCCCACATTGCAAACAGACGCTTTACTATCTGAGCCATCAGGGAAGCCCGTGAACACCATTGGGGACCATGAAAAAGTATATTGAATGAAAAAATAAGTGCATACAAAAGAAAACATTTCACCAAAGGACAGCAGAGAGATTTGAACGAGGAAGAAATCACTTCTGAGAAACAGAATTATAGTTGCCTTTTGTAGAGAGACTCAGTGAATTTTTATAAATTTGTGAGTTTTCAGGGTCTTAATAGGAATCCTTTGCAAAGCTGAATTCTTTACCTCATTTCCCCTGTTAGCTATTGGAGGTTTTCAAAACTCCAAGCCTCAATATCATTGTTTTAATTCATGGTACCCTTTGGAGAACTCATGTTATAAGCCACCTGTATTCCTTTCCAAAATTCACTCTTGGGCCATTTTATTATAAATGAAACAACTGCCTAAGAGTGAGAATTGTTTAAAACTGGAATGGGTAACTAGGAAAATTGTTCAGATGCTTTCTTTAAACGCAAAATACTGTTTTTAATCTATCTTGATTAATTAGATGATAATCCCGGCCCAGTACAAGAGGGCCCACCCAAGTTCATCCTAAGCCTCTGATTCTCTTTCTGCAGAATGTTAGTTCTTTAGATGAAGAGTATAATTCTTAACTGAAGTACTCTTCTTTAAAGAAAAACAAAATGTGGAAATTTCCTGGTGGTCCTAGAGAAGGAAATGGCAACCCACTCCAGTATTCTTGCCTAGAGAATCTCATGGACGGAGGAGCCTTGTGGGCTACAGTACATGGGGTTGCACAGAGTCAGACATGACTGAGCAATTCACACACACTTTCCTGATGGTCCAGCGGTTAGGACTTCGCACTTTCATCACCCTGTGCCCAGGCTTGATCCCTGGTTAGGGAACTAAGATCCCGTAAGCTGCAAGGCATGGCCCCAAGAAGAAAATCTATTCACATGCCTGACACTATTCCACACAAATAACTAAACTAACAAAAATAAAAATAGCCCCGTTGCAAGAACAGGATATCAGAAATGAAACACAACGATACTTGATAGAAATTATCAACATTTATCAGTCAGCATCTCTGTTTGACCAACGCACTTGCATTGATATAGAAGACATAGAATGATTATGATAACATCTAAAGCAAATGTGCAAGGAAATATCTTTACCATGGGGAGAATGTTAGAAAGAAACATCACAAGGAAATGAGGTGCTTTGATAGCTCCATGTATCTAGTAATGAGACAGCATTGCAAGACCACTGGCAATGTTCAAAGATTTTTGTCCATCATCAATCTCTGCCAAAGGACATGGCTGTAAACATCTAATTATAAAGCTACACGGAACAGAGAGAGACAGCCTCTGGAATCTGCATAATGGTGGTAGGAAGTGGCTTATCCACTTAAAAATAGAGGATATTAGAGAGTGTTGGAGAATATTAGAAATGTACTACTGTGGCTTTGAGAAAGAAAAATACAATACTAAGAGACATTTGGGGAAGCAGAGATTTTTCTGCATTATTTTGTAAAATATCAGAGAAAAGCTGGAATTTCAAGGAATTAGAGTATCAATTTACTAACTGCGCACTCTCTATTAAAAACCCTCCCACCACCCCTGAAGAGCAGTAACTCTTCTCTACCTCTGCTCCTCTGCAAGGTCAGTACACTACATTGCATAGGTGACATCCATTGGTTAGCCATGTGAATAAATTAAGAACAAATGGTTCAAAGCAAATTAACAGCTGATAAAGACAGTATTTGAAATAAAGGCCCTGCTCAGGAAAAAGAAACTACACGACTCTCACATTTAAATACTATCATTTTATATTAAATAATACTACTGCAAGGGTAACAGTCATCTGATAAATTTCCTGCTCTATAAGGAAAGAGATGTGCTAGATACAAAGGAAACTTTACCATGAAATAATGAAACATCATCTTGGACACTTTCACTTGCAGAGGCCGCTTCCAGAGTTCTTGGAGGAGTTCCAGCAATATGTTCACAGGGTCATTTGCACTTTTTAAAAATATTTAAAAACATAGGATGCTGTACATATAACTATGTGTATCTCATTCTACACTTATTTCCATTTTGCTTCCCTTCCATTCATGTGGGAGACGTCATAGGGATTTGGGACGTACAGTTAGGGAAATGTTGAATTGAAAATAAGTTTAGCTTGGGTTTAGTAAGATATATATAGTTTCATTTATTTCCACGTATGATTATTACTGACCAATGTAGGAACAATTTTAGGAACACATTTACCCCTAGTTATGCCTACTCATCCAGCTCCATGACATGCATATAAGACCTGCAATTGGATTAGGATATCAACTTCTATTCTAATGCCTGGAAGGTACCAGCAGTCAAAGAGAAAGGCAGCTTGAAACGGACTGGACCAGAGAAAATTCTTCCAAACTGTATAATTCATGTATAAAAGACATTTGATAGAAGTTTCCCCAAATTTGATAGAAATTCTAAAAATGTATATGACATCATCAATTGAGAGCTTCAGCTGAAGCTGAAAGAAACATTTTTAACAAAAAGAAGACTTCAATTATACATGTTTGATAAAAGATTGAATTCTATTATCTCTATAGAAAGTGGTGTTAGAAAATTATTGTCATATGGATAGGTGATCAAGGAGTGTGTATGTGCTTGAGAGGTTGCTTTCAGTCATGTCTGACTCTTTGCAACCTATGTAGGTCACCAGGCTCCTCTGTCCATGGGATTCTCCAGGCACGAATACTGGACTGGGTTGCCATGCCCTCCCCTCCAGGGGATCTTCCTGACACAGGGATTGAACCCGATCCCTTTTGTCTCCTGCATTGGCAGGTGGATTCTTTACCATTAGTGCCACCTGGAAAGCCTGATCAAGGAGTAGGCCACCAAAATTATAAGGAAAATAATCTTAACCTTTAGAAAAAAATAATAAAGCATTACTTTTGAATTTTGTGAAGTTTCTGGTATATGATGGCTTTTTAAATATATGTAATTTGATTTATCATTTTATTTTAAATCTATATTAACTTGAACCTAATTTTGTATTTTTGATATTAGATTCTCTTTTCTAAAGAGAACTCACAAATTTGTATATGCTTCAGAAACTATAAAGATTAATCAGTCTATGACTAATAAAGCTAGTGAGTTGTCTTTGGAAATTAGATACTGGTGAGATAATAAAAGTTTTGCTAAAGTCACATGAAAGAGTTGGAATTAGAAAGATACTATTATTGTAATTATTTGTGATAGAGTCTCGAAAAAGTAGAGATTCTCTTTGAAAGAATACACTGCTTGAACTGATCTAACACTGACAAGTTACTGTTTAAGACGAGAGCATTGAATATTTTAGCTCAAAGACAGAATAGATAACTACTCCATCTTTACATTTTTAGTAGTAACTATAAGTATTTGTTTAATATCTTTTATACACCCAAAGTGCTTTTTCATAGTCTAGATTACAACTTCTTAATGGCAGTAGTCAGTCTTGTTTTGGAATAATAGTTTAGTGCCTGGCACAGAGTGGGTACCCAATAAATTGGTATTGAGCAAATCAATGACTGTATTTAATCCTCCAATAAATTTTTAATTTCACCATAATTATCCATATAGTAGCTATGACAAAACAGAAGTAGAATGTTTGCCCAAATTTCCCCAAGCAAAAGGGTTCCGAATTTCAAACATGTATGGTTTTTACTACATTGATGACATCCTACTACAGCAAATAAAACCTCCAACCTTCCTCTACAAAGAGTACTCATTTCAAAAGAAACTCAGTTAATACTGACACACAAAAAATTATTGTTGCAATATGTTTTAATGAATGCATATTTGTTATAAATGCCATTAGAGATGATAAGTGTTAGACAAACGCTTTCAGAATTACATTCATGTGGAAAACTACTTATTGAATTTAAATTTTATTAACTTGAAGACTATGAGTCTAAAAAAGAAAATGTTTGTATCCATCTGAACTTTCCTTTCACTTGGTAAAGCATTTATCCAATTGACATACAGTTGACACTTCCACAATTAAAGCCAACATTTAATATTGCCTGTCCCTATTAGAAGATAACTATTGTCCTCTAGTAGACTCAAATGACCATTTACTTTCTCCCAAAGAGCAGACATAAATAGGATTGACTCACCCAGCCAACTGTGCTAAATTGTTTAAAAGGACAAGGTCATCCGTGTGGGCAAGGTAACAGCCTATTTTGTAGACCTTTGATAATGTCTAGCATCTTACAAAAAACATTCACAGAGGATTCAGAATTTTTGAAATGGTGATTGACATAGTGTTCCTACTAGTTTGTCTGTTTTACAAGGGAAACAAAAATGCTCAGAAGCCCTCTACTAAGAGCTACTAGGTAATTCTCTGAAAATACTTGTTTCACGTGCCAATGAAGCAAAAAAAAAAATGTCTCCTGATAATTTCAGTGTTGGGAGGGGAAAGATTGTGGGTTTTTCTCATCTTGATATTATGATCACTCATCTTAAAGATAATCAGAATCAAAAGAGCATCAAGAGGAAACGCTAATAGAACTCTGTGCTTTCAAAATTCAGCCTTGCCTGCAGAGAGCCACAGACAATGGACCCAGTGTGCATCATGACAAGAGAGAGGTTGCAAAACAGCTCACAAAAGGGTACATACACCCCAATTTGCCACTCAAACACATAGCTTGCTGATGGGCTCAGCTGTGCACTAGGCTTTGGGTCTGAGATGCAGGAAAAATGAAAAATTAGATGCTTCTCATCTTGAAGACTGTCCAGATGCTGCCACTCGAGGAGAGGAGAGAAACAGCTAATTGGTCAGGGCTGGGGAATTGAGAGCTTGGTGTGGGGCCATAAGATGTCTGCTAAAATCTCACATTTCAGACCCTGTAGTTGAAGCAATGCCAGATTCTGCCAATTTTTTAGCATTCCCCAAGCAGACATTCCTGGTAATAGCTCCAGGCTGTGCAAAGAGAGATCCAAATGCACAGAGTAGATACCTCTGGTAAGGAACTAGTTTAGCCCTCTTCTTGTATAGTGGTGATGGTAGGAGAATGGCAATGCATTTAGTGGTGCATTTGGTGTTAGTTGTACAGAAAATGAAAGGGCCACAGAGAAAAGTAGTCCTCACTCACAGACTAAAGCTTTCTGTTTTATCCAGGGAGAAAGGTGGCTTTAGTCCTCTGCTAAGAGGTTGAATGAGCAAGGTAAAGAGGTCAGGCAAGAAGATGTTTCATGTAAACAACTGCGCATGAAGAAAGCAGGGCAGAAACAGGGGTAAAAGGAGACTGAAGACTCTCAAGATTTCACCAACAGGCGTCTGTCTGATCTTAGAATCATGGCTCCTGTAAACTCTTCCTGTTCCTTCCGATCTCTTTCCCCTCCTTCTATGTGCCTCGGCCAAATCGTCAGATATTTACAACCTACACTTTTCTGTAATGTAATCTGCTTTTAAGAATATCACACATCAGATTTTTAAACTATTAAAACATGTGCACTTCCAGGCTACACATAGCAAATACTGCAGCTGGCTCACTCAGCAGTCATTCCCACCTGCTTCTACATCCCCTTCCATTTGCATTGGCTTGAAGGCTAAAGGCTAGATTTCCCAGATTCCTTTGCAGCTAACAGTACAGACAATTTAGGTTCTGTCAATCAGATGGAATCCCAGGGTTCTGAATCTAAGCTGAGTTTCATAGGAGGAGTAGGATGTATGGCATAAAGTTTTCTGGTACATAGTGGCACAAGTTCAGGGGGCTAGAGTTGACAGGTGTGGTAATAACTTCCTGGTTCAACTGGGTCTTGAACAGTTACATGATCCATCTGCAGTCCAGCTCTGCTATAAAGTTTGGGAATCTATTCCTGAACATTCTGAGCATCTCTTTCGTCAGGTCTACCCATGATTATATGAGCCATAATAATCCCTTGAGTTTAAACCATCTAGAATGCATTTTATTTTCTGTAGTTAAGACTCCAGATTGATAAACTGCAGGAAGAAACCAGACTACTTAAGTATACTTTCCTCTTTCAGACAATCCATTTTTGCTAATGAGAAATTCACTAGAAGATAAATCTATCAACTATAGATATCACCATTTTAATTCTCAAACTAGATTGCACAAAATTCATAAAAATCTATATCATTCAAGCTACTGAATCACATTAAGATAATTCTTTATCCTAAAAAATTATATTTTCATATATCATTGATAAGAATTAATGGGCTTTTACCCAAACGGCACACTCAAGAGAGTGGTTGATAAAAGTACTGCTAGGTCCATTGCTTTGCATATGCTCTTAAAAATTTCTTGATTCTAAATCAGTGGCAGACTTTTGTTTAGATCCTAGGAGCTCAGACCCTAGAGAACAGTAGAAGCTGTTTGGTTTGAAGATCTATAAATAATATAATTTTCTTCAGAATAATTCTCCATATTGGAGTTTTGCTGGGATATGAAACAACATCAGTTACACACTCAAAATTTTATTATATAGAACAAAAAAATGTAATTGGAAAATCTTGCCTTAGGATTACCTTATGTACACAGCTCCTCATTAATCACCCGGTAAGGAGACTACAAGGAGAGTCCCAGGTTACTAAACTTATTAAGTTTTCACTGCCTGGGTTATCCCATTTTTCTCAGCATGTGGTTCATTCTAACTTAAAATCATGTTTCTGGTACATGCAAACTCAAAGTGATGAGAGACAGTTAATACATAATCAGAGAATTTCAAACCCCTGAATAGTGTAATTACCAAAAATGAAGATAAATCTTCAATGCAAAAATATATACATGAAATTGTTCTATCAGTGCAAAAGAAGTTTTACCATTACTTTGTGAAGATAGCATAACTGAAAACACAGGAGAGATCTATTTTTCTACCTACTCTAACATATGTTTCAGAAACATAAAATGGTATTTATTAGACCAAAAAATGACTGGGATCTCAAAATAAAACTTGCAAGTAGCATCTTTAGAGTGTGTATACAAACAATTGGAAATAAAAATAAATGGATTAGGCATAGTTTCTCCGAGTATGTTTTATTAGCAGGCAGGCTGTCCATTAAATATCTAGCTATGCAGAAGGAAGTCAAGGATGGAAATAAAATCCCAAAAGGGTTTTTTGAGAAAAACATGAAAAAATGAGAGCCTAAAAAATAATTGCCTAAATAAAGTTTACAAAATTGAAAAAGGAGCAGAATGAGACTTTAAAACTGAAATCTTTGAAGGAGAGAATAAAGTCAAATTCTTCTGATCCCAAATTAAAACAATCTCTTTTCAATGTATCATTTACTTACCAATGACTAAGCAGTTGTTAGCACAACATAATATCAATCTCCATAACACACCTGTGATTGCTTACCACATGCTGGGCTCTGTAACATGCCATAGGCATATAATCTCACTTAATCTTCCCAGTGAGCCCACTATGCAAGGATAACCATTATTTCTACTGTGTGTCTAAAATACACAAAAGAAGTGAGTTTCAGGAAATTACTGAAGATCTCAGAACTAGAAAGAAGACTTGAGCTCCTAGTTTTCTACTCCAGACTTGGTATTATTAACCTCTGTACTATACTAATATTTTTGTGGCCATATCATTAGAATTAAAACTAGTTCCACTAAATTGTACCACACAAACACATTCACCTATATAACTCTTTATGTCAGGGTTCAAAAAACACACAAACACACTAGACAAGTTAAGAACTAAACTAGAAATCTACCAGTGTGTCAGTAAGGAAATTTACATTGCAAAACCAGACAAACCCAAGCTTTAATCCAAGCATGGATAAAAAAGAAAGAGAGAAGGAAAAAGAAGCTCAATAGCTCAGGAAACTGGGAAGCCCAGGAGGCATTGTTCTATTCCAAACACTGTCTGACAGAGGGGTTCCAACAATGGCACCAGCCTGTGCCCTCCCCTCCCCCTCGGCTCCAGTCACAAACTGGCTCTACCTGTCACAGACTTCTACCTTCAAGACACTTGAAGCAGCTTCCGTCTTTCAAGTCTGAGTCCACTAGAAATAAGGAACACTTCCTCATGGGACCAGAAAAAGACTGGAAGTAGCAAAGTGTCACTTGGGTCACACAGCTTGAGTCATGGTAAGACGTCACTGTGTTCAGGGAGATGGTTTATTCTGATGGGGTTAGGCTGACATCTCATACGCCACCCCTGGAATCTGTGAATGGTACTCACTATGTCACAAGAGCTGGGGATATAAGAAAGGCAGATCCTTAAACACAGTCAGTACTTACTACCAGAAGAAAAAGTGGATGTTGAATGATCATAAAACCATAGCAATCAAATACTCAACTGACCATATGCAAATCGAATTAATATTCTCAAAATGACCATACTACATTGCAATCTACAGATACAATGTAACCCCTATCAAATTATCAATGCCATTTTTCATAGAACTAGAACAAATAATATAAAAATTTGTATGGAAACACAAAAGACCCCCAAATAGCCAAATAGCAGTGCTGGAGGAATCACATTCCCTGGCTTAAGGCTATATTCCAAAGCTACAGTAATTAAAACAGTGTAGTACTGTCACGAACACACACACATAGATCAATGGAGCCAGACAGACATTCCAGGAATAAACCCACACACTTACGGTCAACTAATCTATGTCAAAAAAGGCAGGACTAAACAATGGAGAAGAGACAGTGTCTTCAATAAATGATGCTGGGAAAACTTGACAGTTACTCGTAAAAAAAAAAAATGAAACTATAACATCTCTAACACTATATACAAAATTAAACTCAAAATGGAATAAAGACATACATTTATGGCCAGATACTATAAGATTCCTAGAGGAAAACAGGCAAAATACTCATTGGCATAAATTGCAGCAAAAATTTTTTCGATCCATCTTGTAGAGTAAATGGAATTGAAAGGAAAAAAAAGATCAAATTAAACCTACAAACTTTTTCACAGCAAAAGAAACCAAAAACAAAATTAAGACAACCTACTGAATGAGAGAAGATATTTTCAAATGATATGACTGATAAGGAGTTAATATCCAACATATATAAACAGCTAATAGAACTCAACATCAAAAAGCAAACAATTCAATTAAAAAATGGACAAAAGAACTGAATAGACATTTTTCCAAAGAGGAAACATCCAAAGATGTCCAACAGGCACATGAAAAGATGCTCAACACTGCTAATCATCAGCTAAACACAAATCAAAACCACAATGAGATATCACCTCACATCGTTCAGAATGGCTGTCATCAGAAAGAAAATAAATATTGGTGAGGGTGTGGAGAAAAGGCAACCCTCCTACACTGTTGGTGGAAATGTAAATTGGTACAGCCAGTGTGGAAAACAGTATAGATGTTTCTTAAAAAGCTAAAAATAGAACTATTATGAAAGAAAGTGAAAGTTGTTAGTCACTCAGTCATGTCTGACTCTCTGTGACTGTATGGACTGTAGCCTGCCAGGCTCCTCTGCCCATGGGATTCTCCAGGCAAGAATACTGGAGTGGGTTCCCATTTCCTTCTCTAGGGATCTTATCAACCCAGGGATTGAAGCTAGGTCTCCTGCATTGCAGGTAGATTCTTTACCATCTAAGCCACCAGGGAGGCAATTTTATGACCCAGCAATTCCATTCCTGGATATNTACAAGGAGAGTCCCAGGTTACTAAACTTATTAAGTTTTCACTGCCTGGGTTATCCCATTTTTCTCAGCATGTGGTTCATTCTAACTTAAAATCATGTTTCTGGTACATGCACACTCAAAGTGATGAGAGATAGTTAATACATAATCAGAGAATTTCAAACCCCTGAATAGTGTAATTACCAAAAATGAAGATAAATCTTCAATGCAAAAATATATACATGAAATTGTTCTATCAGTGCAAAAGAAGTTTTACCATTACTTTGTGAAGATAGCATAACTGAAAACACAGGAGAGATCTATTTTTCTACCTACTCTAACATATGTTTCAGAAACATAAAATGGTATTTATTAGACCAAAAAATGACTGGGATCTCAAAATAAAACTTGCAAGTAGCATCTTTAGAGTGTGTATACAAACAATTGGAAATAAAAATAAATGGATTAGGCATAGTTTCTCCGAGTATGTTTTATTAGCAGGCAGGCTGTCCATTAAATATCTAGCTATGCAGAAGGAAGTCAAGGATGGAAATAAAATCCCAAAAGGGTTTTTTGAGAAAAACATGAAAAAATGAGAGCCTAAAAAATAATTGCCTAAATAAAGTTTACAAAATTGAAAAAGGAGCAGAATGAGACTTTAAAACTGAAATCTTTGAAGGAGAGAATAAAGTCAAATTCTTCTGATCCCAAATTAAAACAATGTCTTTTCAATGTATCATTTACTTACCAATGACTAAGCAGTTGTTAGCACAACATAATATCAATCTCCATAACACACCTGTGATTGCTTACCACATGCTGGGCTCTGTAACATGCCATAGGCATATAATCTCACTTAATCTTCCCAGTGAGCCCACTATGCAAGGATAACCATTATTTCTACTGTGTGTCTAAAATACACAAAAGAAGTGAGTTTCAGGAAATTACTGAAGATCTCAGAACTAGAAAGAAGACTTGAGCTCCTAGTTTTCTACTCCAGACTTGGTATTATTAACCTCTGTACTATACTAATATTTTTGTGGCCATATCATTAGAATTAAAACTAGTTCCACTAAATTGTACCACACAAACACATTCACCTATATAACTCTTTATGTCAGGGTTCAAAAAACACACAAACACACTAGACAAGTTAAGAACTAAACTAGAAATCTACCAGTGTGTCAGTAAGGAAATTTACATTGCAAAACCAGACAAACCCAAGCTTTAATCCAAGCATGGATAAAAAAGAAAGAGAGAAGGAAAAAGAAGCTCAATAGCTCAGGAAACTGGGAAGCCCAGGAGGCATTGTTCTATTCCAAACACTGTCTGACAGAGGGGTTCCAACAATGGCACCAGCCTGTGCCCTCCCNCTTTAATCCAAGCATGGATAAAAAAGAAAGAGAGAAGGAAAAAGAAGCTCAATAGCTCAGGAAACTGGGAAGCCCAGGAGGCATTGTTCTATTCCAAACAATGCCTGACAGAGGGGTTCCAACAATGGCACCAGCCTGTGCCCTCCCTCCCCCTCGGCTCCAGTCACAAACTGGCTCTACCTGTCACAGACTTCTACCTTCAAGACACTTGAAGCAGCTTCCGTCTTTCAAGTCTGAGTCCACTAGAAATAAGGAACACTTCCTCATGGGACCAGAAAAAGACTGGAAGTAGCAAAGTGTCACTTGGGTCACACAGCTTGAGTCATGGTAAGACGTCACTGTGTTCAGGGAGATGGTTTATTCTGATGGGGTTAGGATGACATCTCATACGCCACCCCTGGAATCTGTGAATGGTACTCACTATGTCACAAGAGCTGGGGATATAAGAAAGGCAGATCCTTAAACACAGTCAGTACTTACTACCAGAAGAAAAAGTGGATGTTGAATGATCATAAAACCATAGCAATCAAATACTCAACTGACCATATGCAAATCGAATTAATATTCTCAAAATGACCATACTACATTGCAATCTACAGATACAATGTAACCCCTATCAAATTATCAATGCCATTTTTCATAGAACTAGAACAAATAATATAAAAATTTGTATGGAAACACAAAAGACCCCCAAATAGCCAAATAGCAGTGCTGGAGGAATCACATTCCCTGGCTTAAGGCTATATTCCAAAGCTACAGTAATTAA
This sequence comes from Oreotragus oreotragus, assembly GCA_006410675.1. Classification (NCBI taxonomy): domain Eukaryota; kingdom Metazoa; phylum Chordata; class Mammalia; order Artiodactyla; family Bovidae; genus Oreotragus; species Oreotragus oreotragus. The sequence continues at coordinate 731,269 of SJYX01009231.1, read as the reverse complement.
AACAGTGTAGTACTGTCACGAACACACACACATAGATCAATGGAGCCAGACAGACATTCCAGGAATAAACCCACACACTTACGGTCAACTAATCTATGTCAAAAAAGGCAGGACTAAACAATGGAGAAGAGACAGTGTCTTCAATAAATGATGCTGGGAAAACTTGACAGTTACTCGTAAAAAAAAAAAATGAAACTATAACATCTCTAACACTATATACAAAATTAAACTCAAAATGGAATAAAGACATACATTTATGGCCAGATACTATAAGATTCCTAGAGGAAAACAGGCAAAATACTCATTGGCATAAATTGCAGCAAAAATTTTTTCGATCCATCTTGTAGAGCAAATGGAATTGAAAGGAAAAAAAAGATCAAATTAAACCTACAAACTTTTTCACAGCAAAAGAAACCAAAAACAAAATTAAGACAACCTACTGAATGAGAGAAGATATTTTCAAATGATATGACTGATAAGGAGTTAATATCCAACATATATAAACAGCTAATAGAACTCAACATCAAAAAGCAAACAATTCAATTAAAAAATGGACAAAAGAACTGAATAGACATTTTTCCAAAGAGGAAACATCCAAAGATGTCCAACAGGCACATGAAAAGATGCTCAACACTGCTAATCATCAGCTAAACACAAATCAAAACCACAATGAGATATCACCTCACATCGTTCAGAATGGCTGTCATCAGAAAGAAAATAAATATTGGTGAGGGTGTGGAGAAAAGGCAACCCTCCTACACTGTTGGTGGAAATGTAAATTGGTACAGCCAGTGTGGAAAACAGTATAGATGTTTCTTAAAAAGCTAAAAATAGAACTATTATGAAAGAAAGTGAAAGTTGTTAGTCACTCAGTCATGTCTGACTCTCTGTGACTGTATGGACTGTAGCCTGCCAGGCTCCTCTGCCCATGGGATTCTCCAGGCAAGAATACTGGAGTGGGTTCCCATTTCCTTCTCTAGGGATCTTATCAACCCAGGGATTGAAGCTAGGTCTCCTGCATTGCAGGTAGATTCTTTACCATCTAAGCCACCAGGGAGGCAATTTTATGACCCAGCAATTCCATTCCTGGATATATATCTGACAAAAACAGATACACTAACTGGAAAAGATGCATGCACCCTAATGTTCATAGTGGCGTTATTTATAATTGCCAAAGAAAGGAAGCAATGAAAGTGGTCATCAACATGAACGGATAAAAAAGAGGTGGGGGTGTGTGTTTGTATATATATATAAATATATATATATACACAAACATATACACACACACATACAATGGTATATGACTCAGCTATAAAAAAAAAAGAGTGAAATTTTGCATTTGCAGCAACATGGATGATTTGGAATACATCATGCTAGTGAAATNAGAAAGGAAGCAATGAAAGTGGTCATCAACATGAACAGATAAAAAAGAGGTGGGGGTGTGTGTTTGTATATATATATAAATATATATATATACACAAACATATACACACACACATACAATGGTATATGACTCAGCTATAAAAAAAAAAGAGTGAAATTTTGCATTTGCAGCAACATGGATGATTTGGAATACATCATGCTAGTGAAATTAAATGAAATAAATCAGACAGAGAAAGACAAATACTGTTTGATAGCACTTGTATATAGAATCTAAAAAGAAACACAACAAACTAGTGAATAAAAAATTGTTTTTAAAGAAGACTCATGGATATAGAGAACAAACCAGAGGTTCTCAGTGGGGGAAAGGGAAGGGAGAATAATACAGGGGTAGGGATTAAAAAAGGGTTATTATGGGATTATATGAAATTGTGTGTGTGAAACGTTTGAAAATTGTAAAGCACTATAAAGAATCTTTCATTCAGTTAAAACAGATAATTTTTTAAAGGATGGAGGTTTGACCTGGATGACTTCTAATATCTGAATTTACCATAGAATTTGATGATAATTCATAAATGTCCCTTCCCTTGAATGCCTGCCTACCAGGTGCTCTGGCCTCATGTTTTTCCCTGCTTAGTCCAGGTCCTCATCCGTGGTAAGACTGAGACTCTTGACAAAACTCTGTGCTCCACCTAGACTTCTCTCAGTCCTTAGCCTGTGCCTTCCACAAACCTGATCTTCTCCAGTGCCACTTCTAAATATTTTTGTGATTATAGATATAGACTTACCTGGTACAGAAGTTTTTTCATTCATCCAACAATAATGTGTCAGCCAGTGTTCTAGAACTAAAGATACAAAGGTGAGTAAAATAGGTAAAATTCTGTTTTTATGAAGCTTCCTTTCCACTGGAAAATGATTGAGAGAATTAATAATTAAACAGTGTGTCAGGGAGTGATGTGTGCTAGAATGAACATAAGCAGGAAAAGAACACAGGGAAGGATGGGAAAGGTGTTGGTTTAGAAATGGTTGCCTTAATGAGGGGATTTGGAGCAGATACTGTCTTTAGGCCTTAGTGTACAATGTAGGAAAGTGCGCTGGTCCTAATTCGGACAGGAAACTCTCCAAAAGCAAGAGTTGCACTTGAGTTAGACGATATCTGAATTGCTCCAAATTCCAGTCTGCTGCTTCTTTTCTAATTACTGATAAAAAGTGTCAAAACTAGATGTATTATAGTTATAGAATGAATAAAACTCATTCTCAGAGAAATTTGGAATGAAAGAAGCAAAGTGGTGTCAAAAAGGTAATGATCCTTGCAGCAATACGCTGATTGCAGCTTTGCTGTGCTGGGGAGGGTAGTCTGGAGTGTCACTCAGGCAGCCGTACCCGGACACTGAGGATTCTCAAGGCCTTGCTGCCAGGGGCCATTTACTATAGATGCAAATATATGTTCTTCCCTCATTATTATTCATAACAGCCCCCAACAGACTCTTATAAAGCAAAACATCATTCACTAAGCTCAGTATCCATGAACTTAAAATATGGTTCTTCACTCATGTGTCACTAATTATCACTGAACTAACTAAAATGTATTTATAAACCATTATCCCATAGAGGCTACTCCAGAACATTTTAGAAGATTCTTTCCCAGGGAGGGATGCTGTTATAAAAGTGCAAAGAGAAACTTTAAAATTAAGTAAAGGATAATTTTTCCTTTCTCATTAAAATGTCACAGAAAATTCTGAAAGCTAAAAATTCCAATCTTTTAATATCAAGCATTTTGTTCTAATTTTTTAAATTTTATATTTTTATAATGCACACACATAAAAAGCTCCTTTTAAAATACATAAACTAAAGAATCTGGATTAAACAACCTGTAGAGTTCACTACACCTCTAAAGTTTGGTGACTATTTGACTAGGCCTTTGTTATAATTTTTAAACTATGAGGATGGTGATACAGTTAAACCCAAATGCTTAATATAAGTAGTTAAGAAATATGCGATATTGAGGGACATGGATCTATTTTTCAGGTTCGCACTCTTAAAAGGAGAGAGAACTACCCAGTATCACAATGAATGCTCAAAATATATTCTGTTGCATTGATATAATTGAAAAGATGATCTAGAAAAACTTTTTTTGGTGAGGTTTTATTGTATTAAATAAATTGACTCCACAGATGCACACATACACAAATGCACAGAGGGAAATGGAAAACTAGAGCTATGAGCCACATAACTGAAGCCAAATAAAAATACAGTTAACTCTCTAGTTCTTTTTGATGAAAGGAACTACTATATATAATTTCAAGTGTAATATACACAGTAATATTATTTCTGTAGAATTTATATGGTTGCATATATATATACATATGTGAAATTTATATACATATTATGTATGTGTGCGTGTATGCTAAACCATGTCCATCTCTTAGCAACCCCACGGACTGTAGCCTGCCAACTCCGCCAGACTCCTCTGTCCAAGGGATTTTCCAGGTAAAAATACTCAAATGGACTGCCATTTCCTACTCTAGGGAATCTTTTCAATCCAGGGATTGAAACTAAGTCTCTTGAATCTCCTACATTGGCAAGCAGATTCTTTACCACTGTGCCACATGGGAAGCCCATGTTTATGTATACACAAGTATTTACAACACCAAAGAGATGTATATCTAAGCATATAATAAATTTTGTTCCAATTATGTTTTTCAGGCATCTGTATTTTAATGAATGAACTTTTGGTGTGTATGGTGTGTAACGTAATGGACTTGAATAATGTCATTACAGAGAGTAACCAATAGTCTTTTGACCTTTGTTCCCAGCTCTCTATTCCAGAAAAAATTCAAGATACAGTAGTTTAAGGAGCATTAGAACTAGCAATGACCATTCATTTCAGTCTTAGAAGGATACTCAGGAATATCCCTAAGACAGAATAGCTTTCACTCGTTTGAAAACAACAGCACACGTCAAGTTTACAAAACTTCATCATGATTCCATTATCTGTGCACAATACTCTGGGCTTTTATAAAGGAAAAATAAGCTATAACACGAAACAAAGTGTTATACTGGCCTTGGAACAAAATGACTGAAAATACTTGAACAACAATTAAGAATATTCAGAAAACATTTTATATGAGCTATCTGAGCACTAATATCCTCCTCCTGGGCAAAGTGATTGAATATTTTAGCAACATGTGGAAACAGAAGCAAATGGTAATGTAATATTACAGCAAACTAAAAATTATATTATGTATATTCTGTACTGTAGAGGTTTTATGGGAGGAAATGAGTATGGAGTCAATGAAAAAAGCAGCAGAAGCAGAAATGCAGAGAAGTAAATTGGGGTGGCAAATACTACTTATGAATGAAAGGCTTCATTAACTAGGTCAGGAAGCCTAAGGAAATCTTATGGGCAGGGAAAGATAAATGATTTGTATATACCTCAAATAGGAACAAAATGGACTCTCTATACAACAATTAGCATCTGACAGCTGAAGGATTATAAATCTGTCAAAAGTATATATAATTTCAGAGGATCTGACAATGAAGGTAAGTACTGGTCTTAAAGTCAGAATTCAAGCAGAGAAAAATAAATGCCACCAAAGATAATTAATGTAACAATAAGCTAAGTCAATTGTAGGTCTAAAATTTCAACTACCAAGACAAGTAAAAACTCATTAACTCCAGTATTATAATTTTGAATTCTGAGCATTCAACCATCTCTTACTGATTATCAAAGCAACAGCAAATATTGAAATATAGTAATCAATTATTACTCTATCAGACTCCAGATGATTTCCTACATCCCTACAGTTAGGAACAATACAGTTCTGTCGTTAAGCTTTTGTGAGTGTCTGTGTAAGTCAGATTCCAAGATTCCAATCCTGTTTCTGCAATTTGTTAGGTATCTGATCTTGAATATTACCTCACTTCTCTTAACTTCTCATTTTTCATCAGTAAATATAACAATCTCGCTGTCTACCTTAAAGGTTTGTTTTAAGGATGAAAAGGAACAGTACTGTCTTTAAGACTTTGCAGGGAGAGTGAACACAATAAAATGATCACTAAAGGATCACTTTATCATCAGCAAGTTCCTCAACAATGTATCAGATGGTACTTGTCACCTCCTTTTCACAATTTATCTAGTAAGAGATAAATCTGCCAATTGGAACCAAATTTGGCATTAAAAAAACGACAAAAAAAAAAAAAATCCAGCAATAACAACAAACCCTAAGTTTAAAAAAAAATGCGATACTACATAGGGGGATTTTATGCCTCTGACATTATTGTGCCTTTGATCATTAACTTACAAAATTTTAATTCATGTTTATCTTTTAAATACACAGAATAGGAGCTTCCCTGATGGTCCAGTGGTTAAGAATTCACCTTGCAATGTAGGTTCTATCCCTGGTCCAGGAAGAGCCCACATGCCGTGGAGCAACTAAGCCTCTGCACCACAGCTCCTGACCTGAGCTCTAGAACCAGCGCGCCGCCAGTTACTGAGCCCACGCGCTGCAACAGCTGAGGCCCACGTGCCTGCGCCTGAGCTCTTCAGCAACAGACGCCAGCACAACGAGAAGACCGCACGCTCCAACTCGAGAGTACACCCTGCCCATCGCAACTAGAGAAAGCCGGCATAGCAATGAAGACCCGGGGCAGCCATAAATAAATATTTTAAAACTACACTGAATAAAGTAATACAATGGTAAATTAAAAATTCTGAAAATACTTTAAAAGGAACAGCACTCTAAAAAATACTTATTAACCATATTAATAGAAGTACATTTTAATACAAGCAAATCAGGACTAAAAAGTGAATTTCTGTAGAAAAATAAGGGCATTGAAAGGCAGATTTGCTTCTGGAATATGCAAAATAGTTAAATTATTTGCCATTTTTGCAGTTCACAGAGCATATAATCATCTTTTAAAATTTTTGTTCTGTTTTTCCATGTCAGTAAAGGTAGACCTTTATGGAAAATACCTTTACAGAATTAAACAATTATGTTGTCCTAGAAAAAGCTGTAAAATAATCTTTAAAAATACAAATTGTTTATTTCACTATGGCAGTCGTTTTAGGATGAAGGTCCCAAATTCTTTCAGATTTATATTCAGACTATATATTTTTCTCAGAGGTTTAATCTATTGTGCTACATTGAGTGATCCCAAGTGTGGGATTTTTCCAGTAAATATGATTTTCCTCTTTGATCAGCTCTGGAAGAACATGATAGAAAAACACAGAGCAATATGTGAATTAAATTCTTTTTCTTTTCTTCTTTTAGTCAAGTAGGCATTTTCCTCAAGCACAAATTAATGTAAATCAAGCATTGTTAGAACTCTGACCTTTGAAATTATACTTGCATAGTCAGATTTCCCTAACAAAGTGCATGTTTACAGTATCTTTTATTTAAATCAATATCCTTTATGCATGAGCAGAGAGAGGCAAAGAGAAAGGCCAACAGCAAATAAAGAGAACCCAAATGATTTAGCTCAGCAGAGTGGAATAATGAGCCAAGCCTTCCCCAGCGTCCAAGTCACTCTGTGATATTTAGCAAGGCACTTACAGAAGGGTATTAGCTCTTTCAGGTCATTAAGATGCCATTTTGTGCACTTCCATAGTCAACATACTCTCAGAGGCATCTAAGTTGCTATTGGGGGATGACGGCAGCAGGGGGGTGAATAAACTACATGATTAATTTATGGTTTGATTGCAATGTTAGTTAATGGGTAGACTTAATTTTCAGGGAGGAAGCAGTTATCAGATGTGTGTTGGATGGAAATGAACTGAAGCATTCAGTTGATAGTATGAAATGAAAAAAAAAAATCTTTGTTGGTATTCCTCAAATATAATAGCACAGATGGGCTTTCCAGGTGGTGCTAGTGGTAAGGAACCTGCCTGCCAATGAAGGAGATGTAAGAGATGCAGATTCGATCCCTGTGTTGGGAAGACCCCCTCGAGGAGGGCACAGCAATCCACTCCAGTATTCTTGCCTGGAGGATCCCATGGACAGAGGCACCTGGCAGGCTGCAGTCCACAGGGTTGCACAGATTTGGACATGGCTGAAGTGACTTAGCATGCACGCAGTAGCATAGATGAAAAGATTCCTGAACTGTATCAACATATTCTGCAATTCTTTGGATACCACAAATGAAGATGCTGTTGAAATATTAAATCCTTGTCAATTTTAATTGCAAATTAAAAAAATTACACATGCACCACCTACAGTTTTAAAAGGAATCTTATAACTATCACATTTGGCCTAATTTTGTGTATGAAACTTTATAGTTTGAGTCAATTAAATCACAAATTTAGCTCTATTTTGTGCTAATCTATTGAACAAAAGTCTATGTTCTACCAAGAAGATGCGCTGATCCATCAACCTGACCACCTTTTTAGGAATGATGGGGCTTCTGGTGTTCTATACGCGCCACCAGTTTTTTCTAGTAAAACACTCTGGTAAGCCTAATTATCTGGCCAACAAACTATTGCTATTCATCAGCATATTTTTCATCCCTGCCATATATCTAACTAATAAGTCGTCTGTATGACCCAAGAAAAAAATTTTGAATTTTTATAAGACTCATCTAGAATAAGCAATTTCTGTTTGCAAAGTGATGTCGAAGAGAGTATGAGAATATTAAGGGAAGCCCTCAATGCTAAGTATTTTACATGAATAACTATAAACATGTTATACTTGTTTATGGTGTATTGGAGATGATGGCAATCCACTCCAGGACTATTGCCTGGAAAATCCCATGGACAGAAGAGCCTAGTAGGCTACAGTCCATGGGGTCGCAAAGAGTCAGACACGACTGAGCGACTTCACTTCACTTCTTCATACTAAGCACAAGAGACAAATTTTCCTTCCAATTATACGATAATTGAACTTATTTCTCAACAAGAAAATAAATCATAACAGTAAATACTTTCATCACCTTGACTGTATATCAGGCATGTTCTAAGCACTCTGGCTATATTAATTTATCTTCTCAGTCCAGTAGGCTAAGTTCTGTTATTATCTCCATTTTACAGATAAGAAAAGTGAAGCATGGAGAAGCTAAGTAATTTGTCTAATCCCACACAACCAGGAAAGAAGAGACCAGGGATTCAGACTCATATAGCACATCAAGTACAGGCTCCCAGCCACTATTCTATGACCCTCTCAGCACCTTTAGAGTTCTCTTGCAGATACACCTTGTGGATTTTTTTATATCAACGTGCTACAATTCAGTGCCTCTGCATTTGTCACATGTTGGCACAGACAAGAAAAAGATGACATTTGACCAGCAGATTGGAATCAAAGTTTAGGATTGCTTGTGGCCAGAAGTACCATTCCATTTTTTTTTTTTTTCCTCCTTTCTGTCTATGGTTGGGATTAAAGAACTCAGTATCTCAGCATAATATCATGGAATTGTAGACACACAAGTGTTTCTTAGTGCAACAATTAAGAAATGCTGACATAATTCTCTATAACTAGCTACTATAGATAGAATTGTTCAAGGCAAAGTCAGATTTTGAAACATTCTATTTAAACTGCAACCAATTTTAGAATTAGGAACTAGCATACAAAGGACGCATGAAAGCATCAAGAAGATGAGCTCACGAGTAGATAAATCAATTAGGTCATGGGTAGCTGTGTTATTTTGACTCAGACTATGATCTTAATTAAGCAACAAGCATGTTTGTGAATACTCAAAAAGTAGATGCTGATTTACACAGATAACATTAAGTGTAAAGTAAACTCATTCTGGGCTTCCCTAGTGCTGAGATGGTAAAGAATCTGCCTATAATGTAGGAGACCTGGGTTCGATCCGTGAATCAGGAAGATCACCTGGAGAAGGGAAAGGCTACCTACTCCAGTAATCTTGCCTGGAGAATTCCATGGACAGAGGACCCCACAGTCCATGGGGTCACAAATAATCAGACATGCCTGAGTGACTAACACTCAAAGTTCACTTCCATTAAAACTTAACTGGGAACTCAAGGAGTTTTTCTATGAAATTAAGGATATTCCTCTTTGTACAGACAATCTTTGATAAGTGTAGTACTAATGAGAGTGATCAACACAGTCCAGTATAAATAATTTGCAGCACTGCAGGTGGACCACAGATGCCAGGGAAAGATCTTACATGCACACCTGCTATGCATTTTTAAATTATGAGCATTGGTACATGGCATTATAGAAGATGCTGAAGAAACAGTACACTTAGTGTGGTCTTTCTGTCCCTCTTCCTGGAACTTCCAGGTTAGCCTTTTAGGCACCTGTAAGTATTAAAAAATGGACATGGAACAGCAGACTGGTTCCAAATAGGAAAAGGAGTACATCAAGGCTGTATATTGTCTCCCTGCTTATTTAACTT